>CM071961.1:25977054-26092054 GCA_036784905.1 Acrossocheilus fasciatus | reverse complement strand
ACACTAGTGAGATTAATTCAAAACACTGTTACAAAAACCTCCTTTTGGGAAACAGGAATCCTTTTGCTAGTCAATGTCTGTTACAGTATACAGCATAAATAAAGGGGTGCAGATACAGTAACATTTAGTAATAAACTTTAAGAAAAGTTTACTTTCTTTACACGACTGTAAATATATTTTACAGTAGATGAAAAGCACTAGAAGAGAAAAGTTCAAAGACCAAACAACTGAATATACAGTAAACACACACTGGAATATACTGTCATTTACTGTAAATAAATAAATTCATTCATTCATTCAGCATCCTAAGCCAAATTTCATTACAGTATTGGTAGTATCCTTATTTGTTATAGCGGTTTGTTAGTCTTCTGAAAAAAGACTTCTCTGCCTCCCCTGGACAGTCGTCTCTCAGTTCTGCAAAAATAGAGTAGATGTAAGGACTACTTGGCTACAAATCATTTCAACAGTAATGAGTTTGAGGGCGTACAACATGTGCTACATTATTTACTGTACATAGAATAATGAAAGTTCTCTCAAGTACTGCTGCTATGTACTGTAATTATATTGTATGTGTCAGTAGTATTGAAACCTTGTAGATGAGTCTGTAGGCCAACGTCCCTCATGGTCAATCCATGCAGAAGAACGTGGTCAACTATAGTGCTTTGTATTTCATCAGGAACAAACGACCTTTGACCTCATCCCCTTAATTTTTATTTTCTCCTCCTATTCCTCTTTGTCTCCCAGGATTCATTTTCCAAAACACATAATCACTTGTGCTCCTGCGCATATCATCCTGAGATTCTGACCTGTGTGTCATCAGTTTTGCTACTGAATGTTCACACATGGATAAACGTGCTGTTTGTGTTCATTTTTTGATTCTTGAGTTAATTATATTGTGTGTTTGAGTTTTCTAAATGAGAACATGGTTAAACCTGTGCAAAATGATGGCGTTTTTGTGTAGAGTTTTGCAGAAAACACTGAGCAAATTGGAACGTGTGTGCAAACAGGTGAAATGTGTTCAAAGTTTTGAGAAACATGTCTTTGTTTTGAGAACTATACGAATGGTTTGGAAAAATGGGCCAAATGAATCAGTTATAGTGTGTTAGCAATCCAGAAATACTGTAATAGAGTGAGAATATAGAGGAAAAAACTATACAGTTTGCTTCAGATGTTGATATTTCGATGCTGAACTTCTGCTGCTTGTGATGTAAATCTGAGATCTTTCTAACAGTGCAGCAGATGCTGATATAAAATGATCTAAATATCAGCGGTCGCTCTATATCTCCAGTAATATATCTCAGTAAGATGAGATGTAAATGATCCAAACATATAATGCAATGCTGATTGAGAGATGAAGAAATAAGCGCTCCTCAGAAGATGTGAGATGAAGATCATTCCTCCGCTGAGGAACAGTGAGAGTAAAGCTCCTCAGAAGATCCTGATGATCAGATTTGATCATGTGATGAGATCTGAGCTGCTCCGCATTCATTTTATAGCTCTTTATTCTTCCTGAATGACATCTAGTGACCCCTTTGTGTCTGTTTTTAATTCTCCTGAAGAATTTTACATTGACTTGGAATGACTTTCATTCACTGTTTACATGTACGTGTGTGTGTGTGTGTGTGTGTGTGTGTGTGTGTGTGTGTGTGTGTGTGTTGAAACATCTGTAATGCTATGTAATGAAACACAACGGAGTGATAAGATCTGTTCTCAAACATGCTCAAACCCGCCCGGTTCCTGCAGGAATTCATGCACCTCAGATCCCGTGTGAATGAGTGCTTCAGGCCCGGACACATTCGAACCCTGCTCCACACTGCAGTCCATCACATGCAACTGTTGGATTAGTTGCACCGGACGCTGACAGTGTGACTAATGAGGTGTGTGTGTGTGTGTGTTTCTATAGATAACGCTCACCTTCAGAGCGGCCTGTGCTCGCTGTGACAGCACGCAGCAGGGTTCACGCTCTTCAGTTTGTTTGCTCGCAGGACGGAGATGCTTTTGGCTCGACTCTTCTTCATTTTCCTCGTCTCGTTCTTCTTGGATGCTGATTAAACTAGTCTGTCTTTGTCGGGCTCGTTCTGGATTTTGGACGCGGTAGACTTGGAGCTGCTCGCCTTTTGTTCCTCTGCGTCTCCAGAAGCGTTTTACCAGCTCTGCAAAAAAAGTAAACAAATAAATTCTAAGAATGTTTTGCTAATGTTCCCAATTAAGTTATGAAAATATTCTTTCTGAATGTTCTCTGAATGTTCAAAATGTCCTGTTTTTAACACTTTTTTTTTTCGAATGTTACACATAAAATCTTTCCTCAAACAGCAGAAACACACCAAATCTGCAAAACCACACACTAATTATCAGCCTTTGACTCAGTTTTCAGTTTCATAAAACACAGCACACAATTCTATATGTGACACACACAAATCTGACAGGAATTACAGTTTTTGTGGATTGCTAACACACTGAAACTGCTTCATTCGGCACAGTTTTCCAAACCATTCACACAGTTCTTGAAACAAAGACACGTTTCTCAAAACTTTGAACACATTTCACCTGTTTTCACACATGCTCCGACTTGCTCAGTGTTTTCTGTGAAACTCTACACAAGAACAGCATCATTTTTGAGAAACGTGTTTTTGTTTCAAGAACTGTGAACGGTTTGGAAAAGTGTGCCGAATGAATCAGTTTCAGTGTGTTAGCAATCCACAAAAACTGTAATATTAAGACAAAGGTGTTTGCTTTTGAGGTGTGTTTGTGATATTTTGAATGCAGTGCTTCATTTTACAAGAGATGTGAGGCGTTTTGCATTTTGTGTGCAATTCTTGGATTTGTGTGTAAAGTTTTGAAAAAAAGAGGCAAAGTTTTGAAAATGTGTGCAAGCAGATGAAAGAAACTATCAGTGTTTTTCTTGGTTATACAAACGTTAAAGGAACATTACATTGTATCAGTTTGCAAATGTTACTTTGAAATGTTCCTGAAGAAGTAGCAACATTAAAAAAAAACAAACAAACGTTAGACAAACATCTAATGTTTCAGGAAAAACAAAAAACTTTCCATGAACAATGTATAAATAACATTTTTGTATTAACATTTGGAGAATACACGATGCCACAAAAGAACCTTTTCTGTCTAAATAGTTCCATAAAGAACCTTCAACATCTGAAGAACCTTGTTTCTGCTTCACTAAAGCTTCTTTGTGGTGAAAGAAGGGTCTTCAGATTATAAAAAGCTAAGAAAGAGATGTTCTTTGACTGAATGGTTCTTCTGTGGCATCGCCGTGAAGAACATTTTAAGCACCTGTGTATTCTTAAAGACCAGATAACTTTGAAAGAACGTTCTAATAACGTTACTGGAAGAACTTTTAGAGAACCTTTCCAGAAGTTCTGAGAACGTTGACACTGGAGAGCTTTGATCGGACAATAACCTCAATATCTCTACATTGTGTTCTGTTTCCTCCCTGCGTACGCACTGAAGACATCTCTCAGAAGAAGTGAGAGTGAAGGAGCTGGACTCCAGGGAGGATCTGCCCTCTAGTGGTGAACACGGGTCTCTGTGGGAAACTCAATCATGCTGCAGTTATTATAATCATATGACAAAACCAATGATACCCCCGTGTGCAGTTAATATGGCAAAGTATGAAAAACAAAAGACTGACTCAACAGTGTTGTGCAACATCCAGAAAGACAGAGGAGTGTCTCCATCTCAGTTTAATGCCAAATTGAATCGGCTCTTATTGGCTTGATCTCAAATTGAATCCATCTATGAATATTCAGAGGTTATCCTAACCATCTTTTTCAGTTTATTTTAGTTTCTTATATTTCAGTTCCAGTTCTGTCTCCTATTTTACCTCAATTCAAGCTCAGGAACTGAACCGAAATTTAAAAGGCATTTTACTTACATTTTACTCTGATGCAGAGTTATTATTATTATTAACTATAACCATTAAAACATTATCTGAAATAATATACCGTAATATAAAAAAACGTAGTGCTTATTTTTATTTCAGCACTAACTTTCACTAACATAACCAAAACCAAAAATAAATTCAATAAATAAATAAATAAAAAATAAACTATACTATCTATTTACACACACACACACACACACACACACACACACACACACATATACACTAAAACAAATAAAAATGACAGAACAACAAAATTACTTCAATTTTGACCAAAATTAAAGCGAAAGGAGTAAATTTAATTCAAAATATGAACAAAAACTATAAAAGTACAGTATATCAATAAAACTAAAATGCTCTGATGAAGAAGGTGTTTTATTGTATTATATTCAGACTTAATTTCAGTTGTATATCATGATACATAATCAATATGTGCATTTTGGGGTCATTAGAAATTAAAATATATAATAGAAATAATTGAGAAAAGTATTTATTAAACCACAGAACGTTGTGAGTATTTGCAGTATTGGAACATTACGTGATGTTTTTGTGTATTTTTACTCCCGTGGCATTTATCAGTTGATCACGAGCCGCTTCTTCTCTGTGAGTGAATGCATAACACGAGGAACGCTTTATAAACGGCAGACATTGATTTCCCATGAGCCCTTTCTCTGATTGTCCTCTGTGCTCCTGACTGACATGAATGAAATCAGTATAAAATCCTGGTGAAGTAGGAACATGTTGAACTTCAATGATGAGGGAAAAAAGAGGAGCTGTTCATTGAACCTGATCAAAACATCTGCACTTCAGAACTCAATCCTGCAGCGTATGTCTGGAAAAGGAAAGCTGTGGTTTTAAAAGGAAAATGCTTTTTGGAAGCACAAAGCAGATTACTGCAATGAATTGCTGTCCTTCATCTCTCTATACTCTCAATCAGGCTTGATATGGCCGTTCATTTGTCCATGAATAGATGTGAGAGACGTTTTCTCATCTGCACAACAGCCTTGAACAACTTCTGCTTCATACATACAGAAATAATGTAATAATCAGCTGCAGGTTTCCTGCTGTATCTCTACAAAGTGCTGTAAAATACATTTCAAAGAGCCTGTTAAAATCAGACACATCTGGCAAACTGACACACAGAAAAACATGAAGCATGTGAAGTTCTGTCCATTTCTTTGTTCTTTATATATAGAGTATATATATACAGTAATGGCCAAAAATATTGGCACCCTTGGTAAATATGATCAAAGGCGGCTGTGAAAATTAATCTACATTGTTAATCCTTTTGATCTTTTATTTTAAAAATTCACAAAAATCTAACCTTTCACTGGATAATAAGAATTTAAAATGGGGGGGGGGGGGGGAAATATCATTATGAAATAAATGTTTTTCTCTAATACACATTGGCCACAATTAACGGCACCCTTTTATTCAATACTTTCTGAAACCTCCGTTTGTCAGTTTAACAGCTCTAAATGTTCTCCTATAATGCCTGATGAGGTTAGAGACACCTGACGAGAGATCAGAGACCATTCCTTCATCCAGAATCACTCCAGACCCTTTAGATTCACAGCTTCTTCTCTTCAGGTCACTCATGTTCTACAGGGTTCAGGTCAGAGGACTGGAATGACCAGCAGAAGCTTGGTTTTGTGCTCAGTGACCCATTTTTGTGTTGTTTTTGAGGTTTGTGTTTGGATTACTGTACGGTTGGAAGATCCAAACATGGCCCATTATAAGATTTCTAACAGAGTCAGTCACTTATTGATTTTTTATCTGTTGGTATTTGATAGAATCCATGATGCCATGCGTCTAAACAAGACGTCCAGAACCTCGAGCAGAAATATAGGCCCACAACATCAAAAATACAGCAGTATATTTCATTGTACACATGGGGTACTTTTTATCCCTGTGTTCACCAAACCCATCTTGAGTGTTTGCTGCTAAAAAGCTGATTTTTTTAGTTTCATCTGAGCATAGAAGCCAGTCCCATTTGAAGTTCCAGTCGTGTCTGATAACTGAATATGCTGGAGTTTGTTTTTGGATGAGCGAGGAGAATTTTTCTTGAAACGTGTGATAATGTAGCTGCTGTTTGACCTTTTTTTTTTTTTTAAGGTTTTCTGACCCCGAGACTCAACTATTTTCTGCAATTCTCCAGCTGTGGTCCTCGGAGAGTCTTTATCCGCTCAAACTCTCCTCCTCACCGTGCATTAGGACGATATAGACACATGTCCTCTTCCAGGCAGTTTTCTAACATTTTATGTTGATTGGAAATTCTTAATTATTGTCCTGATGGGGGAAATGGGAATTTTCGCTGCTCTAGCTTTTTTCTTAAAGCCACTTCACTAATTTGTGAAGCTCAATTATCTTTTGCTGCGCATCAGAAATATATTCTATGGTTTTTCTCACTGTGATGCATGATTAAGTATGTGTGTGTGTGTGTGTGTGTGTGTATATATATATATACATCATAACATTTTATTTAACCCTAAAACACAACAAAATACATGCATAATCCTTCATATTAAAACATATATACATACACACATTATAGTACATTTACTAGAAAATACTATTTCAGTATATCTACTTCTAAATTTCACATTTAATTCAGTGTGTTACCTACTGTTTCTTTGTAAGGAATTGTGAAAATAAGCAAGTACTTTCATATTTTTACTTGAAACAATATAAACATTATCTGAAATGAAACAGAATATAAATATAATATAATATATATATATATATATATATAATATAAAATGTATAATATAATATAAAAACTTAATTTTATATTATTTTGCATTTTTGTTTAGTTTAAGTAAAATAACTAAAACTAAAACCAACTGAAATATGAATAAAAACTATATGCTTATTAAAAAAAGAAAACTCATAAAAATGACAAAAACGAAAAAATTACTAAAACTTTATACCTAAATACTTGGGTATACTACACACTCACACACACACACGCACGCACGCACACACACACACACACACACACACACACACACACACACACACACACACACAGTGGAAAATGTTTTTCTTTGAAGCTGTAAAAATGAAGTTTGATTGAAATTTGAGTGAAAATTGTTTCTACACCAGTTTCTTTTAATATATATATATATATAGATGATAAAGGTATGTTGAAATCACAGACATTTTGATGTCTATCAGTTTGTCTTACATTTCCGTATATTTCCCAGAAGTCAATGCCTCTGCTGTGAAGTGAAACAGAAACGTCATTGTCAGACAAACAGTTTGTTTAAGAGTGTTTGTGTCGTGACCTTGTTAAGGAAATATACATATATATCTGTTCCTGTGGCTTTAGCACTTCAGTGAGCCGATATAATCTACAAGATCTGCTTCACAAACATCAGTATTTGCTCTGAACATGTCCTTCCTCAGAAACGCACACAAAGAAGGGCAGATGTTTTGAGGAACAGACCGAGCTTGAGTTTCTGGCGCTGAGGTCTCCACATCCAAAACTCAATTACCGTGCCAGCTTTAAATTTAATAACCTAGTTTAACAGAAAACTTTCCAAACCGAGGCCGGAGACCCGCACACAGCTGGTAGCTTTTCAAAGCCGTGTTTGTTTGCTGCAGCTCAAGGTCTCGCTCTGAATATGAGCGACTGAGGCGGATGCGTTTCTTCTGAATGAAACTCTAATGTTTACAGACCTGCTCCTCTCGCTTCCCCTTCAGGACACTAAATATAGAGGCATTTATGTGCTTTTAGTCTCCGGGTCTCCATTCTGAGCACATCGGTCCTGCTTCACCCTCATCAAACACATTACAGTATCGGTGTGCATTTCTGACAAAATACAGTCTCTCAGGACTCAAACATATTCAAGTGATATGTGACTAATATTGAACTAATTAACCCTGACGTATGAAATAATAGACAGAAAAATCTCTCTTTTTTTTTGTAAATGGAACAGTTTATTAAACATTTAGACAAAAAGAATTATGTAGTTGAATCTCACATTTATTTATTTATTTGCTGAATTTATAGAATATGGAGAAAAAAACTGCTCAATTTTATTGAGAGTCTCAAAATGAGCAAAAATATGCAATTTGGTGCAGCCGCTGATATTTACATGGCCAAAAAGATATTTAAAGTTTATTTTATAAATGAAGTGAGATATGTTGCCTGGGTAACAAAACAAAATAAACTAAGTTTGGATTTTTTATTTGATTTGATTTCAGTTTGTTGCCAGGACAACATTTCAAATTTTTGTTTACTTTAAGTCGTAGTACAAAAAAAACGCTAAGACTGAAAAATTAATAAAGAAAGAAAGATATAATAGTGAGAATATGGAGGAAAAACAGCTCAATTTTAATTCAGAGACCCAAACTGAGTAAATATGTGTATTTGCAGCAGATGCTGATATTTATATTGTAATATAAATCGATGAGATCTTTCTAACAGCGCAGCAGATACTGACATAAAATGATCTAAATATCAGTGGTCGCTCTATATCTCCAATAAGATGTAAATTATCAAACATATAATGCAGTGCTGATGGAGAGATGAAGAAATAAGCGCTCCTCAGAAGATGTGAGATGAAGATCAGCACTGATTTTTCTAGAAAATGATTAAAGCTGAGCTGCTTCAGTCCAGTAAGTGTTCATCTGTAGATATGACTGCAGTTATTCTGACGTTTACTTGATCAAAATCAGTCCAGATTTGACACGAGAAGCAGCCGCTGACCTGACCTGACCTGCCAGTCTCCGTCTGTGAATCTCGAACTAAGCAAATGGTCAGTATGTGTAATCCACACATGCATATTCACGCGTTTAGAGCTCATGCTTATCCAGAGCGGTTTTTAAAAAGTGCTTTAGCTTCACGAACGAGAGTGTTGCGGTCAGCAGAAGACAAGCGTGCGACTCAGCAGGTTATGAAAGAAATGCTTCCTATACAGATACATAAACACACAAGAGGTCACACACATCCACCTTCTATACTACAAACATTCTTCATATGTTAGAATAATGGTAAAGTACATCATTTTATAAAATCTCTATCTGAGTTCATTTAGTATCATTGAGATACAATTATAGTTTTAAAATGTTTTAAATTAGTTTCTATTTTTTGTAATTGTGTTGTGTTTTTGTCATTATTATGAATTTTTATTTCAGTTTTAGTTTTAGCTATTTCAGTGCATCAAGATAAACTAAATGAAAATGAGAAATGTTGCCTAGCTGAAATAAAGTAAGTCATTTTTTTAATATTTTATTTTGTTTTAGTTAACATACTTTATTTCACATAACAGAACTATTTTATAATAATTAATTATATAATTTTTTTGTAAACAAAATTATTTTATATTTTATATTAACTAATTATAAATATATATATATATATATATATATATATATATGCATACATAGATACACACACATTTTAGCCTTTTACATTTATGCGTTAATAAATATTACACATTATAAATACACATTATATTACCATCCTTTTGTCTGTTTTTTTTTGTTTAAGTTTCTGTTTCTCTATTGTTGTTTTTTCCACCGTGTCATAAAAAATGCCAAATAAAAAATTATTTTTAAATTACTATTATTATTTTTTACTATTGGACTTTTTTTTAAAATAATTGTACTATTAGATATACTATTATACATTATATTTTAAAAATAATAAAGTCTTGAAAACACTAAAATAATACAAAATTAAGTTTTAAAGAAATTCCTACATAAGTAAAATGTATTTTTACGTACAGAGCTGCATACGAATAATCATGTCAAAATAAGATTTAATTGCTCATCATTCATCTAAAAATAGGAATAGAATAAGAGAGATGATTCCATCATTTGTGTGTGAAGAAAAAACAGCACTGAGCTGTAGGGGTCAGAGGTCAGGGGTCAGAGGGTCCAGACCGGATACTGAGGGTCTGTTAATTTCCGGGACGAATGTTTGGAAGCAGAACAGAGCAGATGTGTTACATGAGAAGAGTTTGGGAATCCTGCCCTATTTAATCCTTATTGATTCATCACGCAACAAACACAGCAGCTGAGACTACAAACAGCACACCGGGGCTAGTTGTCCCAAGGGCCGTATCACATCCAGTCCAATGTGCGGTTGCATAAATTGTCAAACCTTTGGGGAATCTGTCCTATAAACAAAAGTATCATGTTTGTGTAATATCAGTAACACAACGAAAGCACACTGACATACATTTACATTCAGACGGGAGTCAAGAGCTCTTCTCTGGAGTATTTTAGATAAACACCAGGGCGGGGCAAGTTGTCACAGGTTTTATATGTTGTAATTTTACACCTTTAATGAATTATATCCTTTATCAGGCTGAACAATGGTTTGATAACACATCAAATAGCTCATTTTAAACAGATACTTTGTAGATGATGCCTCTTTTTTTTGCTTTACTTTAGATATTTCACTCTTCAGAATCATTCTTCTTGCAGCAGGCTCGTACTGTGACACTATTACATTGTTTTCTAATTAAAATTTCAGTTTATGTCTGAATTTAAAAAAAAAAAAATGCATTTAGATAAATAGTAGCTGTAAATATGACAGCTAACCCCAATTTCCCAATAGTCTCCATAAAGAGATTAAACAGAATATAGAATCATAATATCATAGTGATTAAAAACATTTAAAAGCAATAAACAAAAAAGGAATGGACATATTAATTTTCCCAGAGAACTGGGCTCATTTCATGCTAAATTAAACAAAGAACAATTCGCCTACAACTCCATGTTTTAAAGCAGGGCTTTTCATTGCTTTAGATGAACACAAATATGATCATCCTCATGCAAAGCAACCCATCCTAAAGCTTAAAAGCTGTCTAATATATATAGTGTCTTGTATAAAGTGCATTTTTACAGCCAAATCACAATAACTGATCTTGCATTGATGCTTCAACACTTGTTGACGTGTAACAGTAATTTAGATTCACTAATAAGGGTACTAAAGAAATTATAAGTAAGCTTACCAGCAAAGCAAAGGTTTATGAACAATGTCTTGACATGCTCTTTCACATAAAAAGTTTAATTTAAAAAAGAAAATTAGATTTTTGTGAAAAAGGTCATTTTTATTGTATGTAAAGACAGTAGCTACAGGAAACGAAGTGTTTTTGTGTGGTTTTTTATATTTATGTCTAATCTTTAACAAAATGCTTGACACATATTTGACACAAGCATACACACATACATGCACACGAAACACACACCTATACCACACGATCAGTTCATTTTTAATGGCATTGTTTAATGAAACATTCGTTCAACTTTCTATTTAATGAAATACAGTTATGGTGTTGTTGCTATGGCATCGATTTACTGTTAAAAATAACATGATTTCAGCCGAAATGACCTGTGTTGTTCTCTTTTTATATTGGCCCATTTTACCTGAATGTTGTCCCGTGGCTCAAGAAGGTTCCTGCTGATACTCTAACTCTCATCATTTTAAAACTTTTATACTTTTTCACGTTTAAAAATGTGACCCATGCTAATTTATATAAATATCATTAGATCTCATGCATAGCTTATTTGATGGTATTAGAAGTCATTTACCAAAACGTGGCCCATTTTAGCTGACTTCACCCTAGTGAAAAATGAATATGATAAATATAAAATGTTATTTGGAAATATTTTAAAGTACATTATTACATTTTTTCAACTCCACCTGGAACTGTACTGTTATATTATTAATTCAATCTGAATCATTTATAGCAACATTTATTTATATGGCTCTTATTTCTATAGTAAAAAATATATTTAAAATATTCTATGTTGTATCATTAAAGAATCTTTATTTTCAAGAGTGTCAAAATAATATTTGGAATCTAATGTATTCATTCTAAATATTATTTAATCTGATTTATTTGCATCAATATGTATTTCTTTTATATTATTATTGTATTTATTTTATTTTTTTTTTTTTTAATTTTTACACTTTTTTTTCTGGAAATAATTTTGGACGGTCCCTCTGGCGCTCCCTTGCGGACCCGAAACCTGTAAAGTTTTCCTGCGTTTCATACTGTCACACACACACACACACACACACACACACACACACACACACACACACACACACACACACACACACACAGACAGATTGTGTCTCAAATCTGATGAGCGCAGATTCACAGCAGTTCTGCTCGCGTTCCGAGTCATTTGTTGCGTTGCGCGCACGCTCTGCGTATTTACGCATCGCATCCACACAGTTCCCAACGAACTAAACTTCGGCTCAGTTCGGTTCGGTTCGGATCCGCTCGCTCCTCGAACACAGCGTTTAAGGAAAACCCCCCGTTAGACGCGTTAAAGTCTCTCCACGCGGAGAACCGGAGCGCACGGTTAAACTCCACCGGAGACCGACAGCACAAAACGCCCCTCTGCTTGCGTCGCGGTGACGTCACGCGCCTCGGCGGCGGTCCTAAAGTCGGTAACGAACGGACAGACACAGTTGAGTTCAACTAGTCCAGAGACGCTGACGGGGGTGTAACGTAAACGGCTGCTCGGACAAACGGGAATAATTTCGGTTTGGCGCGGAGCGCGAGAGGAGCGCGGGCTGGCGTTCGCGAGACTCCCGCCATGGATCGGAGACTTTTAACGGCTTTTCTCTTTTCCTCCGTTATTTTCGTGATCTCAGCCGGAGCGGCTCAAGACTCCCAAGGTAAGACCCTCGGTTGTTCCCAAAGACATTCCGCTGAAACTCCCTCCGTTGTCACGCGGAAAATATTCGCCGAAGTTCTCCGGAGATTCTCCTCAGTCGCGTAACGGAGCGAATCAACTTTATAAAGTTACTTTATTAGCGCGAATGCTCCTCTGCGCCGCGTTTGATGTCAGATCGGGTCTGTACGTCTCTGTCGCCACAGCCCAAACTTTCCCTCAGAGCCGCTGGCCTCGAACCGTCACATCCTCGCCGCGTTCGGAGGGGAATCAGCTCGTTTCCTCGGTACATCTCGTTTAAAACAACCGTCCCGTGTGTCTTTTGATAAATAACCGACGAATATTTATTAGATAGTTAATCCTCCTTTGTGTTGCGCTTTGATTTTCCTAATTTTCTTCGCTATCAACAACTGCCACAGTATTTTAGTGGACGTTTATATCATGGATATGGTGTGTTTTTGTGTAGCCTATATATATATATATATATATAATACACTATAGAATAATCCCATCTAACGGGGAACGTTCTCAGAACATTGGCTAACGTTCTGGAAAGGTTCTCTTAAAGTTATGAATAAACGTTCTTTCAGTAACGTTAATAGTTCAGAGTGATCTGGACTTTAATAATGTTCTCCGAACAGTAGCACAAACACATACTTTTTTTTTATTTCTCTAAAAACGTTAATGTAACGTTTTTTAAATGTTACTATTTGTTTCAGAACGTTCGAAATGCCGAAAAGCGTCGGAGAACATTCAGAAATAAGGGTTTCATAATTTAATGGGAATGTTAGCAAACCGTTTTTTAAAGCTGGGATTCTTCTTTTGACTTATCCATATTCCATATTCAACGTATTTATATGTATCACCATCATACCATAACGCTTTTGTGTGAATATTTAGTTTTCATATCCGAAGTGAGCCGTTAGTTTCTGTGTTCTGTCCGTCAGTCGCACGAGATAACAGACTCAAACAGAGACAGAAAGGCATGCCTTTGTGCTATTTTTATCTGTAGTTATTCTATAATCTTATATTTAATGCAAAGCGGTGGAACACAGAATGCAGAAGAGTCTGTTTCCATGAAGTTGTGTTTTGCTCTTCGTTGCTGTTTTTTTCTTTCTTTCTGAACTTACTTTCCTGAAGTGCATGTTGTAGTAAATGAGACCCATCTGTGTGTTTAATGAAAACCATGAAAGTGTTTGAGATGGTTTTGCAGCAACCAGTTCCAGTTAAAGACCTCAGCTGTGCATTACATGCACTTTAATTTGTTTTTATGAATGACTTTAGTGTTGAAACATGTCGTTTTTAAGATGCAGGATAAGCAGCACAAACTGTGACTTTCTGATTGAGTTAAACTCTATTTAATGCATGTATAAATAATAATAATGCAGTTGTTTAACCTATTATCTCGTCGATCTCAGTAAGCTGAATGGTTTTTGCAGATGTTTTGTAGTGTTTTATTCTGTATGTTGTGTCCTGATGGGGGCAGCAGTGCTCACATATGATATGGGATTAACTCCAGATTCCCACTATCATACAAATCCCATAAAAATCCAATATATGAGACGCCTAGATGCTTGTGTGACACATAATAAGTAGTTCTGCTAGTATTAGTCGTCCGATGCTCATAAAACGTGGAAATAGATCATTTCTGATAAAAAAAAACAAACATAAGAAAAGATTATACATGCATGACTTTTCCATTTGCATTTTTAAAAGTGTTTAAAATAGTTTTGTATATATTTTATTTGTTTAGTTTAACTTTTTCATATGTATATTGTATATAAAACATTTAAAAAATGTATTTATTTGAGTTATGATTGGATATAAAATATTTAATAATTGGTAACACGAGCGCTACAAATTGATACAAATGAAGATGCATGATGATAAACTGAAATTCATTGGTCCAAAGGTTTGGGATCCCTATATTACACAAATAATGGCGTGCAATCATACGAGTGATTTTTTTTCCTTGTTTGCATGAGTTAGTCTGAAATATTTAATGTACAGAGCTGCTATTCTCATCGATTTTTTTTTTAACGAGGAAAAACAGCTAAAATCAGATGAATTGCATTGCTCAAGCTCCTCTCGGAGAAAGAAAGCATTGTCAGTTTCCAGTTCAGATTCATTGACCGTCGCCCCCAGAGCAGGATGAGCATTATGGAGATTATTTTGACTGGTGACGCAGAGGATATCCTGAGCCACGCAGCCGTTAACAGCCTCTTCCGTGGATTCAGTCCCGCAGCACATTGTGTTTGATTCATTGTTCTCGTTGTTGACAAGCTTGCATTCATCGTGATGGGCATCACCTGTGTGTTTTCTGAGCTCACTCTTCCCGAGCACCGCTGGGTTAGTCAGTTTCCCTTAATCAGTCCAAATCGTATTCATGGAGTGTTTCCAAGGCTCATGGGAGGTTGAAACTAGATCTGCGTTTAATTGAAGGAGGGCAGCTGATTGTGTTTTGAAGGTTGTGATAGTTTACCATCGTCCGTCGAAAGCATTTCTGCGCCCTTGTGCAGAATTCCAGTCCGGCCTCTCAGTGTTTGTTGTGGCTGAGCTCTGCAAACAATTGTGTTGAGGTGTGTGACTTCCTGCAACCGCATTCCAGCAAAACACACTCACACACACACATACACATACACACACACACACACACACACACACACACACACACACACACACACACACACACACACACACACACACACACACACCAGGACTAAAACATGACTAGAGAGTCATGAATCGTTTAGGAGCCAAATGACCTTTTGCTTCAGTTGGCAGATTACAGAATTGCTCGATTTAGACACACAGTCATCTACGCTCACATCTAACATAGAGGTGCGGTGAATGCTATCATTTTAAATTGATGAATTACTCCATTTGAAACTGAATCATGTTTTTTCTTGTCTGACTGATTCAGAGTCATTTGTTCAAGAATCAGACATCATGACTGATGAAAACATAAACAGATGCAATGAACCCTTTTCACAGACTGTGATGCATTTCCAACGTTAACAATGTCATGCATCTTGCAAATATTTATTTATTTTATAATTTAATGTCTGTTTATAAAACCATACTTTGTGCAATAATAATTTTTAAATCTTTATAATTGAGTGCTTTAGTGTTCAGGTTTGTCCTTCTGTTTTTCTGCTTTTGTTCCTGCGTCAGAAAGGATTCGTTTAAACCTTTAAAGTCAACGTGAAATGCTGTTTGCAACCCATTTTATTGACTTTTGTGAGTGAAACAGGATATTAATAACTGATTGCAGGGTGTAATCTGAATGCGAGTGTGGTAAAACAATGCAATAAAAGCTAGTTTAGCTAACATTATCCTACAGCTTACACAGCCTAAGTGGAAAGTACATGATGCTTATTTGTATCTCATATTGTTTTGAAATGACAGAAAACAAGCTAAAGGAATAGTTCACCCAAAAATGAGAATCACCCTCACCCTCAGTTCATCTGAGATCAGGATGAGTGTGTTTCTTCATCAGTGTCTCAGCAATGGATGCTCTGCAGTGAATGGGTGCCGTCAGAATGAGAGTCTGATAAAAACATCACAATAATCCACAGCATCCAGTCCATCAGTTAACATCTGGAGAAGACAAAAGCTGAAACTAATCCAGCATTAAGAGGTCTTTGGACTGTTTTGTGTTGTAAACGCTGCTTGATCTGCAGATTTCTCTCCTGATTCAGACCAGAACACTTTTTCACTGGAGGAAGCGTTATTATGGATTATGGAGTCATATTTTAGACATTAAAAATGTCTTAATGCTGGATTTGTTTCTTCTTCAGATGTTAACTGATGGACTGGAGTGCTGTGTATTATTGTGATGTTTTTATCAGACTCTCATTCTGACGGCACCCATTCACTGCAGAGCATCCATTGCTGAGACACTGATGCAGAGACACATTTCTACAAATCTGTCCCCATGAAAAAACAAGCAAATCTTTACATTATATTGCATTTGCAACCATTTTAGTCACAGTCTGCATGTATGCGCTGGTGTAGATGTTCACCTGTGTGTGTGTGTGTGTGTGTGTGTGTGTGTGTGTGTGTGTGTGTGTGTGTGTGTGTGTGTGTGTGTGTGTGTGTGTGTGTGTGTGTGTGTGTGTGTGTGGAGGATTGTTCGTTAGCAGTGTGTAAGTTGCTGAGTAAACAGCGCTGTACTAATGAAAGCTCCCTCGTCCTCGGGTGGGCTACAAACGAGCATAAAAGCTAATGAATCAGCCGCTTCCACTAACACAGGCCTGCTGTGGTGCGCAAGGTGGACAGGTGGTCCGCCAGCGGCTTCTTACCATCGCACTTCATATACGACCATAAATAAACAAGCGCTAGATGATTAAGCCCTAATAATACGACGGCTGCTGTTCAGCGAAGTTGAGCCCCTTTGTAGGTGATGTGTAGAGCTTAAAAACGCAGCTAATTAATCCACAATGGGCTAGCGCTGTCCCAATTTCAAAGGCTTTTTTGGTAGCGAGGTTCGTTTGATACTCGTGTTTTCACAGGTGAATGTTCGTTTGACCACAGGCGAATATCTCCATTATTGTCAACCTGCGTATGCAGAGTTTTAATGGCCCTCGTTTGACTCATTAACAATTTGCTGGGCCTAGTTTAACTTCACTGCAGCACTTTTCTGTGTTTTCCTGACCTAATTATGATCAGGCCATTGTTTCTTGAAGGGTAGACGCGGCCCCAGATTTTTTGATGGGAAGTTGGCCCACTTGAGAATCGTACGGTGGCCCGAGGCGAGAGATGAAAGCTACGCAGGAGAGCAGAAGTTTCCTCCGTGCGCCACGGAGCCGCCATGTGTTCGTCTCCCACATTTGGTGACATTTTTAATTGTTGCCAAGCATCGATGCCCGGTGCTAATCCCAGAGATTTATTTACGTCGACGCTAAATAGAGGAGGCGTAAATATTTGAGCTGCACGCGAGGGCCGTGTCGTGCCAAATTGTTTTTTTAATGACACTAATTATTTCTCACGTTTTTTTTTTTTTCTGGTGTTTATTGTAAACCTGGCATGTGTGTGAGCGGTTCATGTTTGCGGAGTGTTTTTGTGTTAAGGTTTGTCCTTCTGTTTCCTGCTTTTGTTCCTGTGTCAGCAGGAATTCATTTGAACCTTTACAGCCAACATGAAGCACTGTTTGTAACCCATTTTATTGAGGTATTTGTGGGTGAAACAGGATATTGATTAATAGCATGTCGTAAAGAAGACTTTTTAATACGAAGGGAAAAAATTCTAACTTGATGGAGAGTCATGGGCCAAAAGTTACATTATATCCATCTACATTATATTAAAATGTACAGTATTACATTTATTAATTAATTAACTTTTGTCAATAATTTGAAATTATTTTTAAACTTAATCAAATGTTCTTATATTATTGTTTACATTCACAATGCAAAAATAAAGCCAAAAATGTGAAAAAGAAGAAAAAAAAAAAAAGAAAAAAAAAAATATATATATATATATATATATATATATATATATGACCCAAAACCAGTCATAAGGGTGAATTTTGTTAATGTTGTTATAATTTGTCTGAGATATAACTGTTTGAAAATCTGGAATCTGAGGGTGCAAAAATATCTAAATATTGAGAAAATCACCTTTAAAGTTGTTCAAATGAAGTTCTTAGCAATGCATATTACTAATCAAAAAATAAGTTTTGATATATTTATGGTAGGAAATGTACAAAATATCTTCATGGAACATGATCTTTACTTAATATCCTAATGTTTTTTGGCAAAGAAATAAATAAAATCGATAATTTTGACCCATACAACGTATTTTTGGCTATTGCTACAAATATAGGCCTACCTGTGCTACTTATGACTGGAATATTGGAAATTAGACATGAAGATATGCTTTAAGAGCATGTTATATTTTTCTCTATTGTATTTCATCCTCTTGCATGGTGGGCCAAATCAAAGATCATCCCAGTCCAACTTAGGTCATTTCTGGTGTAAAGTGTTAAAAACAAGGTCAGATATGAATGTGAGTGTGCTAAAACAATGCCTTAATAGCTATTTTGGCCATGAGTTTATATTGTCTTAATTGGAAAGTAAATGCTTACACTCTTAAAAATAAAGCATCTTTGTTGGCATTGATGTTTCCATTGGACAAAAGTTTATTTTTTAGTGTTTCTTTAGATTATTAACATGTTCTTACTAAGAAAATCATTGTTCTTTTAAGAACTGATCATTGAAAGGTTCTTTATAGAAACAAAAATAGATCTTTTACGGCATCGCTGTGAAAACCCCCTATTTTTAAGAGCGTATTTCATGCAGTTTCCATCAAAACCACTCAGTCTATTTCAAGGTAAACCAAGCTGGCTGTTTTATTTTCCTTCCCCTCTTCGCTCATGTTATTTTGACATGCACAACAACAGTAATTTTACACTCCACATAACTGCTGCTCTTGAGTCCAGGCACAGTCCGGTGTAAGAGTGCAGATTTAATTGCATTAATAATCCAATCATTGAGTGCTGACATTGAACCTGCCCTTTCAGAGCACCGGCCTCCCGCTCTGCTTCGGGAACGCAGGAAATGCCAGAACAGTTAGAGCCAAAATGGAGGCCTTTTCCATTTTAATAATGGCACATCTTGTTTAGAGTCCCGTGCCGCTGCATGAATAACGTCTCAGTGAAACGCTCGGTCGTGGCGCATGAGGAAAATCAGGCTGGAGACTGTGTATTCAGCTCACAGCCTTCACATTGCCCTCCTCCCATTGCATCCTTAATTAGTTTTCCACAAGATGAATACAAGAACGAAACAGCTATTTTTAACTGTAAATGCTTGTTTGTGGTAATGTGCATGTTGTCTGATAGATGTCACCAGTGCAGTCCATTGTTTCTTACAGACCATTTTTGATCATTCAGGGCTTGATGTTATATCCAAATCGATGCAATTATATTTTTCTGGTCTTGCAAGTGCATTAGTTGTTGATTGGATGTTCAAAACACTCAAAACTGTATGCAGGTGGGTGTAAGTTTGGAAAAGTCCAGCATGCATCACCAGAAAGAAGACATTTTGAGTACGAGCTCAAAGAATTAAGAAACAAAACATGCACGGTTTAATTGCACAATAAAATCATGCATTTGAAATAAGGGTGAATTTTCATTGCATGCAAATGCACAGGAGACTGTAGTAGAGCTGGATGTTAACACCTTGATAAGCAAATGATGCAAAACTCAAAGCATAGAAATGCACGACTCATGCAGATGTTGAGTAAAACAGTGCATTGCAGTGAGATCAAAGCATTTGCATTGCACAGAAGCATATTTTTAATGTTTCTCTTGAGTGAATCTAACGTTGTGGATTTCATTTTAAAACAGAAATGAGTACGGCTGTCTAGATGTTGGCAATAGAGCTGTAGTGTCTCTGTAGCATCTGTGGAGAGCAGGAACAGTGAAGCACAGATGCTGCTGATGCAAGCATTCACTGTGGAGCAGCGCGCCGGAAAGGCACTCACCAAAGGGAGCCGGATCATTAATAAACATTATGCAAAATATGTATGTAATTTGTAAAATTAATATTGAACCGAAATAAAACTGCAGCATTAGTATTTCTTATTGAAGCTCCTTCTGGAGAAACGCTCGCAGCGTTGGGATGTCTTTTTAACCTTGAAGTGGGTGCTTACGGCGGCTCCAGGGGCTTTGGAGGAGCAGGCAAAGGGAATTATATATTAAAAAAGACTGTTAAATGTGCCCAATAACAGCTGAAAGGCAAATGCATGTAAATATTTAATTGGGCATTGTACAGTATTTTGAGTTAGGCCATCCTGGAGTAAGAATCAGACAGCAGGAGATAAAACTGAAAGTCTGGAGCACCAGAGGCGTTAATGTGGAGAAACACACTACCTAAATTAATACATATGCAGAGCTGCGTCCCAAAAAATATGTTCTAGGAACGTTTTGGTAACGTTCTTATTAAAAGTTATGAAAATGTAATTTCTGAACTTTCACAATGTCCAGTTTTTAAAATGATTTAGTCTTTCTTCGTCATGTAAATAATGTAAATAATGAACATTATTATTAGAGACCAGATAACGGTGTATTTAAGTTACTGGAAGAATGTTAAGTTACGAAAACGTTATTTCTAAATGTTCTTTAAATGTTTAAAATGCCCATTTTTTTAAAATGCTATAATTTTTTTTATTTTATTTTATTTTTTTTTAGTGCTGTCAAACGATTAATCGCGATTAATCACATCCAAAATAAAGGTTTTTGTTTACATAAATGTGTGTGTGTTGTGTATATTTATGTATATATAAAGATATATAGATATATAGATATATATACATACAGCATATATTTTGAAAATATTTACATGTATAGAATTATATTCATATAAATTGTGTCATATATAAATATATAAAATAAACATAACATATCTTTCTTAAATATATACATGCATGTGTGTGTATTTATATATACATAATAAATATACACAGTACACACACATATGTCACATGAACAAAAACCTTTATTTTGGACGCGATTAATCGCGATTAATCGTTTGACAGCACAAATAGTTGTATTTAAGTTACTGGAAGAACGTTAAGTTATGAAAACATTATTTCTAAAAGTTCTTTTAAATGTTTAAAATGCCCAGTTTTTAAAATGCTATAATTTGTATTATTTTTTTCTAGTGCTGTCAAACGATTAATCGCGATTAATCACATCCAAAATAAAGGTTTTTGTTTATTTATATATACATAATAAATATACACAGTACACACACACATATCACGTAAACAAAAACCTTTATTTTTGACGCGATTAATCGTTTTACAGCTCAATTTTTTCCCCCAAATGTTAAGGAAACATTCCATTTTATCATCTTGCAAACATTTTATGTTCTCTAAACTTTCTGAAACAAGTAGTAACATTTAAAAAAGAAAAGAAAAAAAAGATAAGTATCTAAATGTATCCATGCGACCGTTTTAGAACATTATTATTATTATTAAAGACCAGATAACTTTGAATGTTTTTGTGTTACTAGAAGATCGTTTGCTCATTGAGTTATGAAAACATTTCTGAAAGTTCTTAACATTTAAAACGTCCAGTTTTTGTTTTTAGCAAAATGTGTGCTGAAAAGTGTTTTTTCTTGGTTATACGAACTTTAAAGGAAAGGCCCATTTTATAATTTTACAAACATTATGGGAAGGTTAGTGATGAACGTTCTCTGAACATTCTGAATCAAGTACTAACATTTAGAAACACGTTAAGAGAACATCCAACAAAAATGTTTCAGGAGAAAAAAAAACCTGTAAAAATGTTTTTGTGCTAATGTTTCGAAAACGTTTTATTGACTGCAAGAATGTTTGGGAGAACCTTACCAGAAGTCACAGAAAGCCCTTTTGCACATTTACCCCGTTTGATGGCTGTTTCAGTATTCCTGCCTGCTTTTCTTGTGGCACTTGTTCCATGTGCCTGTTTTTGGGTCAGTGTCACTGTTCTCCGAGCAGGAAGGATATATGGATTTATGAAGCGCCCCAGGACATGGTCCGCTCCTTAACACCTCATATTTCATCTGCTCTTGATGGATGAAACCCTGTATGTATGTCATCCATTTATACGAGCTCAGACGAAGAGGGACGTTTTCAAGAAACTGGAGGGGAATCTCTTGTGGTGTGGGCAAAGTTAAGTGAGGTTAAGATCTCTCTTCAAAATTAGAGCAGCTGAGCTTTTTAGGGGCTAAATGTGTTACCAGGAGGAGAGCGAACCACAGCGGGCGGCCTTTAAGATGATATCTTTATAGAAACGCTTTGAGTTAACCAGAGGTTTCCGGCTGTGGTCTGTTCAGGGTTTTTGTGCCTCAGTGTTCAGGTGTGATATGGGACGAAGAGGGTAAATATCAGACCAAGCTTTAAGGCAACATGAAACCACTTCCGCAACCCATTCTGCTTTTATAATGTGGCGTATTTTCAGGTGAAATGCAATACTCAGGTTGAACAATGCAGGGTGCGAGTTGATTTTATCTTTTGGGAACTGATTGGATGGTTAAATTATGTCATGATTTACTCTTTCTAAACCTGTGCAACACAAAAGAAAATATAGTTTGAAGAACGCTGGCAGCCAAACAACACCGGATCCCACTGACATCCATTGTATGGACAAAAAACATTAAGTCAATTTGAATTTATTTGTATAATGCATTGTTTCAAAGCAGCTTTATGGAAAATCATGGTAATCTTTATAATATCTTAATGTGTTCATGCCTTCGAGTTGCATTTAGCAGATCATAGGTGGACAGTAATATACTTTCATTTGTGACAGTGCAAGCTGATGAAGTTGGACAAACTCTGTATATCTAAGAGAGATTTGCAATTATAGAATTATATGTACTTTGAAATTATAATGTTCTTTTGTTTTCCGCAGAAGAAAGAAAGGTTTGAGAGATATGAGGGGGAGTGAATAAAGAAAGAATGATTAAGATTATTTGATTTATGGTTGGGAGAAGAAGTGAGTTTTTACATTTTGATGAAACAAAAATTGACAAATTAACATTAAAATAATTTTAAAATATGATTCATGAAGACTTTGTAGGCTTCTCCAGCTAAGAAAACGTAACGTTCCCATGAAGTTTTGTTACCACATTTAAAACTTTTTTTCTCTGAATGTTCAAAATGTTTTAAAAATGTTTCTCTTGGTTCTGTGAGTGTTAAGGAAACGTTACATTTTGGTAATGTTACATTTAACGTTCTTTAAATGTTTTGAAAATGTTTGAAAAATCTCAATGTATAAATAACGTTTTTGTGCAATCGTTTTGAGAACATTATTAAAAACCAGATAACTTCGTGGTATTTTAGTCACGTGTTTCCGTGCTGTAGATGAATCTTGTTGTTTCGGAACAAGCAGTCATTCCTGTCTCGCAGATTATATGTGAGGTTTTGCTAGATTTGCACAGCACGGACGTTTCGCCGCTCCTCCCAGTGGAGCAAAGAATTACTTTTAGTGTTTTTTCCCCCAAAGGAGCGCAGGGTTAGTCTAGCAGATCCGTTCTGTCCGCTGTCACAGTACCGTAATGCTTCAGAAGACTAGTAGAGGAGCCAGCAGCATGAAATGAGCCCCTCCACAATGATAAACGAGGCAAATCTCTACTGGGGAAATCCAATAGATGCCAAATTAAGCAAATCCCTGTTTAGATCATTGAAGAAAGGAAAATCATTCTGTGTGGCGCTTCTTGGCCGACGCTTCCAACTTCTTGCCCAAACTTCTCCTCCTAATACTCAGTGTCCCAGAGCTGAGACAAAAACCGAAGCGTATCGCACAGAAACCAGTCAACTTTGTTTGTTCGTGGAGTTGAAGACGAGCAGAAGTGACACAGAACTGGCAGCGGCGCAGCAGGAGGCTGTCGGTCTCCCTTTAGGACCGTTAAACTGAGACTCGCGCTTGTTCTGCTGTCAGGTGAAGCTCGCTGACGAGACGCAGACAGGCAGACGAGATGGTGTGCGAGATAAAAACGACTGAGGGTCATTTGGACAGGCAGCAGATAAGAGCCGCAGGTCTGTCCACAGGCGCTGCATTAACAGCCACAGACCCCAAAGCCGCCTCAGAGGCCTGAACCCACACAACAGCCGCTGCGCTCGCTCGCTTTCACGCTGCAAGCCTTCGAGTCGAGTCTGAACGGTCATGTTTCTGAGATCAGCACACATGAATGCCATTGTGAGCAATTCGAGACTCATTGTGGAGCTTATTAACTCTTTCCCCGCCAGCGTTTTTCAAAAAAGTTGCCAGCGATTTTCACTGAAATTTCAAGGCCCACAAAATATTTTGTTGGCATTCAATAGCTACATCATAATAATAAAGATCACACCCTGTATGTTCAAACAAACAAACAAAAAAAGTGTTTTGTTCTAGCTTCAAGCAGCTTTTTTTATTTAGGTTTCACAAAAAAGCAACATTTTTGAGCGAACAGCTGAGAAAATCGCATTTTTATCAAATACTAGGCCTACATCTGCATCATATTCAGTAATATTGACAAAGCAAAGATGCAGTAGATGGCTTCCATCAGTATCTCAAAGCTTTAACACTTTCTGGATCCACATTTCACTCGCTAACATTACACAGTTTTCATTTATATGCGGTTAGTGTTGATGATAACATTATTTTTCATATGAGATCGCTGGTTTCTGCGTCGTCCTCGTCTGTGTTTTTGATCGAGTGATTCTAGACTCATTCAGGAGATCGTTTGGCTGGGAAGCGCTGTCTCATGAATAATGAAAAATTCTGTGTTTGGTGAGGAATGAGTTAATGCAGTTAGTTTGTGTGCACTTGATGAAGAGAATATTGTGCTCATTCAGCCAAAATCATATCATATACTAATTACCCTACTGGTCAAAAATATGGAATAATTAAGATTTTTAATGTTTTTGAAAGAATCTCTTAGGCTTAACAAGGCTGCAAATTTGTGAAATGTTATTACAGTTTATGTACAGTTTGTTTACAATTTTTTTTTTTTTGTAAGAAGTTCTGCTCATCAAGCATTTATTTGATCAAAAAATTCAGTGAAATTATGAAATATTATTCTAATGTAAAACAGCTGTTTTCTGTGTGAATATGTGTTAAACTGTAATTTATTTCTGTGATGCGCAGCTGTATTTTCAGCATCATTACTCCAGTCTTCAGAGTCACATGATCTTCAGAAATCATAATAATATACTGATTTACTGCTCAACAAACATTTCTGATTATTATCAATGTTGAAAACAGTCGTGCCGCACAATATTTTTGTGGAAACCGTGAAAGATTTTTTTTTTTCAGGATTCACAGATGAATAGAAAGTTCAAAAGAACAGCATTTATTTGAAATAGAAATCTTTTGTTACATTCTAAACATAAACATTCTAATCTTTTGTAACAATTTTTAATGCGTCCTTGACAAATAAAAGTATTATTATTATTATTATTATTATTATTATTATTATTATTATTATTATTATTATTTAATTATTTTAAAATTTTACTCCAGACCTTTGAATGGTAGTGTATTAAAAATGTAGTGTATTTCAACTGTTTTCAACATTGATAATAATCAGAAATGTTTGTTGAGCAGCAAATCAGCAAATCTGTAGATCTTCCCAGGAGCTCTTAAAGCGTTTCTCTCTCTCTCTCTCTCTCTCTCTCTCTCTCTCTCTCCAGTAATGACCGCTTCATTTCCTCATAAGTTGGCACCAGCTGTTATTAAAGCAGGACAGTCGGTTGTCTTCGTGGAAGGAGACGCCCTTCTCTTGGGTTTATCCCTCGTGTTGTTTCCCAGCATGCAGCAGCACAGAGTGCTGTGTTCTGTGGTTTCATCCCATCATGGCTAATTTGTCCCCATCTCTTGAGAGGGTGGGTGTTCTTAAAATGAATGAATACGTAAACTGGGTCACTGGCTTTTGCTCAATACTTACAGCCTCGTCCAAATATTCCAAACTCTCCAACTCCCTTTTTAGTCTTTGGCAAACTTCAAGATCCAGCCAACCTTAAAGTTGACATGAAACTGTATTCACAACCCTGTTTACTGCCATAATGCAACTCGTTCTTACTTTGAAATGAGGAAAAAATGTCAGATGGGATTTGATTTGATTGTGAAAGTGGGTTTGATAAAACGGTGTCTAAAGAGCTGTTTAATAAAATCTCGAAATGTCTTCAGTTTTATCAAATTAAGGTCATAAAAAGACTCTGAGACTCTAATTTCTTTGTTTTTTCCTTTATTTTTTATTATTGGTAATTTGGTTAAACTGTAAACAATACATTTAATTTAATGTAAACTCTTGCAATTTAAGAACAGTTTATTTTGTAAAGATTTTGTATGTAATGTTAAACTGTTAATTAGAAACAAGCCAGAAATACACTGGGACTCTTATCTTGAAATGACTCTGTTTTTGAGACTTTTTATGACCTTAACATAATATGTTTTATGAATATTGGCACAATAATCTGGTTATTGCTTTTTTTTAAAAACAAAACATTATTTTCATATCAGGAAATTGCAATATCGATATGCATTGCTACACAAAGCAATTTCATTATGTACACATTGAATAAAACTTGTCTTGAGTGTTTGCAGTTATTCGGTTTTTAAGTCTGCAGCCTGTTTAATTAAGTAAAATAATCTGAGATACATCGTTTGTTTTGAGATTGAACGGTTTCTGTATCAACATACAGTTTTAATTTTATTTCTGCAGGACTTAAAAAGGTCTTAAAGGCCTGGTTTCACAGACAGGGCTTAAACTAAGCCAGGATTAGGCCATAGCTCAATTAGGACATTTAAGTCATTTTAATAAATCTGCCTTAGAAAAAAAAAAACATTGCTGGTGTGCATCTTGAGACAAAACAAAGACACTGATATATTTTAAGGTCAGTCAGTGCAAGTGTCTTTCAGTTGAAACAGCTCAGACTTACATTTTAGTCTGGGACTAGGCTTAAGTCTTATCTGTGAAGCCGAGGGAAAAGGTCCTAAATTTGATTTTAAAACTCTCCAGATATCCTTTAATATATCTAATAGTCCACAAGGTGTAATTGATGTCAGATACTCTTCTTTTTGAATTCATAACATGATATTCCTCAAGTAATTGTGTGAAAATTAGGCAACTGTGGACCTGCAAATCAGACTTTGTTTGAAAAGGAATAAAAGTTGTATGAGTTTTACTGCCTCTGCTGTTTATTTCAACTGGAAACTGCAGCGATTCGTACATTTTTCAGTTTTGCAGGAATGTATTTACACTGTAAAACCGAACAGTGAAATGAGTTAATTTCACTCAAATAATAATGAAAGTTCATTAGACTTAATTGGAATAAGTTCTGTAAATGTTGTTGTAGTAAGGTGAACTTAAAATGATTGCGTTTTCTAGTTCCCAGCATGCTTTGCATCAGACAACAAGGAAAATAAATGCAGAAATTAAGTGTTATTTTGTGTGTTTTTGCACAAGATTAACACAGAGAGACACAAGTTAGTACTTAAATGTTGTATTATGTTAAGATTTACATGGGTTTCGGTTATGTTGGTTTTGTAGTGTTACCATTGTGGTGAAGAATAGAGCCCCGCCCCACTTGTCATAAAAATGTTAAGCTCTACTAACTTTAAAAAATTGAGTTTGTTTACTCAAATGTTTTGAGGCAATACGTTTCCTCAAATGTTTTCGAGTATTCTTAACTTATCGGGTTTTACAGTGTAGAGGCACGTATTTCCAATGAGCCTATGTTGGTAATTAGCGTTACAGCGACATGTCGTTTACGGCTCGGGCCGGTGTAACGTCTGCATATATCCACAGTCAAACTGCAATCTCCAGATGCAGCAGTGCAAATAATGAGGGCATATGTTTACCTCCAGCTCCTCTCTCCCGGGGAGATGGATTAAATTGAAGCAGTTTGGTTTGTTGTCAGATTCTTAAGTGTTGCTTTCAAGCACGAGCCGTCGCCGGGCCCCTGCGGAGGGTTTACTCACTGGAACTGAACAGGGAAGGTCTCTCGCAGCTAATCGAGTCCAGCCACGGGCTCTTCCGCGCCGCTTTTAGTCACCGGAGGGCTGTAATAACAAACAGTGAGAAGCATGGAAGGAAACAATGCTGTGTGCATACAAACAAACCCTGAGCTGAGAAATGAACACATTCAGAACAACTTACCCCGAAATCACAGGCTGATTCCTCTTCACTGTTCTAGGAAATGAATCTGTTTTTACCGGTTCAAATGGTCTGTTTGTGTTGGTTTTTATGCTGGTATATGGTCCTTTTGAGTTTAAAGCAACCAGTCTTTTGTTATGGTGTGTGTATATGTCGAACGGGACTTTTATCCATCAGCAATGTTCCGTCTAAGCTGCGCTATTATTATAGCTACTACTTCTTCCAGCCGCGCAGAGAAATAATGTGCCGCGCACACGCAAAAATGTATTCCATTTGATTGTATTCTAGTTAATACTAAAGAATTGCAATGCTCAGGTAATCTGCTGTAGAGTTAGAACCGGTGGATGCGGTTTACAGGTTTCGTAGAAAGAGAACGATGTGCACCAAATGAGTCGCTGTAGAAACCGAATACTTCAATGGTTGCGGACGAAATAGCGCCAATCGAGAGCCAACGCGAACGCAATGACGTGAAATAAAACGTCCTCATGTATTAAAGAAGAGTGGCTTGATTAAGTGCTGGAAATGGCACATGATTGGCACAGAACGGTAACGAAACTCTGAGACGTTTACAGTCACACACAGGTGTATATTGTGCAAACTGTACTTTTAGGGATGTTTAGATAGCTATAGAAGAATTCACATGTTCACGTTTAATATTTAACTTGCAGATCTCAGTTTAAATGATTCAGTTGTTTTGATGTTATGTTAGGCCTATATTATAAACCTAATAAATAATTGACCTTGTTTTTTTAATGGAGTTGCTTATGTTCATCAAGGCTGTATTTATTTGATCAAAGAAATACAGAAAAAAAAAAACAGTAATATTGTGAACTCTTAGGCTATTGCAATTTCTAATATTGGTTTTCTATTTTAATATTTTAAAATATAGTGTATTCCTGTAAAGCAAAGCTGTATTTTCAGCATCATTACTCCAGTCTTCAGTGTCACATGATCTTCAGAAATAATTCTAATATACTGATTTATTATCAGTGCTGAAACTGTTGGGCTGCTTGATATTTTTTGGAAACTTTTTTCTTTGATTCTTAATAAATAATAATGATAATCAGATGCATTCTTAACTGCTGCTTTCTCACCACTGTAAGTTTTTGTTGTTTATTTCGTTATTGAGAGGAAAGTGTAGCATATATTTACATATTCATCCAAACGCTGCTCAGCAGCTTCAGGTTCGGCTGCGTTTGCTCTGAAGCGCCGTGTCTTCTTCTCTTGGCTGAAGTACAGTCTTGCACCACAGCGCCACACTGGTCACACTGCATTATTGCAGGCTCTTACATTACGTCATATGACATCAAATGACTATATTTGTTTCAGCTAAATTCATAATTCAAATAGCATTTCAGCTAATAATCATAAAATACATGAAATTTAACAGGTTATGGCATTCTGGGATTTATTTTTTTCAATTTAAGCCTACTTTTTCTTATTCAAAATTACTCTCTTTGGGATTTTACGACTTTTTCAATTTTAGATCATTTTAATTCTGTTCTCGTAATTTCTTATCTTCCATGTAAAACACTTTGAGTACCCAGAAAAAGTGCTATAAATGTAACAAATTATTATTATTCTTTGACTCAAAACCATTCTCTGTTCAATTCTGAGTATTGCACAAATCCGATAGATGCATTCCCCCCCAATGCCATGAGACTTGCTTTGTTTTTGCTTCTGTATCCATGAGATCAAGTTCCTGTCACTTCCTGAACAAAGCCTGACTGTAACAGCATGGATGGATGTGCTATTATCTCCGCTCTAAAGAACCGGCTTAAGCTGAAGCTTTAATGAAACTGTGACACGGCTAATTGCTGTAAAGGAGGTTGCATGTGTGTTTTGTGTTTGTGGGGTTTGTCTCGGTCTGTCAGCAGTTTGGCAGCAGTCAATGTTCCCTAAACCTGCGTGTTTGGCGGTCTGGATCTCCTCCTGTGGGCTGGACCCGATGTCATCCCGTCATGGAGGAATCCATTTCCATGGGCCTGGTCTCTCTGACACTTAAATTACACAGAGGGCCAAGCGTGACAGACGCGGAGCTCACCAGTTAGTGTTCAAAATGCCATGGCGCACGGCGAACCCTCATCAGTGCGGAGCAAGAGTTCATTTCCCGTCAGTACGCCAGCGACAGGCCTGTGATTATAAAGACAGTGGGACATTTAGAGCTCTTGTGTTCCTGAGATCTGCGTTTAAGGGCTCAAGTGTCGTTTTGCTGAGTCTATATGTGTGTTTGGCCACATGGCGCTGATTACTGAACACACAGCTGTTTATCCTCATGAAAATCACACGTCAGCACTTTTACACAGAGACCCTGAAGCCCAGGACAGACTGGGAAGTGGATCTTTCTAGTAGCTGTAATTATAGGATCAGTATATGTGAGATTACAGGCAGTGACTACAGAGCACAATAGACACACATACTGGTGTCCCAACAAGTTATGGCTTTGGCTTTAATCTGAAAAATAAATGTTCTTTATTGCGGTCATTACATTTGTAATCAACTGCAGTCTAATTAAACAAATATAGTCTCTATGTGCTGATATATTTTTGTGGCCAAAGATTCACAGCATTGGACAAGATTTTGTAATGGAGAACATACCAAAAGCTTTTCATTTAAGTTTTCCACCAAAATAGAGTCTGATGAGTTTAAGAAATTAAAGATGGAAATATTTTGTTTATTTTATATTTTGTAAATATTTTTTATTTATATTTTTGTAAAAATTAAAAATATATATTATAACAAATGTATTTATTTATTTATTTTTTCCCAGTATATTACAATGGTTATGTAATAATAATAATAATAATAATAATAACAACAAAAATAATAAAATTAATGTTATTAATAATATTAGAATAGTTACTTTTTAAATTTTTTATTATTATTATTATTATTAAATACATCACCATTCAAATATACCATTGTATTATACCGTGAAAAAATACAAAAATTTTATAATAATAATAATAGAAGTAGTAGTAATAATAAGTTAATTTATTAAGATATATATTAAATTAAGATTTTCTTATAATTTATTCCTGTTGATTTAAGTTTCAGAAAAAAAACATTGTGAATGTAAATGTGAATCACAACTGTTGTGGCTCAATAATCTGCTTTAAATTATATATACATATGTGTTTTTTGTCCGTATGAAACGGCGTTTGCAACCCATTTAATTTACATAGTATATGATGTATTCCTAAATGTGAAACCGAAGCAAAATTACATGTTGATGACTTTTTTTTTTTTTTTTTTCACCGATGAATCGTTCACAGTAAGATCAGGAGCATGTCATGGGAAAGTCAGATTCTAAATGTTGCCTTTTACTGTAAGTGTGTTGATTTAGTAGTATGTAAGTGTGTGTGTGTGTGTGTGTGTGTGTGTGTGTGGTGCTCTGATTCAACTCGCTCCTTTTCATGGCTAATAATGTTCACAAGCAGTTTGTTTATGTTACAGCGGTGGCCAAAATGATTATAACACTAGTATTTCCAGCAGCTAAAAAATGTTTTTTAGTCTGTTATATGTGTCAGTAGGAACTATCAGTTTACATTTGCAAACATTCATTTGGCCATTAATTGTAATAATTCAGTGGGATTTTTGTGCTCCACACAGAGATGTGATCTGATCATCATCAGTCTGTCTGGAATGACATGAAGAAACAGAACAAACTGAGACTAAATCCAGAAAAACTGTGGCTTCAAGCTCCTGCGAAGCTCCTGAGAAACTCTGCTCAAGAAAAGCTGCTTTAAACACAAAGGACGCTCACAACAAATGTGGATTTCATTTAGTTAATAGAAGTTAATTGATCAAGAAAATCTATTTATGACATTATATTTGAGAGCATCCTCATTTTACAGCATTTTCCCACAAGTGCATAAAACTGTTAACAGCGCTGTAGCTTCGCAGGAGGTTTCTTGGAGCGTCCGGAGACACAGTTCTTCTGGATTTAGTCTCAGTTTGTTCTGTTTCTTCATGTCACTCCAGACAGACTGATGATGATCAGATCAGATCTCAAAAATCTCACTGGATTATTTCAATTAATGGCTAAATGAATGTTTGGAAATGTAAACGGATATTTCCTACTGACACACACTACAGCAAAAGATAAAAGATAAACCATTTTTAGCTGCTGAAAATACTACTGTTCTAATCATTTTGGCCTCCGCTGTAGTTTGAGGTGGCGCAGTGATACAGAGGCACATTCACTCGGGACTAGACCTTTGTAAGCGACGGTAAGCAGGCGCAGGACTTCGGTGGATGCTTCGGGCCGGGTGTGACCTTCTCTCTGCAGGAGAGCTGTGGGAATATCACTCCTCCGACAGCACAGATCCGCCACCGCACTGGATTGCGTCTCCATCAGGGGAGACGGCGTGTCAGCGCTGACCTTTCACAGACATTTGCCTCTGTCTGTGTGTGTGTGTGTGTGTGTGTGTGTTTTAGTGGCACGCTGTCAAACCACCTGCTGCGTGTTTCTCTGGGTCGGGACCCTTTGGAGTTCGACCCCCTCCGCAGCCTCTGATCTTTTCATGCAGGCCCTCGGATCCGTCATCTGTGAACGTTTGCCTCGGGTTCCCAGCCGCTCGCGTGAATGTGTGCAGCTTTACCGTCAGGTTTGACATCCGTAGAGTGATGCATGATGCCGTCTTTTGCTTTTCTCACTCACAGTTTCCAGCTTTGACAGCGATATAGCCCAGCCAAAACAAACAGACAAATAGTTGAGCAGATCCCATCGTTTTCTGATTTCTGGAGTGATAGAAAGAGACCTAAAATCTCTTATGTAAAAACCTCTTATATATCAACAAATCTAAATAACTACTATTATTAAATTACTACTTCATTAAATAAGCATGACGTTTCTTTCATGCACGGGTCAGTTTTGAGATTTTAGGCTATTTGGCTTTTTGTAACTAGTGCAAGAAAGTAAAATAAACCTACAATAAGTGCAATAAAACAAACAATGTAAAGTGTATTTTGATCTTTTTTTAATCTATTTGCAGCTCTAGATTTCAATTACAGTACGTATCATTAAAGAGTTTTTTCTTCACTTCAGCAGCACTTACAAACACTAAACTTAGCAGTTTTATTCCTCTCTATATTCTGAAGGATTTTACTGAGGGGTTTGTTCATATGTCATTCACACTGATTTATACAACTTTTAATTTGCAAAAACGTGGCAAAAATGCATATCTTTAAAGGCTGTGAGTTTTTATCTCCACTTCAGCAGCACTTACATACACCACAACTTATGGTTTTATTCCTCTCTATATTCTGAATGTTTTTACTGAGGGGTTTGTTCAAATAACATTCACACTGATTTATACAACAGTTTGTTCCCCAAAACATGGTGAAAATGAACTTCTCTATTTTCTGGTTCATGGAGTGATTAAAAAGAGAAACAAAACCCTCTCTGAAAAGACCTTGAACTCTGATATGGCAACAAAATCAATTTTGTATCTGGCTTTATCCAATTAACAGATGAATTCAAAAGAAAAGGTTTTTTATTTTTCTTCATTGGCAGATTTTCTTTTTTTTTTGTGTAAGCATTCTGTCTTAAGGCAAAAGTTTTTAAAGCACTGGGCAATCTTGAGATTTTGGTCTTTTGATCCTTTTTATAACATGTTATTTCTGAATAGTGGAAAGAAAATGCAATAAAATAAACACTTAAAGGTGTATTTAGGATGTTTTGGGATGCGTCTGTAGATTTTAAATTCAATCCATATCTTTAAAAGTTTTTATCTCCCCTTCAGCAGCACTTACATACACCAAACTTAGCAGTTTTATGTGTCTATATTCTGAAGGGTTTTACTGATTTGTTCATATATATCATTCACACTGATTTATATAACATTTTATTCATTAAAAAAAAAACATGCCAAAAAATGCATATCTTTAAAGGCTGTTAGTTTTTTTTTTCCTCCGCTTTAGCAGCACTTACATACACCAACACTTACAGTTTTATTCTTATATATGTTCTGAAGACTTTTACTGAGGGGTTTGTTCATATATCATTCACACTGATTTATACAACACTTTATTCCTAAAAACATGGTTAAAATGTGTTTGTTTTCTGTCTGTTGACAGTATTTTCTGATTTAAAAAGAGAAATCCTAACTCCCCTCAGTAAAACCTTGAACTCTGTGTCAACAGAATCGAACAATAATTAAGAATTCTGGCTTTATTCAATAATTTATTTATTTATTTTTTGTTTATTTTTCTTATTGTAAGCATGTCTGTTAAAGCGAGACACTACAGCCAAAAGTTTCCTTCATGCACTGGGTAATTTTAAGATTTTGGGCTGTTTGGCTTTTCATAATGTGTTTTAGGTTAGAGGAAAAAAGTGCAATTAAATAAATACTAAAAAAGTGTTTGAATGTTTTGTCTGTTCGTATCTGTAAAATTGAGTTTATAGCACGTTTAAAGGCCGTTTTCTCAAAACGAGTTTTTATCTCTACTTCAGCTGCACTTACATAAACCAAACTTTACAGTTTTATTCCTCTCTATATTCTGAAGGTTTTTACTGAGGGGTTTGTTCAAATAACATACACACTGATTTGTGCAACACTTTATTCTTAAAAACATGGCGAAAAAGCAATGTTTTCAGTATTTTCTTAGTAAATCCAAAATCCCCTCTGTACAAACCTTTAACTCTAATATGTCAACAAAATCAAACAAAAACCTGACTTTTATCCAAAGTTCAGATTTATGCTTGGGAAGTGTATGCAAATTAGTGCGTATTTGATTAGATAATGTCAAATTTGCATATTTAAATATAACATTTCAGAAAATACAAAAAATGTTTGCAGTTCTTAATGTAATCAATCAGCTAGGGAAGTATGGTGATATCTATTAGTTAAATGTGTTACCTTGTTCACCTGTATTGACTTCATTCTGACTGAATTACTCTTCAGTTTGGCTTGAAACACCCGAGCACTCACAGGAACGGCCGAGTGTCGCTTTGAATCTCAGCTCTGATCTTAATTAACTCTCCAGAAACACCAACCTTGAATCCATTGCTATTCCCACAGGGATTTCTTTTGATGTATCGCTGATCGCTCCAATTATATTTGTGTCTGATGCATCGGAAAACCTTTGGTGAAAGTAGCGCCGTGTGACCTGATTTCTGTGAGCTGGAACACAACATTGGAAAATAAGCAAGAGAAAACTCTTAAACATAATCACTGGGATATTTAGAGGCTGTAAAACAGGACACCCATGTTTCAGTGTAACTTATGTTATATCCATTAAGATTGCTTTCAGGTTTGTTCAAAAAAATGTTATATTAGATAGCATTTCTTCTGTAGTAACAAAAAGTAGAGTATAAAAAAACTTTAACCTTTTAAACTTAATAAAAACTATAGAAACATTTTTTAAAAATTAATAAAAATGAGCATAATACACAACGAAAAGTTTTTTGTACCTTTTAAATTATATTTTAACTGTCAATTTATTTTATTTAAGCTAAATGCCAAGGCAACCTTTCTTATTTTCATTTAGTTTAACTTAAGCTAAAACCTAAAAAAAAAAAGTAAAAAAAAAAAAAAAAATTACAAAAACATAACAAAATTGCTAAAATTGAACAATGTAAAATATAAATTAAAAGTGGAGAAAAAAATGTAAATGTAAAATATAAAAATAAAAACATCTAAAATATGAATAAAAACTATAATAGTATCTCAGTGATACTAAAATAACAACCAGTAAGAGTGAAAGCTCAAAACACAATTCGGACTTCTCAAGTTATTTTTCTCTTTAGAGGAAATTGTAAAATGTAAAATTAAAATATAAATTAAAAGTATATAAAAAAACTTAAAATTCTTTTATTATTTATTTATCTTCATGTAGCTTAACTCGATGAGATAAAATAACTAAATATGACACAAACACAACAAAATTACTAAAAGTGTAACTAAAATTAAAATATACTTTAAAAACTAATAAAATATGAATAAATACGATAATGAAAAAATATAAACTTAAAAACTAATCACATTAAAAAAAAAAACCCTGAAAATATAAAAATAAAAACTAATCTAAAATAATGCAAACTAATAGTATCTCAGGGATACTAAAATAACAGGCAGTAAGAATAGGAGTCAGAGCTCAAGACACAGAGGACTTCTCAAGTTGTTTTTCTCCGAGAGGAAATAGTGTCACAAACTTCCCTGTCTGGGGAGCTGTATCTGTGTTCCACTGGGCCTCACATTAAGATTTGTTGCTGAATGCTAAATGAGAAGCTTAGGGCTGTCAAACGCCTGCTACTTCAATTTAAGTTCATTTAGTCTGAGCCGTTAATAATGAATGAACAAGCTGAAGTCAATTGTGCAGGTTCATTTGTCGCCCTATTGATTACAGCGCTAACATCAGAGCGAGCGAGCGAGCGAGCGAGTGTGTGTGTGTGTGTGTGTGTGTGTGTGTGTGTGTGTGTGTGTGTTCTCGAGGTGAAGGATTTCATCATTTCTGCTTCTCCTGGGAAGGATTGCTTCAGCTCGACCGGGGAGGTTTGCTGTCCGTTCCCCGTTGGGATCTTGGCTTTAACTCCACATCCCTTTTTAATAAACCTCAGTAAGGAAACATCCAAGTCAGCATTGCTGCAGGACTATCTGTGTTTAGGTAAAAATTTCACCATTGTGAGTCACTGTTGGTTGTGAGATGCTTTAGGAGGCGTTTTCCAGTAAACGTAGGTGTTGCTTTGTGGATACTCCCAGTTTTACTGCTATTTTGAGAACATTGTACGTTTGATTTTTAAATAGAGCACATTTAAAGGCGTCTTTGTAGCGTTAGTGGTGATCAAACCTATTAAAAAGAGTTTGTGCTCCAGCACCATTCTTCCATTTTTTTTTTTCCCATTTGAGTTTTTCTAGTCTCTAGATTGCATTTTCATGGTTGAATGAAATTGAAGTAATCAAAAAGCATGTATAATTAATTTAAATCATAAAATGAGACAATTTAAAAACGACTTATTAAAAGTTTAAAATTAAATTTGTTTTCAAAGGCCCTATGAAATGTTTTATTTTTCCAATATTCTTCTTTTTCCATTTTAATTTTTCTGGATTCTGTTTTACTGGATAAATAAAATTTTAGTAATCAAAAAGCATGGCTAATTCATTTAAATCATGAGACCAATACAATTCAACAACAATTTTTTAAATGTTTAACTAAAATTACTTTTTTAAGGCCTTATGAAATCTAATAAATTTTTTCCTAAATTCCGTTTTATTTATCCCAAATTGTATTTTTTTTTTTCGGATTAAATTTTTCTAGATTATGTTTTAATGGTTTAATTCAAATTTAATAATAAAAACATGTAAAAACAATTTAATAAATAAAACGTTAACAATTTTCAACTCTTTTAGTTTTTCTGGATGTATGATTTATAGTTACATTTACAAATGTATTATCAAAAATTGTGTTACATGAAACATAAATTAAATTAATCTTTTAAAATATAATTAAATGGAATATAACACTTATTTTTTTTGGCAAATAAATAAAATAAAACATTTTTTTAATGTTTTTTTATTATTATTACTAGCCTACTACTTTGAGAAGTGCATTCTACCGTACAATAGTAATTTATGTCATAATTTCTTCAAGTTAAACCAAACATATTTTGGCAGTTTGTAGTGAAGACTTGAGTTTTTCTGTGTTAGTGACACGATTGTGCTTGATTCAGTTCATGTTTTCTGCATTGCCCTACATTCACTTTTTATTTTTCCGAAATGCAAAAATTTTATTATATTCAGAATGCTCCAGAATTCATGCACCGTGCGTGATATAATTCAGATGACGTTATTTGGTCAACTTTACTGCACATTCAAGCGTTCAGATCCATTAGGAAAGGCTCTTAAGAGTCTGCATGGTAATTCACCCTGTTTAGAGTACATGTAGAGTGGAAATGATATGGAAATGCTCTGTTTGAATAATCATCTGCTATTCATGAGACGCTATTTTCCTCGTCCTCCGGCTCCATTGAAAGCGGGTCAGGATTAGATGCTTTCAGACGGATGCTGCTGTATTATCTGACATCAGGAAAGCAATTACCAGAAACTCTCGATTAATATCATCACTGAGGCCCAGATGGAAGTTTATTGTAAGTGTTGTTCAAGGGAAGCTGGCTGTGGTTTGCAGATTAAGACAGTGAGTCTGCTCTGCTTATCCTCTTAAACATCTCCTCCTGCATCTTTGCGTTTATGATATGCCTTAATCCACGAGACTCAGATGACTGACAGGTGGCAGACGCAGGAGTCTTGACGTGAGGTCAGGAGGGGATTTTGGTGTCCAGATTTGGGGATGAATCTCAAGAAATCCATCAAGAAAATGTCCAGGTCACATTTCACTCCATATAAAAAGATATTTGCAAGAAATTATATTTTGCATGAAGAAAATAATTCTTGTTGTTATGCCCATTTAAGATTTTTTTGCACTGTGCTACATTGTGTATGATGAAAATTAAAAGCATAAAAATGCATTTGAAAAATGTAAGCATTATATATTGACAGTATATGTATTACAATGTTATAACAGTAACGTGAAAGTAAGTGATGATAAAAATAAATAATTCACCATTTATACACCATGAATTGTCAAGAAATTACCGAAATAATAATAATAATAAAAAAAAATCCTAGGTCATAAAATAGACTTGTTTTTTAATGCAAAATATGTCTTTTGATTTTTGGTTGCATATTTGCATTGTGATAATTATTTATTTTTTTGCAATTTTTTTGCAATTTTTTTTTGCATGAAGCCTTAATGACCATTGTTTTGAGATTTATTTTTATAGCAATTAAGCAAATTTACCTTCCAGTTCTCAGTATTTTAATGTGAAAAAATAATGATATATTATTTAAATAGTATAATGTTTATACTTTATAATATTTGTTGTACTACCTTGTGCTGAAAAAAAAAAAATATATATTTATTTATTTACACTGTTTCCATGACAATTTTTGTATTATTTATTTATTTATTTATTGTATTTCTGAGGGTGAAATATGACCTGGACGTGTTCTAGTCAGATTTCCGGATTTCTTTATTTCATTGGGGGTGAAATGTGACCTGGACTCATTAAACATGAGAAAAGTTTAAGCTGTGAGAACCTGAAAGCAGTTCAGCCGACTGTCTCTTAACTTTAGTGAACGGCGTGACTTCTGCTTGTTTGCTTGAAGGAGCGATCACCAGTCTCAGTGGGATTTGATATGAACTCCTGATGTGATCGTGTCTGTAATCTCCAGCGGCAGTGCATTAAATATGGAAGCTCTGTCCGGAGGAGCTGAAGGTATTGACGGTGATTGGAGATAAAGCGGTTTCGGTGGAGGAGCCTCAGGAGCTCGTTATGAGTGTGAAGGTTTTCTGGGCCGATGCTGAGTGATAAGCAGACTCTGACACGGCCCCGGGGCCCGAGAGGGGGGTAAATCAGTGTGATGGGGGGGTTAAGGTTGCTGCATTTCTGTGACAGTGATGGATCCGAGCAGACAAGCGGCGCATGGAGGGACCGAACACCTCCGCTGGGCACTCGCTGCCATTTAACGCCTGACATTTCTATCATCCCTCACTCCGTCCATCCGGCGCTCCTCCGTATGATCTTATACGTTCAGACAGAGTCCAGCGTTCATTCTGGATCCTGAAGATAACTCAAGATAACTACATTTTTAAAAATCATGTTTCATGCATTCCAATGAATCTCAGTCAAACTGCACTTGGGTTATTTTGGTAAAGTAAAAATAACTAAAAAAAATACAACTAACACTATAAAAACATAACAATAAAAAACATGAATTTTGAAAAAAAAAATAAAAGTTATCTGTTTTTGCAATTAAACTCTTCACTTATACGTACGAATAAATAAACAGTTCGCTTTGTTAGAAACTAACTTACAGTTTATATTGAATTATAATAATGATAGTTTGACTGGGGGTCAGTGATATTTTTAATATTTTGATATAATCAAGCGAATTCTATTTATATATTATGTATAATATTAATTATGTAGTTTTATTTTAATTGTAGAGATTTTCCATTCAGTGCAAACTCGAAAATTAATTTTAAAAACAAATAAAATAAAAAATAAACGGTCCCACTTTATATCAGGTGGCCTTAACTACTGTGTACTTACTTTTAAATTAATCATTTGGTACAATGCACGTATTGTGTACATACATGTTTTTACTAGTGTGTGCAGGACTCTGTAGTTCATTAATGTAAGTGAGGAGAGCAAAATAAAGTGAACTGTGACGCATTATACCCAGAAATCCTTCATACAGAGGACGACCGGATCAGAAATGATTCAGACACTTTGAGCTGATCATGTTTTACTGAAGTGTTTTTCTTTAATTGCTAATGTGATCTACTGATTTGCTGCTCAAGAAACATTTCTGATTATTATCAATGTTGAAAACAGTCGTGCTGCACAATATTTTTGTGGAAACGGTGATGCATTTTATTTTTCAGGATTCACTTTTTAGAAATTATAAGTATTTGCTTTCTTATATAGACAGAAATAGAAATGCAAAACACAGGGGCAGTATGAAATATTAATGCATGTAAATGTCCTGCCGTTCAGGTGTGGTGAAAGTGAAGTTCAACTCGCAGCGAGGGTCATTTACACAGCAGAAGCCCTTTTATTTCTGCTCTAATAACCGGCGTATAGAATCCATAAACACGAGAGCGACTACATGAAATATTCAAGTTCTGTTTTGCAAATTTGTCCTCATGAAATATGTAGCGTCTCAAGCGGAACGGTGGTCTTGTCAGCGCGATGATCGTGTTCCCTGCGCTTTCTAATGCAGAATGTTGTGAGCCGCTGTCGTCTTGCGTGTTTCTTCAGAGCGAGTGGAGCAGATCTGCTGGACAGTCTCTGGAGCGTCTGACATTCAGAGTCTTCAGGCGGTCCTCGCTTCTCCTAACCTCCTTCAGACAAACACCAGCCAAATGTCAGCCGGCCCTCTGAGACCGAGCTCATCCCTCGTTCTTCACCTCCGCTTCCGTCTTCTCTTCCTCTAATCCTTCTTTCTTTGCCAGACGAGGCCGTTTTGAACTCAAACTCATGCTTGTTGAATATGAGGAAGAAGGAGTACACTCTGAAAATCACTGTAAATAGATTATTAGAGAATGTTTTCCAAGAAATTGCTGCCAGTTTTTCTACTTCAGAATTTCATGTTTCATGCAAAGTGTTTGTGAAATTTACTAGCAATTTCTGACTGAAAATCAATCCAGTGCACTAAAAAAATTATCCAAAAATAGACATGACCACATGCTTTCCTACTTCAAAATGTCACATTTAATTTAATGTGTTTGTGAAATTTATTAGCAATTTCAGAGTGAAAATTGTTTCAAAGTAAATCACACATCTTTTTTTTTTTAAAGTGTGAATTTTACTCTGGATTAGACCCTAAAAATAAAAAGAGAAATTATTTAATTCACTATAATATCTAAGAATAGACATTACGACATTACATCATATGTATATATTATATCAATTTAGTGTGTTATACGAGAAAATTCTGTTTCAGTTTCATGCAATGTGTTTGTGAAATTTACTAGCAATTTCAGAGAGAAAATGTCTCAAAGTAAATCCTACAAAAATCTTTTGCATTGTATTTAGTGCTGTCGCGATAACCTCAATATTGCAATACCGCGCTATTGACGAGCATAACCGCAAAGGAATGCAACAACCGCAGCAACCACGATATTTGCATGTTTTCTTTTTTCGTAAGGTTACGCCCTTCTCGAATGAGTCAGCGTTTCTGAATGTGTAGAATGAGAATGAACGTTTAAAGACTCACTCAAAGACAGTCCCTTGCTGCCACCTTGTGGCGTAACGATGAAACTGCACGGACTGACAGCCCGTCTAGAACACGCAGGTGAAATATCAACAGAAAAAGTCTCTTGTCCAGTCAGATTCGAGGATCAGAACTAACTGTTTATACATATATGCTAACAATAGCCTAACGATTTTATTGTCAGGTTTATGGTCTGTTATGTGGACCGTTATTTTGTCATTCTCTTCTGTTTACTTCTGTTTCGGTTTCTGAATTCCTTACATCGTAACACATACACACACAGATTATATATATGTAGTTGACGTATCAATATATCCTATGGTGTGACGGAAAAAGGTAAAAAAAAAAAAAACTCTAACATTGAAGATAAACCTCTTTCATGCTATTTGTAACTCTAAGAATGAAGATACATTTTTCTCATGTTATTTGTATGTTAAGTTTTTTTTTTCTATGTTTTTGCTATGTCACACCATAGGACACAGTCCAATTTTTATTTGTCCATATATATATATATATATATATATATATATATATATATATATATATATGGCGATAATACCGCATATCGCGCTCCGCATACCGCAAGGGTAATTCCTTCACCGTGACAGCCCTAATTGTAGTAAGTCTAAGTCACATGGTTTCAAGAATCATCTCCGTAACACAATTATATATATAAAAAAATTGCTAAAACTAAAAAAGTAACAAAAATAGTCATGTTTGCCTTACAACTGCACAGCATCTGCTGCTTTGTGAGTTTACTATTGAAACAATATTAACAAAATTGCACAAATAAATACAAAGTTAGAAAAAAAAATGTTTAATAGGGTATTTAGCTTAAGTTGGTTTTGCTCGGGTAAACAGCTCTTATATTATCTTCAGCCAGTGTAAATGAGTTTGATCTTATTATTGTCATATGTCCAGTGCTCATAATGCGTCCGCTGGCCTCCAGCTCGTGCCACGCCTGTTAATTATTCATAGCGGCCCGGAGGCCATAAATCAGTCAGGCAACAGCTAACTAAATTAGCTTCCAATTAGTGTTTGTTTGTGGTGATTATATTCCCCTGTTCACTAGTTCCAGAGGGGGGAGAGATCGGCGCTGATCTCACAGCGTCTACTTTGCCCTTCAAACCGCAGGATCAGAGAGGAAAGAGCTTTGAAAGAGCGTCAGATCAAAGACGGATGTTTCTGGTGAATCATAGAGTTACTCAGACACATGCAGCCTGATTTCAGCTTCATTCCCTCTGGACTGTTTGTGTAACATCCAGCAGGGACTGACGTTAACTCATTAGGGCTGGTTTTACTGGCCTGCAGACCTAAAGGGTTAAGTAATCAGGGCTGTTTTCTCTGAGGTTTTGATTGGCTGATTGGTCTCTAATGCAACAGTATGGCAAGTAACAAATAAAAGATACAGTAAGCAGCATATTTAGAGTATTTTTGTAGTGTTTTCTTTAATGTTAAAAAATGCATAAATTTGACTAGTGGTGTAGGAATGTAATTGCCGTTTTTCTGATTAAATATTGTGATTTTTAAAATTTGATTTATAAAATAAAAAATAAATTCCAGGTTTGTAGGGCTGCAAAATTTGGCCTTTTTTAAAATTATATATCAATATGGCAATAAATAAACAAGTATTACTAAATAAAATAAAAAATACTGAATAAAAAATAAAATAAAATATAAAAATCACTAAATAAAAATACAAATAAATGACTAAATAAAATATCAAAATTACTAAAAAATATAAAAGTTACTATATAATAAAGTAAACAAATAATATAATAAACAATAGACAATAACAAATAAACAAATGTAAACAAATAATAAATATAAGAAATATTATTATTGTAAATATTACTTGTTCTTTGAAAAATTGCTTTTGTAACTATTGCGTTTTTTTATTTTTATTATTTGATTTAAAAAAAAAAAAAAAAAAAATCCAGGTGTGTAGGGCTGTAAAATCTGGCCAGGTTTTTTGATTATATATCAATATGGCAATAAATAAACAAGTAAAGTAAATACAAATATAAAAATTACTGAATAAAAATAAAATCAATTATTAGAAAATATAAAAATCACTAAATGGAAATCGTTAAATTACTAAATAAAAATATCAAAATTACTAAAAAAATATAAGTTACTATATAATAAAGTAAACAAATAATATAATAAACAATAGATAATAACCAAATAAACAAGTTTAAACAAATAATAAATATAAGAAATAACATTATTGTAAATATCACTTGTTCTTTGAAAAATTGCTTTTGTAACTTGTAACTTTTAGCGTCTGCTAAATGCATAAATGTAAGTAATATTTAGCTGTAAAATTCACAAATGAAAAAAAAATATATATATATATATATTATAAAAACTTTCAAGGATTTAGGATGCTGTCATCACAGTCTTGTGAAAAGGGTCCATTAAATCACAGCCTTTGTGTTTTGATAATGGCACTAGTTTCTAATCCGGCACATAAAAACATTGCGGTATCAGTGTAAGCAGTGAAGCTGTTCTGTGTGTTTTGGGCTGGAGAGCGTTTGCTCAGGGCGGAGCAGGTTTGGCTGCGTTTCCTGAACTTTGCTCACAATCAATGTTCCATTTATAGAAATCAATGCGGAGGGCAAATGTTGGGGGAGTGAAACATGAGCCGGCGGCAGCGTAACGAAACACGTCTGCTCTGTGTGAAGAGATGGAGACGGAGTGTGTTTCTCACCAGTGGATGTGTGTGAATTGTGGGCCGTGGGGCCGGCATGAGTCATGTGACAGAGTCTCTCTCCTCTGGTTCGCTGTCGCTTCTCATCGCGTCTGTTCGCTCGTGACTGGTGCGGATACCGGCGAGCGAGCCGACGCCGCGTCACACTTCATCTGCCCTCGCTCTACAAACACAGATAATACAGCGAGCGCTGACGGAGATAACGCCGCTATCTGACACTGCTGCTGCTAGCACTCAATCAGATCTGTCTGTCTGTCTGTCTGTCTATCTATCTATCCGTCTGTCCGTCTGTCTGTATGTCTGTCTATCTGTCTATCTATCCGTATGTCTGTCTATCCGTCTATCTATCTGTCTGTCTATCTGTCCGTCTGTCTGTCTGTCTGTCTGTCTGTCTATCTGTCTATCTGTCTATCCGTCTATCCGTCTATCCGTCTATCCGTCTATCCGTCTATCCGTCTATCCGTCTATCTATCTATCTATCTATCTATCTATCTATCTATCTATCTATCTATCTATCTATCTATCTATCTATCTATCTATCTATCTATCTATCTATCTATCTATCTATCTATCTATCTGTCTGTCTGTCTGTCTGTCTGTCTGTCTGTCTGTCTGTCTGTCTGTCTGTCTGTCCGTCTATCTTTCTGTCTGTTTCTCTATCTATCCGTCTATCCGTCTGTCTGTCTGTTTCTCTATCTATCCGTCTGTCTGTCTGTCTATCTATCTATCCGTCTATCTATCTGTCTATCTGTCTATCTGTCCATCTATCCATCTATCCATCTATCCATCTATCCATCTATCCATCTATCCATCTATCCATCTATCTATCTATCTATCTATCTATCTATCTATCTATCTATCTATCTATCTATCTATCTGTCTGTCTCTCATTCTATTGTTCTTTCGTTCTATCATTCTATCTGTCGTTCGTTCATTCTGTCTATCATTTTATATCTATTGTTATTCCATCTAGCATTCGTTCAATCTACGTTTTATGTTGTTTCATCTGTCGTTCTATCGTTCTATACGATTTGATTTTCTCAAAAATCAAACAAAATGAGATTGAAGACAAATTATACAGTAAATGAAAAGGTGTCATTTTATTAGGCTACTGCTGCACGTTTCTTTGTGAAATTGAAATATAACAAAACTAAACTGAAATTTTAAAACAAACCCCAAATCAAATAAATAAGTAACACAAATAAAATAAATCTCTTCATATAAACGAACTAAGGCTTTGTCTGTGCTCTTTCCATTTAAAATGAGAGGAAACCACTGCATTTTAATCATCATCCAAACAAAGATTTAGCATACATGCAGCATGAACAGTTTTTAATCTAAATTAGATTGTATAATAAAGCAAAAACACAATGGTCTGACTTTAGTTTTGTGAAACTATACTACATAAAACATATCTGAAGGAAACAGAAACAGCAGACGAGGTGAATGAGTCGCAGATTCACTCTCTGCCAGCAGGTGGCGCTTATGAACAGCAATGATGCAGTGTTTACCGCTGCGCTTATGAGCACGACTTTAATATGCATCGTTCAGAGGCAAGATGAAAAAAAAATACCATCTAAACTAAAAGACAGTCAGTTCCCTCAGAGATACATTCATATAAACTGCTTCTCCAATTCTATCGCGATTTGTTTAGCATCTCAACTGATTTGAATCATCACATATTTGAATTGATTTTCAGCCGGCTCGCAGTTAATCGTTACATCCCTACCTCTCAGAAAACATACAAATAAAGATACTTTTAGATGCTTAATTATTATTTGGAGCGCTTGGATCACTAGACGAGGGCTTAATGAACTCATTTTTGTGAAAATCTCAAATTCAACCAAAATCAAAGTTTTTCTTTTCTTTTTTTTTTTTTTGCCCGTAGCTCAAAATTAGCCGGTTCACATTCACACTGATTTTGCCAGCATGGGTCACATATGCATCACTTTACTTTCTGTTTTCAAATGGCCGGTTATTTTTCGGCGTGGCAGTGATTTCTGAGACCTGGTGGTTGATTGTCAAAAGGAAGTCCAGATTCCTTCCCGTCTTTGTTCTTCTGTGGAGGGATCAGATGTCCAGTGCTGTGAGATATAGTGATGAAAGTAAATATCAGGGTGTATTTGTTCGGTCAGATGAGTATAAACGCTCTGATAAGCTTCTGTTCTGTGTGCAGATGGTCCATCGAAATCATCTTATTCCCTCAAATTCATGCTCTCACTTAAAGATCATCTGGATTTGGGGAAATTTAATCCCGACTCCATGACTCCTGAATGAGATTTAATCAGAAAACATGTCGTGTACATATTCATCTGCTCAGTCTATCTTAAGCATTCTCGTCTGCGGTGGACGGCTGTTTTAATGTAGTTCTAGTCCCTGCGGTCATAAATCACGGCGCTGTGGTCTGTCCATTACACTGGCAGTCTTTATTACTTACGTTACTGCGCTTCGTTTCCCTCTACAAGTCCCTGGAATTAATTAAGCAGCGTTAGACTATGAAACAGTTAATTATTCTGTGCTAACTTTTAATTTCATTAGCTTTGTGTGTATGCAGCACTTTTTCTCTGTGTGCTTTTGTTTTGGTGGTGGAGGATGACAAATGTTGTGGCCCCCGTTTGTCAAGCCTGGTATTTTCCGCCCGGCTGCACCAGGCTTTTCCTTTTCCTGCCGTTCTCCCCGGAGCCGTATCTTCAGGAAGCAGGGAAGAATGTGTAAAGTAGAAGGGAGGAGGGCTGCTCCCGGCCCAAATAATGACCAGAAATGACCTAATAACACCTCGAGCACCAGTCACTCACTCGTCTACTGTTACTTTACCATCACTGAGAAACTATTAGACTTCTTTTTTTAATATTATTATTATTTTTATTATATATATATATATATATATATATATATATATATATATATATATATATATATATATATATATATATATATATATATATATATATATATATATATATATATATATATATATAATTTATTTATTTATTTATTTTTTGTATACATAAGCTCCTGGAAAAGCAATACTTTGAAATCGTAGGGAGTTCTTTAAAAATATATATATTTTTTTTATTATTATTAATATAATTTTATATTATAAAATATAAAATAAGCTCCTGGAAAAGCATTACATTGAAATCGTAGGGAAACTATTGGAGTTTTTTTTTTTTTTTATTTTTAAACAATTTGTATCATTATCATTATTTAATTATTATTATTATTATTTTTTTAATATATATATAAGCTCCTGGAGAAGCATTACTTTGAAATTGTAGATTCTCAAGATACAAACTACACAGTTAAATTATTAGTACAGAAAACCTACTCTTTTGACAGTATTTAAATATACCACAAACTACAAATTACTATAGAAAATTTATAGTAATAATTAGTTATGTTTTAATATATTTTTAGCACTTTTTATAAGTTTTAAATTTTTTTAAATAGTTTATATAATAATATTCTGTATATATTTTTATACTTTTTGATTTACTTTTATATATTTCTATATATGTCACATTTTCTCCTTAAAAACATGTTTTTTATATTCATACTTTAAAAACAAAGTGTGATACATGTATGTTTTTACTTTATTTTATGTTTAATTTTAATATTAGTAATTTTGTGTCTCTGACGTTTTTTATTAGTTTATCCATTTTTATATCAGTTTTACTTTTTTGTTATTTTAGTACATAAAGTTAAATGAATTTAAAATAAACATTTTAAGTTGCCAAAGCAACATTTCTTAGTTTTTTTTATATTATTCAGGAATGTTGCTAGGAGGTTGCTAAGGTATTATGGGTGGTTGCTAAGGTGTTCTGGTGAAATAAAATAACTTTAGGTTAAATAAGTAATGAAATAAAGTAGTAAAATAATGAAATAAATTGTAATAATAAAATCATATTTTATGTTTATTTTATTTCAAGTAACTTTTTAATGGTTTTAGTTTTAGTTATCTGCTTTAGGAAGCATGTTATTGCTCTTCTGCTGATGGTTGAGATGTAAAGCTGTGGTCTGTCGTCAGCTCTGGCAGCAGTGCTGGGTGATTTGTGCTGGTTTTGCGGTGTGTTTTCAGTGTGGGTGTGTGAATCTGGCGTAGAGGAAGCACAGGCCGTGATGTTTCTGTAAAGCAGTGCAGTTTCCCGCCGGTCTCTGGGTGTGTCGCGCTCAACTCTTATCGTCTGGATAGCGAAGCGTCCAGCGCTGCTCTGGGAAACATCACTAGATGACAAGCTCCTGTAGATCCTCTCACAGCAAGCTTCTTGCAGCTCATTCAGTGAGGTTTATGTTTCATGCGTTTCATAATTTTGGACCACAACTATGTTTTATAATCAAGATACCTTTTAAATTCCACTTGAGGTAACAAACAGAATTGCAAATCAAATTTAAATGCAAGGAAGAACAATTAAAATGAATTGAAACTAGAAAATGTTTGTCCAATTTTTTCCGCTTTGAAACACTAATTAGATGGCTGTAAAAAATGATATATATATATATATATATATATATTATTCTTTGTAACTATTTTATACTTTTTGTACTGTTTAAAACTTTTTCAAATTACTTTTGTACACTTTTTAAATATTTTTGTACTTTGTATATTTAATATTTGTTAATACTTTTTATATAATAATTTTATATATACTTATATACTTGTATATAAATATATTTATTATTACTTTATATAAGAATTTTATGTAATATTATTAGTTTACACACACACACACACACACACACACACACACACACACACACACACACACACACACACACACTCTCTCTCTCTCTCTCTCTCTCTCTCTCTCTCTCTCTCTCTCTCTCTCTCTCTCTCTCTCTCTCTCTCTATATATATATATATATATATATACATACAATATTATATTAATTATATTATAAACCTTGCTGTGTGTACAGTTAGGCTAACCAAGATTTGTCATAGCACTTGCATATTATTGCACTTTTGTTGGTTTTGATTGCTTATATTGTCATCAATTGTTGCTTTGGATAAAAGCGTCCGCTAAATAATCTTTTTACTTCTTATGTATACACTCTAATATTTTTGTAAACTTTAATTATTTAAAAAAATATTCTTAATGTTTTGTATATTAAAAAAAATACTTTTATATTCTTTAATATTTATTAATCCTAATATTAATATTAATATTTATTAATAATATAAAATCATTTATTTTTATTTTATACGTGTTATTGCATAGTTTATTTTTTAAATAATTGAAATATATTTTATACATAAATATACATTCTGTCTCTCTCTCTCTCTCTCTCTCTCTCTCTCTCTCTCTCTCTCTATAACTTTCGATATCTCTCTGTATATACTCGTAACAACTAGTAAGCTGCTTTTTCATACATTTTATGAACTTCACATATCTCACTTCAAATATGGGTGAATGAGTATTCTGCTAAATTGCCCCTTTTGTGCCACAGAGTAAAGCACCAGCATGCAGGTTTGTCAATGACAGAAGGTTGGTTTGGACAGAGTTCACGAGGTCGTGGAATCACAGCCGCGTCTGTTCTCTGAAAGAATGAGACTCTTTGTGTGCGACACTTGTATTTATTTTTCCGTTTTTACAGATAATATCTGTGCATCATCTGTAATAAATCTTACACATACAGCCACCCAGGAACAAAGAGAAGCTTCCAGCGCATCAACACCGATCCGCCTGGCAACCCAACAAAGCCTGCATTGTCCTCCGCCGCTACGAGTCTCGCTGGACGCAGGTTTGCAGAAGAAATGCATTGCGTTTCCCTGCAATTTCCTTATTACTGTGCAATCATTTCATTGCGGACAGAGCATCGATCAGTTCCGGCTTTCTCCAGGGCGATCTTCTCCATATTTGAGCGCAGGAACAGAGAGCCTTTCATGACACAGCTACACTCCAGATTAGCATTGAATTTGCAATTCAGTCACATGAGGCTAGAGATGGAAGAACTGGAGCCAGAGCCGTAGTTTCCTTCGGTTTCATCTTCTACTGTAACAGCCCTGCTTTGCATTAAACCCAGTCTTTTCATGAATGAACAGCAGAGGTTTTGGCTTTAGCCCAGAGCCTGACTGGAGCGTTTGTGGAGAATCAACACATGTTGTCTTGAAAGCAGTGTAATCGCTTCTCCAGACTGTGAACTCGTTAGTGACGTTGACGAACATTTGACACCAAACCAGCAGAATTGAGTTGTCTTGAGAAACGGTCAGGTTTGAAGTTCTCTGGTATGTTGAGCGTAAGCATCAAACTCAATTCAGATGTTTCTTCTAAAATTCCTGAGGAGAATTAAAAACAGACCCAATAAAGGAGATATTGAGAGAGATTCAGACTGAGATTGCTTATGATATTTTGGCAAATTTGAGCACAGTTTAAGACATTGTTGAGAACTTTTCGGAAACTTGAAAACAGACATATGAGGGTTTTCCATTTCTCCTTTTGTTTGTAAAGCTTTGTTTTTTACACACACACACACACACACACACACACACACACACACACACACACACACACACACACACACACACACACACACACACACACACACACACACACACACACACACACACTCTCACACACACACACACACACACACACACACACACTCACATTCGTTAATCGCAATTAATGTAGTGCTGTCAAATGATTATATATTTTTTTTTTTTACATGTGTGTGTACTGTGTATATTTATGTATATATAAATACATACACATACAGTATATATTTTGAAAATATTTACATGTATATACATTTATATATTTATATTTGTATATTTTATATTGTATATAAATATATTTAATTTATAATCATATTTTTCTTAAATATATGCATGTATGTGTGTGTATTTATATTTATATATATATATATATATATATATATATATATATATATATACATAATAAATATACACAGCACACAAACATTTATTATGTAAACAAAAAAATTTTTTTTGGATGCGATTTAATTGTTTGGCAGCACTGATATATTGGCAAATCTGAGCACAGTTTGAGACATTATTGAGATTTTTTTAAAGGGATCTCATTTGTAAAGTAGTTTTTTTTGTGTGTGTTGGTTTGAGTAGGAACCGTCGAGAGTGTGTGAGTGTCTGTCTGTGTGTGTGTGTCTGTGAGTGTCTGTCTGTCTGTGTGTGTGTGTGTGTCTGTGTGTGTGTGTCTGTGAGTGTGTGTCTGTGAGTGTGTGTGTCTGTGTGTGTGTGTGTGTGTGTGTGTGTGTGTGTGAGAGTGTGTGTGTGTGAGAGTGTGTGTGTGTGAGAGTGTGTGCGTGAGTGTGTGTGTGTGTGTGTGTGTGTGTGTGAGAGAGAGTGTGTGTGTGTGTGTGTGTGTGTGTGTGTGAGAGTGTGTGTGTGAGTGTGTGTGTCTGTGAGTGTGTGTGTGTGTGTGTGTGTGTGTGTGTGTGTTTGTGAGTGTCTGTGTGTTTGTGTGTGTGTGTCTGTTAGTGTGTGTGTGTGTGTGTGTGTGTGTGTGTGTGTGAGAGAGAGAGTGTGTGTGTGTTTGTGAGTGTCTGTGTGTGTGTGTGTGTGTGTGTGTGTCTGTGAGTGTGTGTGTGTGAGAGAGTATGTGTGTCTGTGAGTGTGTGTGTGTGTGAGTGTGTGTTTGTGAGTGTCTGTGTGTTTGTGTGTGTGTGTGTGTGTCTGTTAGTGTGTGTGTCTGTTAGTGAGTGTGTGTGTGTGTGTGTGTGTGTGTGTGTGTGTCTGTGAGTGTGTGTGTGTGTGTGTGTGAGAGAGTGTGTGTGTCTGTGAGTGTGTGTGTGTGTGTGTGTGTGTGTGTTTGTGAGTGTCTGTGTGTTTGTGTGTGTGTCTGTGAGTGTGTGTGTGTGAGAGAGTGTGTGTGTGTCTGTGAGTGTGTGTCTGTTAGTGTGTGTGTCTGTTAGTGAGTGAGTGTGTGTGTGTGTGTGTTTGTGTGTGTGTGTCTGTTAGTGTGTGTGTCTGTGTGTGTGTGTGTGTGTGTGTGTGTGTGTGAGAAGCTGTAATCACCGCTGTAAAGCAGCGCCTCACACAGGGATCTGTAGGATTGATGGTCTCGGGGAGTTTCTGAGGAGTGTCTCCCGCTGAGATGAATTCTCTCTGTATCTCGGAGCTGGATGAGTGATATTGTCCGGGCTCGGGCTGGAATTCTCACTATTCTCCTCCTCTCAAGCCTTGAATATTAGTGAAAGGCGATGCTCGTCTCCAGCGGGTCATGTGAGGACGGCAGTGCTCTGTAAATATTACTACGGTAAACTAAACAGAGCTTGAAGCGCTTTAGTTTGTATAAACCTTCAGTGTGTTTACAGAGAGCTCAAGTATGAAGCCGGATCGCTGAGCTGAAGGGTTACACACATTATCTCTCCACAATCTCTCCATAAAAAAGAAGAACTTAAGTTTTTAATGGATTCATGTATCTTTTCATAAGTGTTAGTTAGCTAAAGAAGTAACGCAGTAAATCAGTTGTGTTGTTTACAGTGTTAATTTTAACAGCAAATTTTGATTTTGTATTAATCATAGACTTTAGACTAAAATGCCATTTAGTTTTAGTCATATTTTAGTCATCTGAATTGTTTTAGTCTTAGTCTAATTTTAGTCGACTAAATATCATGAGGAAAATTATTCGTTAACAAAATTAACACTGTATGTATAATAGTTGTATTGTATTGTTTTCCATTGCACTGAAAATAATTATTCATTGAATTTACTAATTTTTTTTAAGGTAAGTGGTTGCAATCTGTGTATTTTAGCTACATTTAAATAAACAAATTTAGTTGATTAACTTTCAACATTTTTTTTTTAATTTAAATGTAGCTAAAATAAATTGTTTGCAACCACTTGCCTTAAAAAAAAAAAAATAATATTTTAAAATAAATTTTTTTAAATAAAAATATTTGTTTTATACTCAAAATTTGTATGTTTTCTGAATTGAGCATGTAATCTGTTCTTAATGAAGTTAACTTGTGAATGAATGAAGCGCTTGAATATGCTTTGGATGAAACAGGACGACTCTAAACTTCACCAGATTCATAATTTACACACATAATGATATTTCAGAGAAAACAACTTCTTTTCCATAAATCCCTACTGTAATCCTCCAAATCGCCAAAACCTTGCCAGCAGCTTAAACTCCTGATTGAAGATTGAGATGATGAACAGAATTCTATTAAATATTGCTGGTAAAAACAGATGGCCACTCATACGACATCACTTCCTCCCACCAGAGGATAAAGGGGTCAGGAGACGTCCTGAGGTCAGACGCAGAAAAACACACCTCACAATGCATTCGAGTTCTGAGAGCGGAGTTTAATCAACTACTTAATTATATTTTAAAGGATTAATATATTGCTCTTTATTGAAACATTTACTGTGAATACAGAAGTTCAAGATTACAAATATTTTTTAAATATAAACATGAATATTATTTTAAAATATTAAATAGATCTTTGAAAATATTACCATTTAAATTTTTGTAAAAATAAGAAACAATAATGTTAAAAATAATAATAAATTAACACATTTTTAAATATAAACATGAATATTATTTTAAAATATTAAATAAATCTTTGAAAATATTACCATTTAAATTTTTGTAAAAATAAGTAACAATAATGTTAAAAATAATAATAAATTAACACATTTTTAAATATAAACATGCATATTATTTTAAAATATTAAATAAGATGTTGTAAATATTAACATTTAAATGTTTGTAAAAAATATGAAACATTAATATAAAAACATGAATATATTATTTAAAATATTGAATATTATATTACTGGAAATAAAAAAAAAACATTTTAAATATTTAAAACATTTACATGTTAAAAAAAAAATTATATATATATATATATATATATATATATATATATATATAAAAAAAAAATTTAACATGTAAATGTTTTAAATATTTAAAATGTTTTTTTATATATATATTTTATATATATATATACATACATACATACATACATACATACATACATACATACATACATACATACATACACACACACACACACACACACACACACACCATCACTCTTTTTGTTGAAACTTTTTACTGTGAATACAAAAGTAGCATGTTAATTTGTTGTTAAAAATATTTAAAAATAAATATTATGTTATTATTACAATGCATTAGAGTTCTGAGAGCGTGTTTGGTCTGGGTTTAATGATTGTCCTTTAATTAATTCTGTCTGGCTGCTCGTTTGATAGTAAACGAGGTTTCTGCAGTCACACGAACAGCCCTCTGAGTTTCTTATAGCATTGACATTTCAGGAATGTTCAACTGTAATGCTGTATTTCTGTCTATATCTGTTTCTGTGTAATATCTGGAGTTTGGCTCTGATATGAACATGTTTGAAGGCCCCGTAAGACCAAAACTATGCAGAACTGTGCTGAACTATAACAGGACGCATTGGACTCGTACCAAAAACAACATTCATGCTAATATTTGGATCGTTCTGCATTGAAATATTCTCTCAGTAGATGTTTGGAATATTTCTATTTTATTTAAGAGAAAATGTTTCTTGAGCAGCAAGAATGATTTCTGAAGATCATGTGACATTGAAGACTGCAGTAATGATGCTGAAAATACAGCTGCGCATCACAGAAATAAATTACAGTTTAACACATATTCACATAGAAAACAGCTGTTTTACATTAGAATATTATTTAACATTTTTACTGTATTTTTGATCAAATAAATGCACCCTTGTTGAGCAGAAGAGACTCTTTTAGAAACATATAAAAATCCAAGCTTTTGACAGATAGTGTATATATGTTCACCAGCGCTGGGTAAGTCACTAATTATTACTAATTAAAAAGTATTGCATTACATATTACTGTTTACTTTCTAAATCCCAAATCCTATACATGAAACTGCTTTTAATTCAGTCAAATAAATAATATAAAATTGCATAAATTATTCTTTAACTGACCAAAGTATTTAAAGGGAAAAGGTTACATTAAAAACATAACATTTTGATGTTAACTCCACTATTGTTTCATATAGAATTGTTAATGCAATGACATCAGAAGTACCTCTCTAATTAGAAAAATGAAGAATAATCCTTTTACTTTATCAAGGGAAAAGTCATTAAATTATAGTAATTAATTACTTATTAATGCGTTGCATGCTCACAAGATAAAATGCGCTGATTTCCATTTTAAGTTTTCACGTAACGCACAGAAATCGATCTAGTTCACTATATTAAAGAGAACATGCTGCTTTTTAAACCTCATCCACAACAACAGCAGCCTCGAAAAGCCCTAGATGTTTGTCTTGCATAATTAAATGCAATTAAAATGATTAAAAGTAATTAAAATGCTTGTGCTAAATAATTACAAAAACAATCGACTCTTTTGAAGCCCCCGAGAAGTTTTTCCGCGTGAAAGTTTCCTTCAGAACACTAGAAAGCTCATTAGTGTTGTTGTTTACCTTCTCGATTCCGAGATCAAACGGGAAACGCTCCGGTTTCTGGAGCGTCTGCTATTCCTCCGAGTCTTCGCTGCTGGCAGCTCTGGACAGATTGGGTGTAATTCAGGGAGTCTGAGCGATCCCCCCCCGGATCTGGCTTTGGTTCGCTCCGCTGGTTCGCTGACTCCAGTGGGTTTGCTTTGATGGAAGGTCTCACTGCCTCAGGTAGGAGGGGGAGATTGAGGTCTTTCTTCAGCGGGAAGGTCAGGAAAAGCGGCGTCTCTTTCTCTCGCGGCCGCCCGCGGCTAATCGAATGAGAACAGGCCAGGAATAAATCATCTCTGGAGCGTCCTGATATCGAGCTGCTGCCGCCAAGTGAATCAGTCCAGACTAAAATAAACATCCATCATGCCACGTTGGTGGTACTGTACGTGTTGATTTGTTTGGGCCTGTTTGTTGCGGCGCACAATGAAAGAGGCCTGAGAGCTCCAGAGCGCAGCAGATGCGTGTGTTTGCCAGGACGCTTTCTTCAGTTCGCTGCCAACTCACTCTTTATCCAAACTGTGAAATCAAGAGTAAAAAATTCTGTTGTTAAAAATGGCCAATATTTTAAAATATTAAGTAGGCCTATAAAAATAAATATTATTACTAGATACTAGATATTATATTATTAGAAATATAAAACACTTTTAAATATTTAAAAAAAAATGTAAATGTTAATATATATTATTGTCCTTTATTGAAACTTTTTACTTATTTGTTGTTGTATCACAAAATATTAAGAATAAAAATAAATAGTATTTTAAAATACTAAATAGTATATTATTAGAATTATAAAACATGTTTAAATATTAACAATTACAATTTTTGAATATTAATATTATTGCCCTTTTTTGACACTTTTTACTGTGAATACAGAAGTAGCATTATTTATTTGTTGTTAAAAATAAAATAAATAAACTATTAAAACACTATTAGAAATATAAAACATTATTAAATATTAATGTTTAAATTGTAATATTTTAACATTAATGTAGTATCGCCGTTTTTTTAAATAGAAATGGCATTATTTATTTATTAAAAATTACAAATATTTTTTTAAATTGACATGAATACAATTTTAAAATATTAATATTATTGCCCTTTATTGAAACTTTTTACTGTGAATACAGAAGTAGCATTATTTATTTGTTGTTAAAAATAAAATAAATAAACATTACACTACTAGAAATATAAAACATTATTAAATATTAATGTTTAAATTGTAATATTTTAACATTAATGTAGTATCGCCGTTTTTTTTAAATAGAAATGGCATTATTTATTTGTTATTAAAAATTACAAATATTTTTTTTAAATTGACATGAATACTATTTTAAAATATTAAATAAATGTATTGTTAGAAATGCAAAACATCTTTAAATATTAAAATGTAAACATTATTTTAAATTAATATATTATCGCCCTTTATTGAAACCTTTACTGCGAAAAGTATCATATTTATTTGTTGTTTAAAAATGTAAAATATTCAATATTAAAAATGTTTTTTAAATATTAAATATTATGCTGTTAAAAAGGTAAAAGATAATATTTTAAAACATCAAATATAAAAAATTTTTTTTTTTTTTTTTTTAAATTATATTATAAAAATTTTTTTGTTAGTAAATAGAGGAAACGGTAATATTCTATTATTTATTTGAAAGAATTAAATAACGTTTCATGTCTATCCTTGTATCATTAACTTGTGGAGGTTGATATAGGATTTAGAGAGTAATAAGTAATTAAATACTTTTTGGAGAGAGTAATTTGTACAGTAATCTAATTACACTGTTGAAGATGTAATAAGTAACTAGTAATTAATTACTTTTTTAGAGTAACTTACCCAACACTGTGTCCAATACAGTTATTCACCGTATATAGTACAGTCTTTTACAGTTAAATTCACGGTTATTTTTTTTGTCATAACTCATTTGAGTATGTAGGCTGTTTATTGTCCTCCGTAGTGATTTTGTGTATTAGCTAGTCTGTGTTTGTGGTGCTCGGTGGTTCCTCCTCCGCTCCTCACCTCTCTGATGGAGGAGTTCGTCTCGCTCCTCACATCTCGTCCGTCTCAGAGACTCCAGCAAACACCCACCGGCCGACGGCAGCAAAGCTATTCTCAAACAATGAGGGTGGAGTGTAGGCTTTAGATTTCAGTCATTCATGAACCCCCAAGCCCTGAGGAGATGAAACACAAAGATCTCAGCAGAGCTTTTGTCAAAACAAACCCCCACAAGATTCCCTCAAAGCTTCACACATACGGTTTATCTCACAGCATTAGTGCGGTGTTACAGGAGACAGTCATAATAATGCAGCTTCAAACGTGCCTCATCCAATCAAAATCTGATTTATATTGTGAAGCTGTTTTTACATTGATGGCAAATAATCAAATGAGATGAAGGTCCTCTCACAAACAACAAAAGTATCCATTAGCATAATTTATATACAGTGTGTGTGTGTGTGTGTGTGTGTATAAATATACTTTATTTATTTAGGTAGTTAGTTTTAATAGTATAGTATATTATATTTAATTATATACATTTTCATGTACATAAAATTATTTATTTTATTTGTATTTAATTATATACATTTATACTGTGTGTGTATATACATATATATTTTTAAAATATATATTTCATAGTATAGTAACCCATATTATACCACTTTATAGTATATTTAATTTAATTATGTACATTTACATGTATAATAATTATACATAAAAGGAGGTTTCTAGGGCTTGGGTGTTCTGGGTGGTTGCTAGGAGGTTGCTATGGGTGTCTGAGTGGTTTCTAGGAGGTTGCTAATTTGTTCTGGGTGGTTGCAAGGAGGTTGCTAGGGTGTCTTGTCACTGTGTGTTGCTAAGGTGTTCTGGGTGGTTGCTAGGGGGTTGCTATGTGTTCAAGGTGGTCTGAGTGGTTGTTAGTGGGACTGGGTGGTTGCTAAGAGGATGCTAGGGTGGTTTGGTTGGTTGCTAGGAGGTTGCTAAGGTGTTTAGGGTGGTTGCTAGGATCTGGCTGGTTGCTATGTGGTTGTTAGGACAATGCTCGGGTGGTCTGGTTGGTTGCTGGGAGGTTGCTATGGTTTTTCCGGATGGTTGCTAAGGTGTTCCTAAGGTGTTCAAAGCAGAAGATCTGAAGGCTGTAATCAGTCTAGTGAACATAATTGAGTCAGATGACTGATTTGCAGAATGAACAGACTCGAGCGAGCGATTCGAGCGTAACGTGATGCACTGAGTGCGCTGTGGGTCGATGCTAATGTTGTCCGGCGGTGCTCTCCAGATAGGGTTAGCAGTAATTGCTAATAGATAATCTTCAGCACTTGTAATTGAGGTTTTAAAGAATCACATTGGAAAAATTGATTTGTTCATTTGTGTGTATAGAGTGAACACAATGAGCTATTAACACGCATCTGTTCAATCAGAGATTCCCACACCTGTGAGCTAAATACTTGCTTGAAATCTAGAAATATTTCAGTAAATTAACATTCATATGTTCATGGTTTCTGATGTTGGTTAATGGTCACATGACCATTATTATATTATTTGTTATAGTTTTAATATTTTAGTTTTCACTCTAATTTTAGTTAAAAGTGTATCAGTTTTGTTGTGTTTTCGACATTTTTATTTTTAGTGTGTTTTTTTTATTTGGATTAGTCTTATTTAAAAATTATTTATGTATTTTAATTTTACATTTTATGATTTGATTTGTTTATTTGGACTAGTTTTATTTTAAAAATATGTATTTATTTTTTAATTTTAATTTTTATGATTTAATTCATTTTTATTTGAATTAGTTTTATTTGAAAATTATGTATTTTGATTTTAAATTTTTTATTTAATTCACATTATTATGTTTTATGTGGGTTAGTTTCATTTTAAATAATGTAGTTTGATTTTTACAATTTTATGATTTAAATGATTTTTAGTAAGCGTTTTATTTTGATTGCTCTTTGGAAAACAAATATTTATTTTACATTGTGATTTACTTCATTTGTAGTAAGAGTTTAATTTTGATTTGTTTTATTTTAAAATGATTTTATTTTGATGTTTACATTTTTATCATTTAATTCATGTTAGTAAGCATTTCATTTTTAAATCTTTTATTAAAAGAATAATTTATTTTTATTATGTAGTAAGTGTTTTTTTTTATTTGGATGAGTTTTATTTTGAAATTGTTTATGCATTTAGATTTTACACTTATGATTTAATTAATTATTTTATTTAAATATGATTTATTTAAATTTATATAAATAAATTATATACCTTTTTATTTAAATTTTTTTTTATTTATATGATTGAATTATTTCTTTGGTCTTCATCGATTCACAGACCGCAGACCCTGTGTTAAACGAGACCGGATCCCGGGACAGATGAGTTAATTAGGCTTGTTATTTGAGCGTGTTGTGGTCTGTAGCTGGATATTGAGATAGATTTGCATGAGTGTTCTGTTTTGCTATTCATGTTATTGAGAGCAAATATTTCTTGAAACAAACATTACTTGCAAACTGAACAAGATTAATTTCAGGAATTATTTATGTGAGAGGAATAATGTATTTGAGAGAATCTCTCGGGATCGCTCAGACCAACCGCATGACAAAGTCAAGCCGGTTTAGCTCCTGATCCAGTTCTGTGTTGAACCTGTGATCACACACTCAGATCTCTGGGCTTTTCTCCCAAATTATGTCTGGATTATGAAAATCCGGCACGTCTGATCCACGGCTGCTGCTTTCATCTTCTGGCTGTCAATTAAGAGCCATTAGTGTTGGGCACAGCAGGCTTGGTTTCAAAGACGCTCCGCTTGTTAAAACACGACGTCAGGTTTCAGATTTCAGAGGTTTAGCAGCAGCGTTTCTCCTGAGTTATTACTGCATGTATGGAGCAGGAGCTGCAGGTTTTTGTAAATGCATCAATACCAGCACAGATCTGACTCTCTCCAGGGCACCGCTGGCTTTTTCTCATTTTTGGATCTATTTCTTGCCTGAATCACTCCCTGTAGTGATTCACGATGTGCTAAAGATGTGTTTGTCAAATCAGCCAGTCGAGGAATCTGTGCATTGATGTCTGTAGTGGTAACATTTACATATTAATGCTAAAAATAAATAAATAAATAAAACTAGTGAACATCAGCCTAACCATAACTTAATAGCAGGGTTATTATAATAAACTAAAACCATAATAAAAAAAAAATATTTGAATTAAATAAATGTTAACAGAAATGAAGTAAAATATACAAAATATACAATATATATATATATATATATATATATATATATATATATATATATATATATATATATATATATATGTATATATGTATGTGTGTGTGTGTATATATGTATATGTATATTGTTTTTACTTTATTGTATTTAATACACTAAAACTGAAATAAAACTTTTAGATAGAGCTAAATAAAGCTAATTAAAAAAATATAGATTGAATATAGTATAATATACTATCGCAGTGATACTAAAATAAAACTGCTAGTCCTAGTAATGATTGGCTTATGACTTCACTATATAAAATTTTATTATACAACTTAATATATTTACATGTAACTTATTTTGGAAATGACCGTTATCTGTTAAAATTGATCATACTGTTATATAACTTTTTTTTTTTTTACCATAACTAAAAAAAATTAATTTATCAAACATTTTAACAGATTTCTTGTCATTTTGTTTTTTTTTATTTTTTCATTTTATATTATTAGATTATTTCTTATAGTTTTAAAATTAAAATTTAAATTGTTAGTTTTGTATTATAATTTTAGTTCAAATTTTAGCAGTTTTGTTGTTTTTGTCATTTTTATTTTATTTTATATTATTTATTATATTTTTTATTTTGTTTATATATTTTTGCTTTTAATTATAATTTTACTAATTTAGTTTTGTGATTTTTAAAAAAAAAAAAATTTAATTTAATTTTTAATTATTTTTCATTTTTAGTAATTGTTTTTATTTTTCATTTTTAATATAGTTTTTCAGTTTTAGTTTATTTTAGTACTTCGTTAAAGTAAACAAAAATGTTGCCTTGACAGCTAGCTGAAATAAAATGCGTTTAAATAAAAAATTTTTTTTAGTCATTTTCAATAAAGAAAATATTTTTTTATGGGTTTGATTTAAGTTTTCTTTGTGTTTATGCAGAGCTTTTGAATTTTTGAATTTCAACAGGTTTTGATTTAATGACTCTAAAAACATGTTTTAACCCAAAAAAACCCCGAAAAGTTATCAACATTAGTTTGAAGCACTTTGACGACCTGAATTAACCTTGGCATGTCATAAAAAGGCCACCGTTTTTAAAATATCAATATTACTTTAAAAACAAAACATTTTTATGAAGAATTTCATCTTTTTAATGAGAGACTAATTTAATTATGCCTGAGTGGCTGCACCTGCAAAACATTTTTGACTTTATGACCCTCAAAAATATCAAGTTTAATGTTAATTAAGAAACTAAAAGCTTGTTGATTCTAGAAGAGCCGTATTCAAGCCATTGTATGTATTATTTGCATTATGCATGTATTTTTGAATGAATTAAGAGACATAACTGAGTCTCGTCATTTGCTCCACACGGCGTCGCAGCTCTTTGTTTTATCATCAGTGCCACGTTAAAAATACACATGCATCGGCCGAAACTGTAAAAAGTGCAGCAGACGTCAGGACTTAAAAGACGTGAGAGCCTTGCTCAAATATTGAAAACATAAATTTTGTACCAGTCCGTGCTGCTTTGTTTTGCTGCTGTTTTTTTTTCGGAGAGAATAAAGAGTCTGGAGACGAGCGCATCGATCGTGGGACGAGAGAATGTGAACCTGAATAAAGCGTTTGATCGGGCATCCATTAAAGCAACAGCGCAGGCTTTTTCTCTGTTTGCGTTGGAAAGGTGAGCTGAGATCTGTGCAGTATTGATGTGCCATCAGGCCCTGTGGCAACACTTTTCTGTGTCAGAGTTAATAAGACATCTGGACTCTGTCGAGATACGCAGAGGCATTCTGGGACTGTTTGCACAGATGAGCTAATCGAATGCCTTTCGGACAGCAGAAGAGTTTCGTAAAGCCAAAACCTCAGTATAAACTAAAATACTGTGAGGAATTATGACTCACGGAAACATGCATCTCTTAAATCAAGAAATACATTGTGACATTATTCTCCCAGGTGAGATTACAGGGGTTTTTGGTCCGGAGAAACACCTGAGAACCTGGAAACTTAGCAGAGCAGCAGCTGTGTGAATCAAAAGAGATGCATGTGTATTAGTTTTCATTTGGCAGACGAGTCGAGGCTGTGTGTTTGATCAGTGTGGGAATCAAACCCGTGGCTGCGGTGTTGCTGCTAACGAGCTTTAATGCAGAAGCAGAGTCAGAGATGTCGTGATGTGTGATCTGAACTCATCCTGACAGAGACACGCTCGCAGATCAAGGGAATCCCAGCACCAAACAACCACGGCTCACTCGATGCCAGAAACCGTGAGCTGTTTGTTCACGAAATGTAGTTGATCATGTAAAATCTGGAGTCTGCTTTTCACATCAGGGAGCAGAAAATGTTGCCTGCTGTCATAATAAAAGAGCAGACATGAGAGACTCGCTCACACCTCAGTCGTTACGCTCAAACCCAAAATAAATTCACGCAACTCAGTTGCGCGCGTTCTGAGCCAGATCCTCCGCTCCTGGGCGTCTGCGTCGCAAAAAAGGAGATTCATGCTGAGAAATTTCATGAAAACATCACAACGCTGAGAGATGTGTTTGTGCCTTCAGGATGTTGGTTTTGGCGGAGCGTCACGCGGAGACGGGCGAGTTTGAGCTGCTCTCCTGGGCGTTAAAGTAAACAGCGCTTGTGTTTGCTGCGGCGGATGAGAATGAGCGAGGGTTTGTGTGGCGGAACGAGTGTCTGAACGGTGATGTTGTTCTCTCTGCAGCGAGGCTTTGGCTGGCAGTGATTTGAGCTGCAGAGCAGCACTTTCATCCATTGACATGTTGAGCAGAATTAATTCATCACACTTCCCTGTCTATCTGTCTACCTCTCCATCCATCCATCCATACATCTCTCTACTGTTCTGTGCTTTCACCATCCATCCATCCATACATCCATCCATCCATCCATCCATCCATACATCTATCTACTGTTCTGTGCTTTCACCATCCATCCATCCATACATCCATCCATACATCTCTCTACTGTTCTGTCCTTTCACCATCCATCCATCCATCCATATATCCATCCATCCATCCATACATCTATCTACTGTTCTGTGCTTTCACCATCCATCCATCCATACATCCATCCATCCATCCATACATCTATCTACTGTTCTGTGCTTTCACCATCCATCCATCCATACATCCATCCATCCATCCATACATCTATCTACTGTTCTGTCCTTTCACCATCCATCCATCCATACATCTATCTACTGTTCTGTGCTTTCACCATCCATCCATCCATACATCCATCCATCCATCCATACATCTATCTACTGTTCTGTCCTTTCACCATCCATCCATCCATACATCTATCTACTGTTCTGTCCTTTCACCATCCATCCATCCATACATCTATCTACTGTTCTGTGCTTTCACCATCCATCCATCCATTGTTCTGTCCATCCTTCCATCATTCTGTCCATTCACCATCCATCCATCTATTTTTCTGTCCTTTCACCATCCATCCATTGTTCTGTCCATCCATCCATCATTCTCTCCATTCACCATCCATCTATCTGTTTCTGTCATCCGTCCATCCATTTTTCTGTCCATCCACCCATCTATCTGTTGTCCTGTCCTTTCACCATCCATCCATCTGTCCATCTGTCCATCTAATTATTTTTTGTCCTTTCACCATCCATCATTCATCCATCCATCCATCCATCCATCCATCCATCATCCATCTATTTTTCTGTCCATCCACCCATCTATCTGTTGTTCTGTTCTTTCACCGCCCATCCATCCATCCATCCATCCATCCATCCATCCATCCATCCATCCATCCATCCATCCATCCATCCATCCATCCATCCATCCATCCATCCATCCATCCATCCATCCATCCATCCATCCATCCATCCATCCATCCATCCATCCATCCATCCATCCATCCATCCATCCATCCATCCATCCATCCATCCATCCATCCATCCATCCATCCATCCATCCATCCATCCATCCATCCATCCATCCATCCATCCATCCATCCATCCATCCATCCATCCATCCATCCATCCATCCATCCATCCATCCATCCATCCATCCATCCATCCATCCATCCATCCATCCATCCATCCATCCATCCATCCATCCATCCATCCATCCATCCATCCATCCATCCATCCATCCATCCATCCATCCATCCATCCATCCATCCATCCATCCATCCATCCATCCATCCATCCATCCATCCATCCATCCATCCATCCATCCATCCATCCATCCATCCATCCATCCATCCATCCATCCATCCATCCATCCATCCATCCATCCATCCATCCATCCATCCAAGTCAACATTTCTAGATTATCTTGTCTAACTTTGCTTTTTTTTATTTTATTTCAGTTAATTCAAATTGTAGTTCTGCATCCTGTTTACCTCCTCAGTTCAAATTCAGGAATTGAATTTAAAAAGCATTCACAATCCAGTTATGAATTATGCACAATCCTACCCTATATGTATCATTTACCAATCACAACATTTGTTTTATTTGTAGTATTATAATTTTTTTCACAATATTTACTCTAAACTCACCAAAATAATAGATTTACTCACACTATTTACTCAGTAAGAATGATGATTTTTCCACTTTTGCACTGTATTGGCACTGTGGTATTTCAGATTACCTGCTGGTTAACCGGTCTGGCCATTATCTGTTGGTGTGTGAGTAGTTTTGAGTTTGCAAGCATCGCTGATGTCTCCTCTCTTTTCCTCTCTGCAGAAGACTGTCTCCTGGAGAAATCCTACACAGACTGCGGCTACAGTCAAGGCAAAGATGACGACTTCGACTGGGAGCAGATCAACACCAAGCAGAAACCCTCCTCAGACCCCTGGGTGCCGTCAGGTCAGTCCATCTACACCGCTCTTTACCGGTTTATATAGGGGTGCTCCGATTGATCAGCTACCGATCACTATCGGCCGATAATGGGATTATTTTGGGATGTTTGATCGGCGGTCTGTATAAAGGCCGATCTCATAAACCGATCTCTCTGCCATGAGACATTTGGCATGACATGCAGCAGTGAGGTACAATTCATATTTCTTCATTAAATAACTTAGAAAGTAATTTGAAAACTTTCTGTGAGACATAATTTCACAAGCAGCGTGAGTGAATCACCGCTCTCTCTCTCTCTTTCTCTCAAAATGCACAAATGGCTTCAAATCACTTTAAGCGATCTGCATAGTTGACACTGGAATTGTCACTTGCACAATCGAGGCAGTGTCATATCATCACCTAAAGTTTATAAATTGCATTTTTTTTTTAAAATTCTTGCCCATGTTTAAACCATTCAGCGCTCACATGCTCTCCTGGAGACTGTGCGCTCATGCACACTCGCAGCGCACACACATAGCGCCAGGTACACATTACTCCATTTGCATTGCATATGCGGTGCATATTTTTTTCTGTGCTCATGTTAACGGATTAAAGCGTTCACACTGCACACGGTTGCTGTCCGTCAGTGCGCTCCAGGAGCAGATCGTTTCCGCTTCATGCACTGAATTCAAGTGACAGTGCATTGTTTTTTGGTAAACATGGATTGACATGAATATGTAGTTATTACACCATAAATGCATATAATTAAAGTCTACTATGTTTCACAGTCAACACATATGGCTTTTTGGCTAGGTTTAAAGGAAAAGAGCACTTTTAGATAAACACGGCAATAATAGATGGCACTCCTGGAGGTAGGAAAACAAAGTTCTTTATGAACCGCAGGATTGCTTGTAATAAAAATTTAAATGCAAAAGAAAAGGCAGTAGAGCTGACTGTTTCTGTCGATGGTAAGTTTAATGGCCGTGATAACATAAGAAAAGTAGTTTAAATGTTTTGCCACTTGCTTGAGCAACTTAATATATAAATCTAGAAGTAAATGCAAACGTAAAAAGCATTGAATAATGTGTTGCTTATATTTATTGCATTGTATTGAAAGATTGTGTTACCGCACTGTGTAAAAAAAGATCACAATGCTGAAATAGCGTTTTCAGCAGGGCTGGGCGATTTGATCTAAAATCAAAACCTCAATTAATTGAGCACTTTACCTCGATTACGATTATTTATTAATTAATTAATATTTTTTTTTTTTTTTAATTTTGCCCTCATGGTTCATTAAAGGGTTGTAATGTAAAAAATACTCCACTATTAAATATGGGATTTTTTTTTCTAATCAAAGAGTGCATTTCTTATGTTTGTGATTTTTAAAATAATTGAAGGAAACAAACTATTTATGGTTATTTGTTGAATATTTTGAACAACTGAAATCAAAGCTTCCTTGAAATGAAGACACATTTCAGTTTTATTGTAAAAAGCAAGTTTCCTAAAAAAAAGAAAAGAAAATAACTTTAATTTTTTCCAAACAAAATAAATGAATATTGCCATGTCAAAAGTAGAAAATAACCAGCATTTCCTGAAAAATAAAATACATTTTAAATGTTGTCATGCGAAAGGTAGAAATTAACTTGTATCGCTTGTAAATTAATAGGCTGTTATTTTAAATAATGCAATGTGAAAAGTAGAAAATAATAACTTGGATCTCCTGTAAACAGATGTTTTAAATAATGAATGTATGCAAATAGAACACTGCTGATTAAGAGAAAGAGCATGGCACCATCTCATTGATCTTGTCCTGTCACTCAATATGTGCATTTACACTAGGTTCTTACTGGCCCGTTCACACAGAACACGTCTTTGTGTCTAAACCCGCGAGACGCAGTGCTCAGGAATGGTTTAAAAAAAGCGCAGCGCTGAATCCTGCTCAGTTGTGTTACGTCAACCTTCTACTGTAAACAAAAGCTCGCAACACTTGCCCCGCCTCCGGAGTCTTCTGATTGGTCCACTGTTTTGGAGCTGACATTGATGGATAAATGTTGTGTTTGTGGTAAACAGTCATGGATCAGGAGCAGACTCCTGTGTGAAAGCACAATGAGTCCATGCTGCTTCTGCACCGCTTACACATGGACTGCATACACACTGCAAAAGGAGTATGTGTGAACCTAGTGTAAAAGGCATGAAATCAGGCATGTGCTGTGTGTAAGCTGTTGTGCAACAATTGCACGATTGTCCAAACAAAAATGCACTGCATGATCAAACCTTTAGGTAAGATAAATGTATATTTTTGAATTTTTTTTTCCAAAAAATGTCCCCCTCCACCCCTAAAATAAAAAAATCTCCTAAGTGTCCTAAGAGGGAAATTCATTTTCAAAAATGAAATTCAGGTCCTGAAATAAATGTCTAAAAATCTTGACTGGATTATCACTATAAATGATTCTACATGATAAAAAGAAGGCTTTAAAAAATCGGTATCGGTGATCATATCGGCAGATACTGCTTTCTGATCGGCCTCAAAAATCCTGATCGGAGCACCCCTAGTTTTTTTATATGCATCCTCTGAGAGCACGGCTGATCCTGGATCAGGGACTCTAGAGCTGGGTGTCATGATGAATGACCTGATTCATGTTGATCTGTTTCGGTGATGGATTTTAATGGAGTCTGAGGCTTCAGTTTCTGCAGCGTTGTGTCTCTTTGATTCATTATTTGAGCATATGATCAGGGTCGCTGTCAGCGCGGCAGCTTTGATAAACGCTGTCGTGTCATTGGCCGGACAGACTTCTGCTACGGCACTTTAACAGATTTTAATGGGAAGGTGAAAATGCCACTGATCTGTTCTGCAGAGATGGAGAATCGCGTGAGAGAGGCAGACTTAAGTACTCAAGGAGAAAAAAACAGACTTGGGATTTATTGTACTATCATGTTATTTTAGTATCATTAATGTATTATTGTACAGTTTTGTTAATATTTTGAACTAGATTTTCTTTGAATATTTTCTGTTTTCACTTTCAATTTTAGTGAAAGTTTTAGTAATTATATGTTTTTTATCATTTTTATTAGTTTTAGTTGTTTTTTAAAAATCTTATTTATTTTAGTAATTCAAATTAAAAATGAGAAATGTTTAAGCAACTAGCTGAAATAAACACACACACACACACACACACACACACACACACACACACACACACACTCACACACACACACACACATATATTTTATTTATAGTAATGACGTTTTTTCATGGTTTTAGTTTTAGTTAACTTTAATAACCCTGACAAGAGGCTTGCAAGTAGAAATATTTTCCCTGTTTATTGTGACATTGTTTATTGCAGACTGTTCTGTTTCCATTTCAGAGCAGCACATTGGGCCTAATTTGCTTATTTCAGGTTATTTATGACCCTTTTAAAGCTGTGTTTTAAAACATTGTTTTTCAATATGAGTAAATTTCACCGTAAATTATTTTAGAAAAAAAGAAAAGATAATTCAGAGGTTATTTACTGAAAGAAAATAGCATGCCAAAAGTTTTTTAGGCTCATGAAACATGTCTGTTGTCTTGTGTTAGTTTCTCAACACATGGACACAGATTTATATATATATATTACTCAGTAAAGGTTAACATCCACTATTATGGACTCCAGATTTGTGAAAAGGAAGTTTACAAGTGGAAATATTTTCCCTGTTTATTGTGACATTGTTTATTGTAAAGTCTCTGTTGTTTCAGAGCAGCGCAATGGGAATAATTAGCTTATTTTGACCTTTTTATACCTCTGTGTTAAAACAATACTTTTCTATATGAGTGAATGTCACCATTAGTAGGTTAGAAGACAAAACAAAAGAGAAATCCATATTTAGAGGCTGTTTACCGTTGTTTAGACTCATGAGCATTTCTGTTGTCTTGCGTTAGTTTCTCAACACATTGTCACAGATTTATATTCACTAAAGCCAAACAGTTTAACATCCAAAGAGGATTGTAGATTCAGACGCAAGCTGGACGGCTTCAAGAACTATCAGTTTTGTAAGTAATACTCGTTATTAAAACGTGTGGTGTGTTTGTGCCGTCACTGGCGCTCATGAGGTTGTTTGTCACACCCTAATAAACACTTCCATTAGAAGCAGCAGCCGTGGCGTTCGCTCTTAAATCTGACGCCTAACCGCGCAGATCCTCCGCGCCGTCGACAGCAGGGACAGGATTAATTGTGAGGACGTGGCTAATTTCACTTTGCTGCGCCGGAGAGTAAGAACGGAGGAGAGAAACAGGCAGGAGCGTTTGCTCTCGCAGCGCTGCTGATTTATGTGGACACAGCGGCCGGACTCTCACATAGAAACTGAACGAGTCCTGCATCACTGTAAAAAAACACTGACATATTTTCCAGTTTACTAAATCTTTTGAGTCTCAAATACTAATGAAACCACACAAAAAACCATGCCAGACCAACACACTTCACCCGAATGTTTTCCCAAATAGTCAAACAAAGTCATCTGAATGAAGAAATGCATATTGCTGAAATGTTAAGGTTTCCCAGCATGCATTGCAGCATGAATCAATGATGCAGTTACTGTTATAGGATTATTGTTTTGCTGACTTCATTTAAAGTTTTTTGTTGTTTGTTAGTTATTTGTTGAGTTTTGTTCTTGAGGTTTGTGTGTCGAGTATTGATTCCTACGGTATGTTCAATTATTTAAAACTATATCCTGGATTTCTTGGCTTTGTTGGATGATTGTAACTTTACAAAAACAAAGATAGCATAGCTCACTTGACACATTGAGTGCACTATTAGACTATATATATATATATATATCAAAACTAAAGATCAACCGATAATCGGTACCGATATCAGCTTACTGGAATAATCGGTTATTGGCAAGGAACCATGCCAATAGTTTTTCCAGGTCACCATCCATTGCTGGAGCAGCTGAGAAGGGTCCACTGCCACTGCAAGAGCAATTAATTAATTAACTTGTTGACTAGATGCTGCATTAGTAGAGACAAAACAGCAGTATGTTTGCCGTCAAGGCTGAGAGCAGGAAAACACTGCAAACGGTTAAAACAGTGTGACCAAAACACATGAGTCCGGCCCAAAAGTTATGATTGTTACAATCTATTTGTATTACTTTATGTCCAGCTGGTCAATTTTATGCATTCATTAACCAGCAGCATTTCACATTTAAAGCTAGTGACATGAGAAAGCAAACCGATATGTTCATGCAGCCGACAAAAACATATAAACAAATCAGAAACGCATCCGATTTCAGTTATTTTTTATTATCACTTTTATACATAGTGTTCTAAAATAGAAGCAAATAGAGTATACATACAATATACATATGTATTTTAGTTCAATAATAAGGTTAATAAATGCTGTAGAAGTAGATTGTTCATTTCAACATTTATTAATACATTTTTTAATTTTAAAGTTGTATAAGTTTAGTTAATGCACATTGGTTAATTAAAAGGAATGAACACGGCATAAGCAATATATTAATATTTAATGTTAATATTTATATATTTTATTTACAAAGTACAGTACATTTTCATGGTTGTGTACAGTTTTTTTTTAAGTAAGTGTGAAATATAATAAATAATTGTAAATATATTTGTTTTCGTTCAGTATCTATTATTTTTTTTATAAAATATCGGTTGATTAATCGGTTGTTGGCAAAAAACAGTTATCAGTAAAATTTACTCTCGGTCGACCTCTAATCAAAACAATTAATGTACTGTGTTACCTAATGGAAATTTTATGAAAAGGAAATCTGTAAAGATGTCTGAAATGTTGTATTGCAAGCGCTTCTCATGTTTATTTGCCTCTTTATGATCAATCACTTGTCGTATTCCTCATTTGTAAGTCACTTTGGATAAAAGCATCTGCTAAATGAATAAATGTAAATGTAGTTGACGTGACAAATTAATTGGCTGAATGAGGCATTTTGCATTTAGCGAATGAGCAAATTTAAATTGACAGAATGACTAAGTGTTTTAAGACAATAGTTGAGAGAACTTCTGAAGCAGTTTGCATGTAAATGCGACGCCGTTGAGTTTGATTGGTCGAGCTGCATCGGTTCTTCTGCAGTGATCTCTGAAACCTCAGATCTGGGTGTTTTCTTCATTCCTGCGGCCCGCTGACCGACTGAAGTGGTTTTGGGTGGTAATCAATACGAGAAGCTCATATGAGCATGACAGCCGGTCTGCAATAGTTCACCCTCCGCACTCGATGACAGCTCTTATCTATTTAATTCTATTTCACTTCTAGCGAGGTCAAGGCCACCGGGATATATTGGTGTTTTTCATTTGGCCGGTGTCAGGCTGAACGCCCTGCTTCACACGCTTTCTCTGAGAATAGATGGAGCAGGTACGAGTCTGTCTCTGGTTTCTCATTAGCGTGCTGATAATGGCATTACCCTCCCGGCCACATTACAGATCCAGGTGGTGCTTGGAAAAGTGGAGCGCGAACACGAGGACGCCCTGCTTTCTGTGTCACTTAGAAAGGTCAAACTCATGACATCCGTCAGGAACAGCTCCAGAAATCAAATGGAAAAAGACAGAAAATGCAATTTTCACAAAAGAATAAATTATATATTTTATTTGTTTGTTGTTAGTGCAGTTTACAGCGCAGTTAATGTATTTATAATACATTTCATTCATTATAAATACATTATGAATGTATAAACAAATAATAACTTTTTTATACTTAAGTATTATTATTATACATAAAGGATTTAAGATGTTTTTTTTTATTAATAGTTAACCAAAACTATTTATTTATTTATTTATAAATATAAATAAATAAAATGCATGCATGTATACATAAATGCATACAAACATATTGTAATAATTTTATAAACAAATTTATTTATTTTAATTGTAAATAAAACTGGACCACTGTCTATAATTTTTTTGATTAATTAATAACATTTAATTAATACATTTGCAAACAAACAATACATTTAATATATTTACCAATTATTTATTTATTTATTATGAAGTAATAATTATAGTAGTATTTTTGGTTACATTGATTAAATAATAAAATAATAAATAAAATTAGATATTTACTTACGATGGTAGTATTTGTTGTACTGTCTGTAGTTTGATTTATAAAATGTTATAAAAGTTAAAACACTTATTAGTATTTCTTTACTGTGATTAATTGTAAATGAAATGGAATGACACTAGAGAATGAGAATTACAAAACAATCTGTACATTTGTGTAATGTGTGAGTAATAACCTGCTTTGTCACAATGCAATAAGGGCTTTATTCTCTTTATTTCTCATGTTGTTCTTGTGCTGTGTGATGTGTAATATGAGCCGGAGCCTGCGGCTGTCCTGCATTAGTGTCGCTGGTGTTGAGGAGGTGTTTCTCTCTCTCTGTGGGATGTAGTTGATGTAGTGAGTATCATGTGTCTCCATCAGAGAAAGTGTTCTGCTAACAGGTGTAACACACAGCCGTCTGCTGTTATACGCTCGCTGCTTCTGCTCGGGACGAGACTTTATCCTCCGTCCTGATGAAAGATGCTAATAGCTCCATAAATCTGCAGCCTGTGCGGTTCATATGTGTGATATCACTCGCTCAAGGTAATTCATGCCTTCATGACTTTACTGACCTCACATATCTGATGCAGCTCGATGCTTTAAGACTGACAGTAAATCTACTGTAAAACGTCCAGAGACTGAAGCAGGTTTGCGTCTCAAAGACTGTGACAGCTTGTAATTTTTTGGTTAATTTGATTAATTTAATACAATTTAAGTTCATGTAAATAAATAAAAAAAATACTTTAATAATAATTTTATAATGCATTTTATGTCATTTTAATTATAACTGTAGTATTTTTGTACAGATTGTAATTTATTATAATTGAATAATTTTTTATTAATTTATAAACAAAATTATTTATTTTTTTTGTTGCACTGCCTGTAGTTTGTGGATTAATAAAATCAATAAATATGAATAAAAAGTTTTTTTTAACAATTTAATTTATTAGAAATAAATACAAAATAAATGGTTTTTAATATTTTTTTATTTATTTATAATTAATTAAATTAGATTATTTTAATTATGACTGTAGTATTTTTGTACAGCTTGTAATTTATTATAATTGAATAATTTTTTTTATTAATTTATAAACAAGTTTATTTATTTATTTTTGTTGCACTGCCTGTAGTTTGTTGATTTAATAAAATCAATAAATATGAATAAAAAGCTATTTTTTAACAATTTAATTTATTAGAAATAAATACAAAATAAATGGTTTTTAATATTTATTTATTTATTCTTAGATAATTAATTAAATTAGATATTTACTTTACAAATATCTGTCTATAATAAATCTTCTGTAAACATCACAGAGACAGAAGCAGAAGGTTTGATTCCTGAAGAGTGAAAAGCTTTCATAACACTGATCTGATGTACAGTACCTGGGGTTTTGCTGTTATGAAACATGATTTTCCCGCAGTGATTCAGCTCTTATAGTTTGATCGTTAGATCATGATGTGTTAGATCTGTAGTTCATGTCGTTCTGATGGTTTAAGGATCTCAGAGCTGTGTGTTTGTTGGAGTTTGAGGTTTTATTGGCAGGAATCTCAGTCCTAAAGTGTGCCGATGTGATTCTGCCGCTCATGTGATTGAGCAGACCTCAACTCTGATTGGTTCTTCACTCACACTCCCAGATTTATTATAAATACCTCATCATATTCGGCGGAGTTTGTGTTTCCCAAACACGTGTCAGAGGCAGTTTGTTGTGCTTTCTTCTGGATCGTTCTGCTCTGAGAAGAACGGCCTCTTTCACGTCAGTAACCACACAAGCAAACCTCCGCCACACTTTCCACCTTGCTGTGCTTTATTTGCGCTCATATTTCTGCCGTCCGATGCATTAAAACTGCCTGTGTAATGATCAGACTCACGTGCGCGGCTCTGACTTCACATGTCAGACACAAACATGCTATTATGGTTAAACAGCACATGGAATTACTGAAAACTTCTGCTAAAGCTTGATATAGTTAGATTCACCATTAAGAGCCATGATAACTCTGTTCCAAACTTTTGTTCCAAACTCTGTTCCAAAACTCCAATGTTTTCTGTGTTTTCTGCAAAATGCATTGCAATGCTGCATTCAAATGAATTATATTTTTTCCCACAAATATACTTAAAAAAATAAATAAAAATAAAATAAAAAATAATATTTAAGCATAATAATAATAATAATAATAATAATAATAACTATTAGTACTATTATTGTTTTGCCTGAATAGTATTATTAAATAAATAATAATATTTTATATAATTAATAAATAAGTTTTATATGTTGGCAGGTTTTGGAACAGAAGTTGAAAGTCAGTATAATTGTCTTATTTTTGTATAATATTTAATATGCACATTAATACTACTACTACTACTACTACTATTAATTATTTATTATTATTATTATTATTATTATTATATAATTTTTGGTCTGTGTAATTATAATGTTATTATTGTTATTTAATAAATATTTTATTAATATAATTTAATTTAATAAATTGAATTCTATTACAATAATAATATTAATAATATTTAACTTTATGAATTTATATTATTTAATCAATAATAATGATGATAATAATAATACGTATTATGTTGATTAATTAAATAATTAAATTAAATGAATAATAATAGTTGTAGTAATAATAATAATAATAATAATAAATGTAATTAATTTAAATCTAATTATTGAATGATTATAATCATTGCAATTAATAATAATAATAATGATAATAATAATTCTTATTCTTCATTTTGTTTATTAAATTTAATTATTGAATTCTTAGATTACCTGTTCTTACCAGAACCTGCCAACTTATTATTATTATTATTATATTTGTTTAATTTGTTTAAAATGACTAAACCTATGCTGTTTAGCAGAGCTAATATATTCCCATGGCCTCAGTAACAGGTTGTTGTCATCAGTGCAGATCTATTAATCCCATCCAGAGAAAAACACTGTCACCGCAGGAAATAATGATCTGCTTTAGATTCATGTAGAGACGTGAGCGGGTCTATTCGTCACACTGATGCTGAAATTGAGCCGGACGCTCGGTAAACGGCTGTTAATATGAGCCGAGCGCAATAACAGCGAACGCCCGGCGGGTCACGCGCTTATTAATATTTCAAATGCTCCGCGTTATCAGGGCAAACACAGCTGCTCCCAAATAAATAAAGCCTGCGATGCAGTTCATCAGCTCTTTGATGTGTCCCGTGTGAGAGCCGCGTCACGGCAGACGCGAGCGCTGATTGTTTAAACGCACGATAACCATCCGCTAGCGTCCAGTTGTGTGCGTCTGTCCACTCTCTGATCCGGACGGGATTTCTGAGTGTGTCCAGTAATCCACAGAGAAACACCACACGCTTTCATCAGGAGTCTCGTTTCCTTTAACAGAGCAAACAAACACATTATGGCTTCATTCCATAAGCGGAATGATTTTTCTACTGTACAAACTGTATTTTCCATCCCCTCACACTAAACTACTGGCATTTTTAGATTTTCAGTGCATTCTGTGTGATTGATAAGCTTGTTTCCTCATGAGGACCTAAAAATGACCCCACAAGGTCAAAATTTACTGGTATTACTATCCTTGTGGGGACATTTGGTCCCCATAATGTGATAAATACCAGGTACACACACACACACACACACACACACACACACACACTCACACACACACACACACACACACACACACACACACACACACACACACACACACACACACACACACACACACACACACACTCACACACTCACACACACACACACACACACACACACACACACACACACACACACACACACACACACACACACACACACACACACACTCACACACTATTCAGGTTTAATGCTTCGTTAAAGTCCTCCTGGGACGTTCGTTCTTACGAGTTGACAAGTCGTTATTACGACGTCGGATGCACTCATGTCACCTTGATCGGAACAAGATGGCAATTTAACTTTTCTACATAAAATTCACCAATTTTTTTTTAAAACTCTCTACATCTGCAAAATGATGAATGAAGAATGTGCATCATTGTATTTTTTCTGTTTTTATTTAATTTTTGAAGGTGATGTAAACTGAATAATTATATTATTCTGTTATAATTATACAATAATACAATATTTTGTATATGTAACTTATATAGTTTTATTGTACATTACAAAAAAATAATCACTTTATTAATTTCAACAACTTTGCCGACGCTGCGTATCTTTAGTCTTTGGCTGCGTCCGTTGCTCGGAAACACATTTTGTGGTGGCGTTCATGTAAATACGATGTATCCGTCATGACTTGAACATAAGTTCCCACCAGGATATATAAACCTGTACACACACACATTTATACATTTATTAACATTTCTATTATTTCAGTTATACTCTTGCTTTATTTCCAGTGCTTCAGTGAAGTTTTGCTGGTTTTTAACCCGAGTGTCCAGTGTGTTTGTATTGTCAGCTTCAGTGAAATGACCTTGAGCATCAGATGTGTGAAGTATGAGTGTTTGGTTGGTAAGTGAGTTAATGTGATCAAACAGGCTTAACTGTGACGAATGCTGTTTATGCCCGTGATTATTTGGATTATATTATTCCATCAATCCTGAGGCTCCGGCTCCAAACCCCTGATCATTCACACCGCATTAAAAAGCTATTTGCGAGTGTGTTTATGTCCCATGTTATCGGCAGGTCACATGACACCGGTCCATCCGTCTGTCTGTCAGGAGACGTGAGGATTAGAGGCGTTTGATTACTAAAGCACCAATCAGTAATTAAACCCCTCGCACCCGTGACCCCAGAGCGCCCTGATCATGTGTCCCCTAACACCGCATTCAGTTCACGTTTATTTGTATACAGCTTTTCACGATACGAATCGCTGCAAAGCAGCTTTACAGAAAATATTAAGTTTCTACATTATATTTTGAAGTAGGTTATTAGTGGTGACTATGTCAGAAATGTACAGTAAAAATCATGCAGTTAGTTATAAATGACATGCAATCAAACAGACGGTGAACACTATTAAATGCAATGATTACATGTTGCGATTAAACGTTGTTTTATGTTGTTCCAGGGTTAGCATCGTTGCATGAACAAACAAATTTACGTTGGCTAAACAAAGTAGTATCTTTACTGAGAAGAACTAAAAAACTATTGTTGAGAACTCAAGTCTTACTGCATCAAGTTTTCCCAACAATTACATTTTTTACAGTGTGTACTCAAATAGACAGTGGACACTGTGGTTTTTCCTCCTTTGTTTGCGCTTAAAATAAACACATGCATGACTTTTTTCATGTTTTATTAGGTACAGTGTGTGTGAGCCTCCCTGCAGCTCAAAACTTACAGACGGATTTCAGTGAGAACCTTTTCTAGTTCCACAAATATATTCTAGTACACTGTTGAAAAAACAAACAAAAAAAATTGAGTGAACTTAAAAAAAAATTGTTTTACCAGCTTCAGCAGATTTTTGAGTTTGGTCAATTTATTTTTGTGGGAGATTCTGAAATTTTTGTTGTATAAACTTAAAACGACAAGTTTTACAAGCCTTAAAATTTTAAGTTGACTCAACTTTTTTTTTTTTTTTTTTTTTTTTTTTTTTTTTACAGTGTAGTGTATATAAGTAAAATATTATATTTATTTATTGTTTATAAAAATATTTTTAACTTTTATATAAATGTTTTAAATAAATGCATATAATTATTGTAAGTTAACTAGAAATGTAAATTAATAATAATAATAATAATAATAATAATAATACTAAATTATATTATAGTAAAAAAATAAAAAATAATATATATATATATATATATATATATATATATATATATATATATATATATATATATATATATATATATATTATTAATAGTGAATGAAATATAGGTGTTCTTCCACACTGGTTAATAAAATAAAATCATTAATAAAAAACAACAACAACAATAATAATAATAATATGATCATTTTAATAATCATATTAATAATAATAATGAGATGATGATGATTTTTGGGTTAGCTATTTCTCTGAAGAATAGGACACTGATGTGAAGAACCTGTAAACCTATAGAGAAGCAGCTGAACACAGTGTATCCCATCATTCCGTCATAATCCCGGTATTTACAGGCCAATTGTGGCGGATTATCAGAGAACGGATGAGAATGGTGGATTCAGGCCTGCTTTATCTCTGCAGGACTTTAGGAGGAATATGGCCGGATTGAATTAGACGCTGTTTCGTGCTCGCGGCTCGTGATGACGGTGAAATCGCTCTGATTTCTGGCTCTGAGCGTCGCATCGGAGCCGAATGGAGCCCAGCGGCAGGCTGTTCAATCCAGCGTTCGCTCGGCTCTGGAGAATTATGGCCGGCGGTAAAGCTCTCGACACGCGCGTAATGAAACTCCCGCGCTGCTATTTCATCCCGCTTCACCGCCGTATTAATTAAATATCCATTTATGGCGCTGTATCAATTTATGGCTCATATCTGCTCGAGCCAATCCCTACAAACAGGCCTCGGACTCACATTATGTCTTTATGGCGCTCAGCTTGAGATGCTGTTTGCTGGGATTGATTAGAACAGAATGAAGCTGAAGCGGTGCATGCTGGGATGCCGTGTTCCTGTTGGAGAGGTGATTTGTTGCAGGGTCACGTCTCTCTAAATCGTCGCCTGTCAGAGACTCGTGTTCCTGCGCCGACTTATAAAACGCAAGCAAGCGCAGAATCAGCCATCTACAACTGAAGCACTCGCTACATTTCAGATCATTAATAATTCATTCATTATTGGGAATTTGAGTTAAGAATAATAAGTATATACTATTTTATTTTGATTTTTATATTTAATTATATACTTAGAATCTCTTTACATATATAAACTGTCTTCTCTTTACAATAGTAACTTATTTCACATGAATATGTCTGTTGTGGTAATGCTAACATGCACTCTCTTCACCTCTGCTGCCATGATTAAAAAATAAAATAAAATAAGTTGTCCTAGTCCTAAAAAAAAAAAAAAATTAAATAAGATTCTTCCAAGATTGGCCGAATCACCCTCTATTAGGCCTGATTAAAAAATCTCTACAACAGAGGAGACATTAAAATATACTTACTATTCCCGTCTCTGCACTCAGATTTCAGTCTGTCTTCTATAGCAGCTGATCAGAAATACTACACACACACACACACACACACACACACACAAAACAAAAAAAGCAAATGATGATTGATAATTTGTTTTCTTTTTAAGAATGACAGTACGCTGAGTACAATGTACCTGGTCGGTAATATAGTCAAAACCTTCCCAGTCTCAGCAGTTTCAGATGTACTGTACGCTCTTATAAGCAGCCCTTCTTACAATTTGATCTTTGTTCTTATCTGTAATGAGAAATATGTATTAGAAAATAAAGGCGATAAGATTGTCAAGCTTGAACAAATATAAACACTTATCAACGAACACTACCACAGTTTGCTGATCAGCTCAAAACAAAGTAATCTTATATTCATAATCATGGTTTTTCAAAGATCATTAACCTCATTACAATGAAGCCAAATTGTTCAGGAAATCAGAAATAAATGCACAACTTAATTTAGCAAATAAAAGAATGTTAATGTTGTACATGTTATAAAGACTTTTTTTTTTCTGCCAATGCATGAGTCAAAAACACGACTGGTAGAGACAAATAACGTTAATTAAATGCAAATGTTACCTGAAGTCAGTCACAGTGAGGTTCCGAAGCCAGACGCCACACACGCTCGCAGAAGCTGGTAAAAATAAGAACATACTGCTGTATTTTATAATTAATTTCATAGTTCACCCAAAACAATTTGAATTGTCATCACTCACCCTTAAGATGCTCCAAACCATCTAAGACTTTCGTTCATCTTCGAAAGAAAAGTGGAGATATTTTAATGAAATCTTTGTCCCTCCGATGAAAGACGATTTAGCAAAGATGTTCACGTTTCAAAAAGTTCATCGCAAAAAAACAAAAAAAAACAAACAAAAAATCGCCAGAGTAATCCATATGAGTTGCGTGGTTTCCTCCAAGTGCTCTTAAGATGCACGATCGCTCTATATAATATAACTGTTTAAATTTAGACATATTCACATTCAAGGGAGATTTGCACGCACATCATATCTGATTTTTGAAGCTTGCTGTAGCGAGCTCGTTATCATACGAACCAATCAGAGATGTTCAATGGCTCTGGAACCAATCAGGTTTAGTCTGTGTGTTGTTTGAATTTAAACACAAATAAATGCAAATTTTTTTTTAAGCATTTCAGATATGATGTTGAAATCCTTGTGGGACTTTCAGTAGTAGCTTATTACTATTAATGTATCATGTAACGGACAACAGCCTAATTAACCAAAGTATAACGTTTTAAGTAAAACTGAACAACATATTAAACAACATATTAAGCATTGCAATGCTTCATAATAGTTGACAAACGTTTGTACATCGTACATTTTTTTTTTCCAAATATTGTACTTTTCCAAATATTAAAATTATAAATACATAAATATTTAGAATATATTGCAGTAGGCCTACACATGGTTATAAAGTACATTAAAAACCCACTAAAGTGTAATCATTTTATGTTCTTACACAAAGTAGACATAAAATATACTTTAAGTAAGAGTGACATAAATGTGTTTTCTGTAAATACATTAAAACATCACTAAAAGTATGCTTAAGTTTAGCATATTCCTTAAAAGTGAAACTAAGAATATATTTATTAACATAGTATTTCTAGTATACTTTTTAGAAATATATTAAAATGCAATTCAGTATATTTTTAATGCACTTCAAATAAGCGTATTGGGAATACAAATGTTTTGTAAACATACTAGACTTTCAAGTATATTTTTAATACATTTAATACTACGTCTTTTCCACCTGGGTATATAATATGTAATATTTTATTTAAATGTTTAACTATATATTTATGATTTATTTATATTATAAAGATTTATCTGTTATCTTTTATTATTATTATTATTATTATATTTTTATTATTTCAATATCATAAAGGGTGTGATGTGAATATTACTGTATTCTGTTTGCATCTCGATTCCAATCCAGTTCGATTTCAATAATTCTTAATAATACTGAAATATTCAACGTTGGGCAACGCCCATTTTTTTCCATCCAATCATGTCCTGATGAATATCATCAAGCCCCGCCCTACATTTTTCCTCCAAGTGTTGTTTTTGCAGATGGACGTCTGTGTGAAGGCGATAGACGTCTCCAGGCAATTATTTCTAACCGCTTTGAAGAGTGCGATTGTTTCAGTGATAACAGAGGCTTTTATGGGCTGCTGCTAACGAGCCGTCGTTAGAGCCGCGTCTGGACGCCACCCGTTAGAGTTCAGCGCTAATAAGGCCGTGATGGATCGCTGAAAGAGACACAGACTCCGAAAAACACCTCATTATTGAGCAACTCAAAGAACAAGCGGCTCAACGTCTCTTTTCTTCATCCGCACCTGAGCGTCTCCGAGTGTCCAAAAGCGTCTGAAAATCATCCACTTAGTGCCGGAGAGAGCAGACGCAAATCAAATCAGCAGGAAAAGCTGAGATTTCCTCTGCTGAAGGTGAAAATAAGAGAACTTTGAAGAGCAGAAGTGTGTGGTTTCGCTCTTCTGCTGGTCCAGAGGTCAGAGGTCACTTTCTGACCCTTTTAGGGAATTACTTCTGAATGCAAGTGTTTCTTTATTCACTTTAACAGGAGATGTTGTCGGGAGGACAGAGTCTGTGTCATCTGAACACTGTCATGAGCAGCTTTTAAATGTTTTTGAAAGAGTCTCTTCTGCTCAGCAAGGCTGCATTTATTTGATCAAAAATACAGCAAAAATTTGAAATATTATTATAATTTTAAATATCCGTTCTCTATGTGATTTATATATTAAACTGTAATTTATTTCTGTGATGCGCAGCTGGATTTTCAGCATCATTTCAGTGTCACATGATCCTTCAGAAATCATAATAATATGCTGATTTTAAAGAAACATTTCTGATTATTATCAGTGTAATATTATTATTATTATTATTATTATTATTTTTTTTTTTTTTTTATTTATTTATTTATTTATTTTTTTTTTTTTTAATTTTTTGATCCAGTAAAATGTATTTGATTAAATAAAATTCAGCTTTGATAACATGCATAAATTACATTTTACATAATATTCAAACAGAAAACATTTCTTTTCAATTTTAATAATATTTCACATTTTTACTGTATTTTCAATCCAGTAAAATGTATTTGATCAAATAAAATTCAAATTCGCATATCTGGACAAATATTATGTCTTACAGTATATTCAAATAGAAAAACATTTTTTAATTCAAATCATTTTTCACATTTTTTACTGTATTTTTGATCCAGTGAAATGTATGTGATCCAATAAAATTCAGCTTTTATCACATTAATAAATTACATTTTACAATATATTCACATAGAAAATGGTATTTTTAAATGTAATAACTTTTCACTTTTTTTATACTGTATTTTTGATCAGATTAATGCCACCTTGGTGAGCAGAAGAGACTTCTTTCAGAAACATTAAACAAATCTGAATTATTCCAAACTGGTAGAAACTGACTAGTTCTGAAAAAGTCCTCTTCAGTCCAAAAAGAGCTTTTACTGAAACTAAACTGCAGAAGGAATCCCAGCTTTAAGAACGAGAAGCTGAAGTTCCTTGATCAAAAAAAAAAAAATATATATATATATATATTTTATGCCAAAAATCATTAGGATATTAAGTAAAGATCATGTTCCATGAAGATATTTTGTAAAGTTCCTACCGTAAATATATCAAAACTTCATTTTTGATTAGTAATAAGCATTGCTAAGAACTTCATTTGAACAACTTTAAAGGAGATTTTCTCAATATTTAGATTTTTTTGCTCCCTCAGATTCCAGATTTTCAAATAGTTGCATCTCAGACAAATATTGTCCAACAAACCATACATCAATGGAAATATTATTTGTGGTCCAGGGTCACATATATCAGTAAGCCGTAGAGCCAAAACATCTCTGATCATCTGATCTTAAGTGATCAGGATGAGATACTGAAGACTCTGATCGGACTCTGATAGTTTTAAGGCGTTTGTCTTGAGATCGGATCAGTTGTATCACGTTTACAGGAAGTGTTTGGCCTCACAGGAAGCAGATGGGCTCCTCCAGAATCTGGCAGACGTCTTCACATCATTCATGGAAGCTATTAGAGCGAAGAAGACAAAGGGGAGAAGATGCTGATGTGCCACCTGGGCAGGAACAGACTCGTGGTGAAATGAAATTGCTGGAAATAAATAAAGAAAAGCTGGAATTACAAGAGTTTGACTCGCACACAAATTACCTCAGATGAGCTATTCATGCACACAAGACTAAATTGCCTCTATTTTTCTTGGTGAGAGGCAAAGGAACAGTAAAATACTAGAATTATGTTGTTTCTTACCTCTGTGGGAGAGGACATTTGCATCAGTCGCTTTATCTTCTGTCGTACGTGATGATTTTCTATTATTGTACGTGAGATTTCTGCATTGTGTACGACTTACTTCGATAATATGCTGCATATGCTTTCCTTAAAAAGGCTATTCATTTCCTGATTTTATTCGAAAGCTAATATGCATTTTTAGATAATTTTAAAACGAGTATTATTGAAATATTTTTAATAATGCATTTTTTTTATTTTTTGTTGTTTTTATTTTTATTAACATATTATTAATATGAACATTTAATTATTTATATTTTTTACTTTCTTGAAATGCAGAACATTCTGAATTATAAAAAGATATATATATATATATATATAAAAATTAATACTCCTCCTAATGTCCTGATTTCATTTGTAATCTAACATGTAATTTGAATTTTTATGATATATATATATATATATATCATAAAAATTCAAATTACATGTTAGATTACAAATGAAATCAGGACATTAGGAGGAGTATTAAAAGGAGTATTAATTTCCTGATTTCATATGGAAGCTAAAATCTCATTTGAATTAGTTTTTTAAATTTTATTTGCCTTTTAATATTAGTTTAATATTTTGAATAATAACTTTTAATATGATTAATAAATATTAATATGCATTTTAATACTTTTTTATTTTGCTAAATGTTTTTATTAATTTCCATGAGTATATTCATTATAAATATTGATGATAGTATTAATAAATATTCATTATTTATATAATTATATTCATTATTTATATTATTTATTTTATTATTTTTATGAGCATATCAATACATTTGAATATAATATTAAAATCATTTAACAACTTTTTAAAATGATTTTTAATTTAATTTTTGTAATTTTATTATTCTAGTATGAATATTTTATTAATAAAAATTAATTAATAATTAATGCATATTAATATTTATTAATTGCATTCATATATATTTTGCGTTTTAATTTGTTAATTTTAATTTTTTTTTAATTTAATTTTTAATTTAATTTTGTGCCGGAGTGTGCATCGGTCACTTGCTCTTGTGCGGTTCTTGATGAGACTGAAGTGTAATGATCTGAAGTTGGTAACGTGGCTGGACTGTGATTAGCGGCGCGTGTCTCCAGCGTTAAACGAGCTGATAGATCACATTAATGCCAGCCGGAGCTCCATTTCCTTCCCATCATTCTTGAATATCAAAGAAGCGATTGCGGCACGTTTACAGGTGAAGCGCTTCTGACGTGATGAGAGGATGAAGTTCAGAGTCAAATGATGATGAGATGAGCTCCAGATCCACACATTAAACACTCAGTTCTGCTGAGGTCTGCTCTCTGCATCACACACACTGACAAACACTCATCACGCACAGCTGTTACTGATAATAAAATAGTCGACGAGTCGATGCTTCGATAGGAGGAGCCTGATTCGACTCCCAATCTCACACAATATTCGCGGGGGGTTATGATCGTGTCATTTTGTCTCAATTTTGGTGGTGCTCAGTGTCTAATTTCACATAAAACTACCGGTTTTCTCCCAATAAGTTAATATACAGCCTATTATGATAATGCTGTAAATAAATATTTGAGCGTGTGTGAATAAATCCAACTTCCCCTATAGATTAAAGTTTCTCTTTCTAATCCGTCACTGACGGAGGAGGAGCATCTTTGCGGCTGGGATTTAAATCTTTAACAAGACTCAAATTGACGCAGGCAGAGTGGAAGACTTCGTTTTTTAGGGATCAGGTGGGGAACAAGTGATTTCAAAGCATTTCAGTCGGTTTATTTATATGGTGTATATATTATTTATCTGGTGTAAGATGCGTTTGGTTGAGTTACGCTGCAGTAAAGCGCTTCATTGTACTGTGATTATCTCTTCAGCGCGCGGCGCGAGCAGGACAACAATGCAGAATATTAATAACTATGACTTGCACTGTCATATGCATAATATTATAATGAGAACACTATTATAATAAAGCGCTGTGATTTTTTTAGTGTTTAGTTGAGTTGCATGTTATTGCGTGAAGAACGCGTCCACAAAAGGAGTTCATTCAGAGCCGCGCAGACACGTTCATGCATTCGGGGAATTTTGTACAGATAGCGATTTAAATAACGATTATATAATATTATTAATACATACTAACTTTTTTTTGCTAATTTTTGTAATTCTTATATAAAGCAGTTAACACTGCTGAAATATCAATTTTATTTAGCAATTTTATCTTTATTTTTATTAAGACATTTTTATTTTCAATTGTTTCTTTCTTTCATTTTTTATTTTAAAACACTTTAATGAAATTTTTAAATTTTTAATTAAATTAAAAAAAAAATTATTTAACTTTTAATTTATGTTAGACACTCAGTACTGGTGAAGTCTGATCTCTCCATGAGTAATACTGGATCAGTTCACCATTATAATATAATTTACTGTTATAATATTATGAATACAATAAATTATATTTCTATTGGCTCTTAATTTTTTTCATTTTTATTTAATTTTTATTTTAGTGCTTTTATTAATATATTTTCTATTTTAATTAGTTTTTTTATTTTATTATTTTTTTAATACAGTGTTAATAAATATTAATGTAATAATGATTAGTAAATATTATTTTGTTAATTTGTAATACAATTTTTAGTTATTTTTTTCATAAAACACTCAATACTGCTGATGTCTGGTCTCATCTATTGTGTAGAGAGTTACTGATAATATTATAATTATATTACATATAATATTATACAATAATATAATTTATTATATAATTCATAATATAATTATAATTTAATGCAATTATTATATTAGTATGATTTATATTGAGATTACAAATGATAATATTGTTATTAATAATATAATATAATAAGTTTTGTTGGTACAGTTTGGAGTCCCATCATGTTCTCTGTTGTACGGAGGAGTCTTTTACTGTGTTCTGCTCAGTCTGTCCTGTGCTGAACCGTGTTTTTACCGCAGTACAGACCACAGGTGTCCCGTCACAGAGGCTTATAAAGAGCACTGCAGCTGTCACGGCCGTTACCCAGAATGCCGAGCTCAGAGAGCGCACATGCTTCCTTCAGTCATTCGACGGAGAGTGCTGATTGGCTGCTGGACAGATTCCCAGCCAGTCAGAAACATGGCAGTGTAATGAGGGATTAACAGCATGAAGTTCAGTATTAGATCACAAGGGCTTGATCAGCTTTATTCAAAACACACCTACAGAGTGCCCGCCTTCATTACTAGTGCGCGTGCGTTGAGTGCACTTTCACTACATTTAGAATGAACACAAAATTAAAGACATGGGGCAGAAAATGTATATAGTATACAAAAATCACTCCAAACCGCCACAGCACTGTTTTGTGTGTCTGAGCAACCTGAGGGCGTTTTGTTCCTGAATGAATCAACCGTTTAAATGATTCGGTTCAATCGCAATGATTCACTTATTAACAGTGACTTGCTGCCACCTGCTGGAGGTTTTAATTTCACATTCAAAGTATCTTTTATTATTTAAATAATTTCAAATACCGGTATTTAACGTTTTGTGTCTAATATATCAAAACATGATTTATTGCAGGTTAAATGCATTCATGTCTTGCATTAAACAGTGTGTAAATGCATCTAAACGCCTCTTCAGATGCAGCTTCTGTGTTTTCTCTGCTTTGCAAATACTGATTTTATTTGTTGGTAACAGCCCAAAAGTCTTATTATTCTATTTCACTGATTAAATGTAAGAATTTGACTCAAAAGATAATGGACACTTTTAGAAAAAATGGCTTTATAAAGTTAAAACTGCCCATAAAATGTAAAAATCAGTTTAATCTTATTGGAAAATATTAATTTCTATCAGTGTGAGCTGAGCACCACACAGAATATGAAGAATATCATAAACTTTAGGAGTCAGCTGTCCACGACAGTCCTTAAGATATCAGCACAATAATATACAGCAAAATATCCTTAACCATAAAATCCCAGAAAATGTTATTTTTTTTGTCAATATCGCACACCCCTATTCCTGATTCTTTCAGGTTGTACAAGGCTGCAGGAACCATGCATATGAAACAGAAAAAAAAAACAAAAAAAACAAACGCCTTTTCACTTTTTATTATAATTTTAATATTTTAAATAATACTTTTAATTTATTTGTATTAATACATTATTAATAAATCTTAATATTTATTAATTTTATTTATATATTTTACTTTTTTTGAAATGCAAAATATTCAAAAGTATATATATATATTTGTATGTGTATATAATATTCAATTAGAAATTAAATTAGATAGCAAATGAAAAAAAAGGAAATTAGGGTATTAAATTCCTGATTTAATTTGGAAGCTTTAAAGTAATCTGTTTTCATTTTTATTTGCTTTGTAATATTATTTTAATATATAAAATAATATGATTAATAAATATTAATATATTTTAATTGTAATATTTTTATTTCTACATTTTAAATATTTGTTATTTTTTATTAATATATTAATAACTATTAAAATATGGTATTATTAATATTTATTCACTTATTATAATGTTGACATTTGATGTAGTTCATTTTGAATTTTAATTGCAATTTTTCATTTAATTTTGGTGCAGTTCCTTCAGTGTTTCTGGAGGTCAGATGTGTTTTATGCACATCAGTGACGCGAGCGTTGAGATGAGCGTTAACTCTATTAGCAGCCGCTTCCCTCGGGCGAATGTCTCTGCTGAACAATTCATCATCGACTCCCTCAGAAACAGCGTTTCCAGCGGCCCACCTTCAATTTACAGCATGCTTTACATGTGAAGGTTAATCAATAGACCGGAGAGAATCCCAAACCGGACAAATTGGAAAAGAAGCGGCGGATAATTCCAAATAAACACATTCATCAGCGGCGGCTGTGTGTGTGTGTGTGTGTGTGTGTTAATGATAACACAAGGGTACAGCAGCGTTTATTGCAAAGCCATTGATTGTGTTCCTTCCACGAGAGCACTTGTACATTATTCACACTCAACGAGACACAAAGCATTATGGGTCGGACTGGAATGATTAGTGACGCCTCCGTTAATGAAGAAGGAACTTTGGCTGTTGATCAGTGAATGAAACGGACCGTCGGTTCCCCTGAATAGAGCTTCATTAGATCTGAACAGACCTGCAGCTCACTCTGAGACTTGCCTTTAATAGTGTTTTAATGCCGAAATGCATAACATTCTGAAAACACTTTAAGCCAGTGGTTCCCAAACTGGGGGGCGCGACCCCTAGGGGGGGCGCGGAGTAATGATAAGGGGGGCGCGGCAAGGCTAGTGTACATACAGTCAGCCTATATTTATATGGATGCACCGAAATTTCAAAAGAGAAAAATATCTTCCGCGCCGAATATCTTCTCTCTCTCTCTATTCACTACCGTCGTGACACTACGCTGAATATTCCGCTCTATGAATGTGCGCAAAGCAAAGTCCGCTCAAATAACGCGCCGACAGAAAATGTAAATGTATACTTGTTCCTTTTTGCAATAGCGCTATTGTGATGTAACATGCTGTAGTACAGCTGTACTGCACAACGGTGGTAAAATGACGCCACCCTCTCGTGACGTTATACTCTGCTCACGTGCTCTGATAATAATAGCTTTGTAGGACTATAAAAAAAGTTATATCCGATTATGTTTCATAGAAATGAATAAAAATAATATATTGATTGATATTTAATATTAATAGGCTATATTTTCTGTCCAATTTTATTGTGTTACTTTCAATAAACTTAATAAAATAATAAATAATTATTACAAAGCAGTTTCGGTTTAGGCCAATAATGTTCTTTTCGGTGTATCCCTAGATTTTTATGTAAAAATAAATGTTTTCAGGGTGATACAAGACCGCACTGTGAAAGTATCTTGGTAATTATGGCTTCTTGCCACATATGTAAATAAATGAGCACAAAATATGAATTTCATCATATTATTACCTCAAGACGACTGGCAGTACCCGCTGCAGCGGTCTGTTATCAGTTCTAGCGGTTGTTGTCGTTAAATAACAGACCACTAAATGGTGCAATTGATTAATCATTAATGAGAATTGCCGTTAACCAAATAAAATTATGAATGAATGACGCATAGTAGTTCTGCTCTAACCATGGATAAGTTTATGAAAAGACAACAAGTGCCAGGTAAACGTAAATTAGATGATGAATCTACTTCAAACATCGCAACTACAACAAAGAGAAGAAAATATGATGAGGCATATCTATATAATTAGATTTTTGTGCAGAGGCGAGTTTGAGAAAATCTGTTGAAAACAATGAATACTGTTACATAGTTAATAATAATAATAATAAATAATAAATGTTGAAGCTGCATGCTTTACTTGTAATGCTTCTACTCTAAAAGTGACTATGTTCCTTATTTAGATTTTTTTTTTTTCTCAGTAAGTTGTCATACACGGAATTTGTGTTAATTACCATTAATGAATTACAATGTTTCAAACAAATCCTCCTGGAGGTGTGTTTGTGTGTATGTGTGGGGGTGGGGGGGCCTTCATTTTTTTTATTCTACAAAAGGGGGGCCCGGCAGAAAAAGTTTGGGAACCACTGCTTTAAGCTAACATGGAATTTTAATTTAAGTTTTATTTCCTTTAAATTTGTTTTATTCATTTTCATGAATACATTTTTTGTTTTTAATTTAATACATTTTTATTAATATATTATGAACATATTAATAAGAGCTTTATATAATTAAGACATCATAATATTTATTCATTTTATTGATTATATTTATTTATTTTTTATTTTTATTTTTAATTTTGGGCCAAAAATGATCAAAAGCCAGGTCAGTACTGACTGAGAATATCACTTTTTGCAATGCTATTTATTAAAACACTATTTTACACATTTATATATTTTTATTTAAAGTTTATTCATTTTATTACTATATTATTAAAACATTTATGCAAACTTTGTAACTAATAAATATTAATATTTATTAATTTTATTTATATATTTACATTTTTTATTTTAATTTTTAATTTCATTTTTGGCCTAGAACTAGTTTTGCAGTTTTATACTATTAGAAAATAATGTATTTGTTTTTATTTGTAGTTTTTATATTTTTAATTTCAATGAAATTTCTATTATTAATAAATGTTAATTAGACATTTGTTTTCTAATTTTTTTTTATTTGTATTTATTTTAATTATTTGGCCCAAAAAAGCTATTAAAAGCCAGCTAAATACTGATTGATATTATAATTTATTATTAAGTTATTTTTTAATTATTATTTTAGGTTTATTTGTTTAAATTTTTAATTATGTGTTTATTATTATTGCAAATATTACTATTAACATTATATTATTAATAAATATTAAAATGTATTTTATTTAATTTTTTAGTAATTTTTTTTAGATCTAATTTTAGACCAAAATCTATTAAATGACAGCTTAATACTGAGTTTTTTTTTTTTTTAATAATGTTTTATTTTATTTATTTATTTATTTATTTTTTCAGTTTAAATGTCATCTTGTCAGCATTTAAGCATGTTTGTCTGTTTATCCGCTGATTGTGTCTGTTGTCCTGATGAATCACACGTCTTCTGTTGGCGATCGTTGATCCGTGCGTTAATTGAAAGCTGCTCAGAAAACTCATTAGCGATTCCGGCGGCTCGTTTACACGTTATAACACCAGACCAACAACACACGTGTGGTGATACCACCTTAAATCATGCATCTTGTTTAAATATTGAAGAGAACAAGGCCTGGAAGATGCCACACTTTCACTGCAACATCTTCCATTAACCCCAGACGAGCATGTTTTCTGCCGTTTTAAACGGAAGTAAAGACATATTATCTGCTGTAGAAGATGATCTGAGGAGACCCTGACATAAAATCTGAGTTTGATGTGTTAAACTGCAGCTCTATAATACAATCGCTCTCTTTCTCAGCTATTTATTTATTTCCCTGCTCTGGACAGTAAAAAGCATTTAGCTCGTGTTTTATGCGATCTCAGAGCTTTGCCCTTTATAAAAATGCAGCGGTTGCTTTTAAAAGCCTCTTCCTCTTAATTGTTGAGGGGAGAAAACATATTTCCCTGCCGAGTGAATTATAGAACAATCCCCTTATAATGTGCTTTCAGAATCGTCTAACGATGTTTCCTCTTTAACGACGCCGGCGGGTCGAAGGTCTCTGAGCCGCTCTCTGGTTATCTGCGAGTGTCTTCAAACAGGTCCTCTCGCAGGATCAGAGAAGCAGCAGGGTTCAGTGCAAATCAATCTGAGCGCAGACTAACTTCAGATCCACTCTTGCATCCGACGCTGATGCTGTTAGATGCTAAAACCATGGTGTGCAGTCGTACTGAGTGATGACTGTATTCATATTCCACATTCCATGGGTATTTCAGTGAATATCATGGTTTTACCATGGTACATGACCAAAAACATGGTGTTTACATTTGATTTGTCCAGAAAAACCATGATAAAGCCAAAAAGTACATGTACCAATGTTATTTATTATTATTATTAATTGTAATTATTATTAATATTTATCATTAATATTTCAAATTTGCTTTTATTTTTATGTTTTCAGTTTTCATTTCAATATTACTTTAGGTTTTAGTCATTTTGTTTTTTGCTTTAGTCATTTTTTTTATACAGTATGTGACTCTAGACCACAAAACCAGTCATAAGGGTCAATTTTTTCCAAAATTGAGGTTTATACATCATCTGAAAGCTGAATAAATAATCTCTCCATTGATGTATGGTTTGTTATGATCGGACAATATTTGTTTGAGATACAACTATTTGAAAATCTGGAATCTGAGGGTGCAAAAAAATCAAAATATTGATTTTATAATAATATAAGTTGTTCAAATGAAGTTCTTAGCAATGCATATTACTAATCAAAAATGAAGTTTTGATATATTTACGGTAGGAACTTTACAAAATATCTTCATGGAACATGATCTTTACTTAATATCCTAATAATTTTAGTCATAAAAGAAAAATAGATAATTCTGACTCATACAATGTATTGTTGTCCATTGCTGCAAATATACCTGCGCTGCTTATTTTGTGGTCCAAGGTCACTTATTTCTAATTTAGTAATTTTATTATTAGTTTTAGTTTTAGTAATTTTTATACTTAAACTTGTTTTATTTCCTTTAGTTACCAAGGCAGCATTTCTATTTTTATTGAAATTCTAATTATTTTTTAAATTTAATTTAATAATTTGTTTAAACAAAAAATAACCAAAAAGTATTTTGTACATGCACTATGCAATATTACTTTACTATTTTATTATATACTATGATTCATATTTTAAATAATTTGTTTAGCTTGAATTAATTCAGCTTTAATTAATTATTTAAAAAAAATTGTGCTTTTTAAAATTAGTTGTCAAAGCAACATTTCTAGTTTTTTAAAGTTTGTAATATAAAATATATTGAATATTTTTAGACCTAGTAAAAGATAACAACACTGTGTATGTATTACACATGGTGTATTTCAAAGTACCATAGTATTACCTTCTGATACCATCACTGTACAACAGTATTAACGCAGTACTGTTTCGTGAGGGAGCATTACCGTGGTAAACGTCCAAAAAGACATGGTATTATGTATCAGGCAAACTAATGTTCATGCATCGGTGTGTTTGAGACACTGTCAGCAGAGAAATCATCAGCAGATTGCAGCCGTTCCTCCACGGATGAAGAGAGAAGCGTTTAGTCCGTCTCTAACGAGTTACACGAACCACACGCGGCAGGTGTGTGTCTGCCAGCTCCATTATACGCCACGCGAGCGTAATTACCTTACAGCGCATTTCTTCAGGAGCCGCTTCCACTCAACATCTCCCAGAAGCTGATAGCTGATATGAGACGAGTGCATTAACTCGGCCGTGAAACCATAATAAAGCAGGAAGGTGCGTTAACATGACTCTTCTGCCGCTCTAACTCAATTTCATCTTGTAACTTTGTACAGTAGGCCAAACATAACAAGATCTGCCATCCCATAATTCACAGAGATCAATGCAGATGAAATGAACGCTGATGTGATTCAGAAGCTTCTGGAGAAGCGAGAAGAAACTTCAAAACTTCTGCAGGAAGAAACCGAGAGAGTTTGAGACATTCACCAAAATCGCAGCAGTTACTGATAATTGTTAAATACAAAACAATCTATACTCTAGTGAAAAATAAATATGCTTAAATGCATTTGAAATACATTTATTTCATGCTAAGTATACTACAAATACATTTTCATATTCATGTATGCCTACTTAATAAATGCCCTGCAGTTGTACTTTTAATATATTAAACTGGTATACTTAAAGTCTGCTAAATTGTAACAAATCATTTTGTGCTTAATGCATTTCAGTTGTGCAGAATTACAATTAAAGACATGCTTAGTATATTTAATTGTGCTGAAGTTGAACTGTTGCAAGTATACTTCAGGTACACTTTATTAAATATTTTGCATTTAAAGAACGATATTACAATTCTCATCAAAAGTGACATTAAAACACATTTTAGACTTAATGTTAAGAAATGTACATTGTGCACAAGTAGTACGCCAAATAAAGTTTAATTATAATCAAGTTATCTGTCAGTAAATGTTAATAGATTTGAACTATACTGAAATAAATGTATTTTTAAGGGTACTAGGATACTTTTATATTTATATACACTGCTGATGTGTTGTGGGTGGTTGCTATGTGGTTGCTAGGGTCTGCTGGGTTGTTTATATATTGTTGCTAAGGGGTTCTGGGTGTTTTTACACACTTTCTACAGTGAACTGTGCTGTAGTTGTTTCTGTGTTGTTGTTAAGAGGTTTTATGTGGTTGTGTGGGATTTGTTTAATGGTCCAGCAGGTAAATACGGAGCGTCTGATCTCTTAGTAACCACACAGCTCTCATGATCAGGTGATCAGTTCCCGTATCAGTCGTAAACGCTCGGTTCTCAGACGTGACCTTGTGTTTCCCATCTTTCCACTCTCGACTCAAGCGTTTCTCCATGAAAGTCCATATGGCCGGTTTTGTTCCTCATCACGTGCGTCTCTTGCTGCTGCGTCTGACTAAATCAAACAAATATCAGAGCTGCTTGAAGATGAAGGTGGCGTGAGGAACAAAGCAGCGCTTCCAGAGTTACGAGCGGCTTTTGTAGTGCTTCAAACTCAAGGAGGAGAAACTGCCATCAAATAAACACGTCAGCTGACAGATGAAGAGCAGAGGCTTTGATGATGACGATGATGATAGACAGCAGATTGAGGATCGCACATGTAGATACATAAACTCGCTGAAAGCATGTCAGAGGATTATGGGTAAATATGCAGTCTGACGTTAAACTGCAGCGTGTGTGTATTTATATGTAAAGTCACCCTTCAATCCCATTTAGCAGCTTCTGTCAGTGCTTAATAATAGCTGATTACATGTAATCCGGATTATGTAATCTGATTCTAAACATTTAGTACCTGTAATTAGATTATATTACATTTTAAAATGCTTGTAATCAGACTACTGTTACCTTTTATAGATTGCATATTATTCACACAATGGCAGTAAATTATTCATAATGAATTCTAATTCTAAAAGTAGTCAGAATACATTACCTAATGTGTGTAATCTGACAGATTACATTACTAACTACAATTTCCGTGATGTAATTTGTAAACGGTAATGGATTACAATTCCGCACTGGATTTAGTTTTTATGTTCAACATGGGATCTGTTTTTGTAATATTTCAAACTTCTGTCTGTCAGATATTTGGATTGTAATGTATGGAAGCCCATTTCTGCCACTGAATGAAAAAGAAATAAAGTTAATTGCGAGGTTTTATCTATCAATTCTCAATTGTGTTATAGAAACACGCAATTTTGAGTTATAAAGTCAGAATTGCATGATAAAAACACGCGACTTTATTTCTCAGAATTGCAATTATGAAAAGTAAAGTCACAGTTCTGAGAAATAGTCAGAATTTCAAGATATAAAGTTGCAATTCTGAGAAATAAAGTTGCAATTCTGAGAAATAAACTAGCAATTCTGAGAAATAGTCGCAATTCTGTTAAATAGTCAGAATTTTAAGATATGAAGTTGCAATTCTGAAAAATAAAGTTGCAATTCTGAGAAATAGATGCAATTCTGAAAAATAAAGTTGCAATTGTGAGAAATAGATGCAATTCTGAAAAATAAAGTTGCAATTCTGAGAAATAGACGCAATTCTGAAAAATAAAGTTGCAATTCTGAGAAATAGACGCAATTCTGAAAAATAAAGTTGCAATTCTGAGAAATAGACGCAATTCTGAAAAATAAAGTTGCAATTCTGAAAAATAAAGTTGCAATTTTGAGAAAAAGTCTCAATTGTGAGAAATAAAGTTGCAATTCTTAGAAAAGTCAGAATTGCAAGATAAAAATTCACAATGACCTTTTTAATTTTTTATTCAGTGGCGGAGACGGGCTTCCATAGTAAAGTGTTTGTGCATGAGGTGCTTTGATATTTAGTCTACTGAATGACATTCAGACAGTTATTAAGTGTAAGTTGATTTAGAAAAAAAAATCATAAATAAACTTTAACTGAAATAAAACACAAAATGCTTTTCCTTAAATTAAACTTTAATAAATAAAATAAATAACAAATAATTTATATTAAAATACAGATACAAAATATCATTTTGTAACTACAATAAAAGATTAAAAAACTTAAAAATATATAATATTATGAAAAATAAAATGATTTTGTTATTAAAATAAAATAACTGAAATAAAATAAAATATTAAATAAATTGAAATATATTTTTCACTCTATTTCTCATTTTCATTTAGTTTATCTTGATGTACTAAAATAAATAATAAATCTATCCACCCATCTGTTTTCCGCGGTTCGCAGTGGCAGCAAATAATTTATATTGAAATAAAAATAAATAATATTAAATACTGTGCAAGTTGTTTTTGGTGTCACTGCATGGATTTATTCTGATGATGAATTACTAGGAAACCTGAGCAGGAATCACTCCAGCTGATTTATTGGATGCTTGTTCTCTCAGATTTCTCAGATGTGATGTGTCTGGTGTGTTTTGTGTCTCTGCGATCATGCGCCGTCAGAATAACTCAATCAAACAGTTACGCGGTCACAGGAGCGCTGGTATTTACGGGAAGGTTTCATTCCGTCTCTGTTATCAGTCTGCTGTCGTTTATCTCACAAACGTCTCGCTGCTCGATCTGCGGCGTGTCACATGTGATGGAGCTCGATTGTTGCTCTTTCTTCAGCTGCTTTCACACGAGTCAGAGTCGCTGTCAGACCGTCGCTAATGAAAGAGCAGCTGCTCGTAAATGAAGAGATTACAGGAAGGCTGAACCGCTGTCATCACTGACCTGATAACACTTCACGTAATGACCAATGCAGGGGTCACTTCGCACAGAAATCCATCATTTACTCATACAAACCCATATGACTTTATTCTGTGGAACACACATTTTTACAACTATATTTTTTCTATATATATATGTATTTAATAAAAAAAAAAAAAAAATTTTTTTATATATATATAAAATATTTATGTATGTGTGTGTGTATATATAATATTACAATTAATTTCAGTTAAAAAAATTAAGTACAAATTATATATTATTAATTTAAACACAATATATAACTATATAATTACAGTTATTTATTAACGATTATTGTCATTAATATTAATTAAATATATTATGTTTATATATATATATATATATATATATATATATATATATATATATATATATATATATATATATATATATATATATATATATATATTACATATATGCTTAGTTTTGTTTTTTAATATTTTGATGGTCTATGGTGCTTTTTTTTTTTTACATTCTTAAAAATGTTCTTCTTTTCTCTCCTTTTGTGTTGGATGAATGAAACTCATGGAAGGCGGTTGAGTAAATGATGACAGAATGTTTTTTTGGCTGGACGATCCCTTTAATAAACATTCAATCCTTCGGTTTCTCCAGGCTGTGAGTTTCTGCAGATCCTCAGACTGTAATATTAGAGTGTGAATGAGTGAATGATGGGATTTCTCTCCTCGGGCTGTGAGAGATCAGCTGAATCTGTGATCTAGACACACGGGAAACACACGAGACAAGACCGAACACGCGTGTGTTTGTCTGAAAACACAGATGCGGCTCCGCATGTGAAGTGTGTGTAATTATACAGTATATACAGCCGGTCCAGACAGGTCTCGAGCAGGTATGGATCGGGAACGTGAGGCTGGGTTTGGGAAACAAACATCTTACGGATCTGTGTTTGAAGTTTTACATCTCCAGATAGTAATAATGAAAATGCATTTTGAAAGTAAGATGAAAGGCTTTCAAATTTTACTATATATATATAAAATGTAAATTCATTTTAAATTCATATTTTATATTGGTTTCTATTTATAATAAATATATATTAGTGCTGTCAAACGATTAATCGCATCCAAAATAAAAGTTTTTGTTTACATAATATATGTGTGTACTGTGTATATTTATTATGTATATATATAAATGCACGCACATGCACGTATATATTTCAGAAAAATGTTATGTTTATATATTAAATATATTTATATATTATATAAATGATATGAATCTAAATATATACGTGCATGTGCGTGCATTTATATATACATAATAAATATACACAGGACACACATATATTATGTAAACAAAAACTTTTATTTTAGATGTGATTAATCGTGATTAATCATCTGACAGCACTTATATATATATATATATTTATCATTTTAAATGCATTCAATATTTAATTAAATATATAAAATCTTTATATTTATATATTTTGTATTTATAATTATATTTATTTTTAAAGTAAAGACAATTTTTTAAGCAAGCAGAATGATGTTTTTAGCTGGAGCTCCTGCTGCCTTCAAGTCCCTCTGGGAAATTCTTCCTTAATGAGTTCAGGAATCATAATTACTAACCCTAAAGAAGTTCAGCAACTTATTTTGATCAACACTAATTAGTTCCACCATGATATATTTAATCGACATGCTTCCAACAAGAAAATCCTGGATGATCCGGCTGATGCTCAGCTCATAAATCTATTCCGTCCTGACATCAGACTGTATTTCTAATGTGCTGATTAGAGTTTCTCAGGCTGAAACAGAAGTGTGTGTTAATGGCTTTTAACCCAGAACACACAGCCGGACTCGTTCAAGATCACAGCTTTGATTTGTCTCTCACAGGTTTTAAAGGATGAGATGGTTATCGATCCGTTCGCTCTTCAGTTCTGATCACTAACAGCCTCTGTGTTCCCCGCGCTTCATGGCAAAAGGGGTTTTAACTAGAACTAAGACCATAAAGTAAACTTTTATAAATATAAATAAATTACAGAAAATTTATATTAAAATAAACAATATTACAAAAAAATAATAAATAATCTTTAACTGAAATAAACTTTTATAAATATAAATAAATTGCATAAAATGTATATTAAAATTAAAATAAACAATATTACTAAAAAAATAAATAAACTTTAACTGAAATAAAACTTAAATTAAATTAAGCTTTCATAAACAAAATAAATATTTTTTTTTTGTATGTTTTGTAAGACAAGGAAAGCTGTAGCCTCTCCCGCTGATTAACCAGCTGTCTTTAATTGCTTACTAATTGTTTAAGAACACTTGTTTGAACAATTGATGTTTATCCTGAAGAAGGCTTTGAAGCGGAAACAGGGTAGATGTACCTCTTTAATTATTTTAATGATTTAGCCCACTTAATTAAAGGCGTTTTATTGTTACTGCGAGTGCCTTGGAGTAATTAATATTTTCAGGTAAATAACAAATAATTTATTATTATTTTATTATTTACTGCATTCTTCGTCAGCATGGCAACAGAACTAAAACCATAAAGTAAACTTAAATAAATAACAGATACTTTATATTAAAATAATTGTAAAATAATATTACAAAAAAAAAAAACTGAAGTAAAACATCAAATGCTTTACCTTAAATTAAACTTTCAGAAATAAAATAATTTATATTATAATACAAATAAGTGATATTACCAAAATATAATTTTGTAATTACAATAAAACATTAAAAAACACTTTAAAAAACAGTATTATGAAAAAATAAATGATTTTGTTATTAGAATAAACTAACTGAAATAAAATAAAATATTAATTTAAATATATTTTTATATTTATTTCTCATTCTCATTTAGTTTAACTTGTTGTACTAAAATAAATATCTATTCATCCATCTGTTTTCCGTGTTTCGTGGTGGCAGCAAATAATTGAAATAAAAATAAATAATATAAAAAATAATAATTTCATGATGAAAATATACATTAACTGAAAAAAAGAAAAGTAAACTAAAACAGAAAACTATATAGACACAAACTAATAAAAATGACAAAAACCTCCGAAAATTTAATATATAAAAAATAAAACTAACTCAAAATATTAATGAAACTATAATAGTATCTCAAAGAAACTAAAAATCCTTCTGTCTTCCTAGCATCCGGCGGTTTCTGCAGCATGTGAGTGATTGTGGGATGATTGTAGAGTAATGCACACAGTATAAAGCGCAGTGTTTACTGACAGATGTGAGGTTATGTGCTGCGTGTGTCAGCAGATTCAGTAATGAGCTCATGGTGACAGTAGGTTTGGCATATGCTCGCGTCTGCGTCTGCGTCTGTCGTCTGTTCAGATGATTTCAGTCCAGAGAATTCATCGCATCTGATCTGATCTCGTTTAACCCTGAAAAATCTGTTTTTGGAAACGGAACAGTTTATTGAATCTTTAGACAACATAAAAGCTTTTGATATTTGATTCATCAGGCTTTTATGGCTCATATAGTTTGATAGAGTGAGAATATGGAGGAAAAAACTATACAGTTTGCTGCAGATGCTGATATTTCTGTGATGAAATTCTGATGCTTGTCATTGAGATCTTTCAGTGCAGAAGACACTGACATAAAATGATCTAAATATCAGCGGTCGCTCTATATTTGCAATAATATGTCTTAATAAGATGAGATTGAAATGATCCAAACATATAATGCAATGCTGATGGAGAGATGAAGAAATAAACGCTCCTCAGAAGATGTGAGATGAAGATCATTCCTCTATAAAGCTTCTGGAAACAAATGAAACGAAAACAGTATTTTCATGCAGTATAATGAGGGTTAAATGAGCTTGAGTCGCTCCGGACAAACAAACACACGGCTCTAAAGTCAACATCTGCTTTCCGTCCAGAGCCGCTCTGATGTGACACAAGCTACTCATTAACCGCTTTAGAAACACACTTCCTGTCTTCAGCTGTTTTTCCACAGCGCTGTTAGTCCAGCAAACACTTCACACACCTGAGCTAGTTACACACGCACGCATGCTGATACAAAAATAAATTACGGTTCAGTTTAAAACTGAAAGGTTTTAAATGGAAAGTCTTTTAAATATCACCACTGTACACTTCTGGATGCTCTGCTGTTATTTGCTGATCATTACTTTTTAATTCATTTTTCAAATAAGTAACACCAGTTCCTTTTTCCCCATGTATTGATTAAAAGCTCTCCTGTCTGCATGTTGAGAGAATCCAGAGTAATATGTTACTTTAGTGCTAGAATAAATGTGAACATGCATTAATTCATCTCACTCACAAAATAACAGATTCAGTGTTCCTCAAAATGAGTAAAAACTGTCAAAATGCAACACAGAATGTGACACAAACATGCAATAATTAAATATCCTTTATGTATTTAATCCCATTTTATTAAGCAGTGAGCTTCGATGATCCAATTCAGTCGTACTAATAAACAAAAATGACTCTAGATAAACTAACATTTGTTCTTCTTTTTTTTTCTTTTTTTTTTATTGCTGAAAAGTGCTGAACTTTCTTCTTCTGCGTTCTACTGTACAGACGTCAATTTATTTTTCCTTCAGTCTGAGGCTTTTGGTGTGAAAGGGCTTTTACATTTGCCGAAAATATAACTTTTTATGTTAAAAACAAACAAGCAAGCCCTGCACAGATTTAAAAAGTAACGCAAACGTAACACAAGGCATTACTTTCCATAAAAAGTAACTAAGTAACGTAATTAGTTGCTTTTTTAGGGAGTAATGCAATATTGTAATGCATTACTTTTAAAAGCAACTTTTCCCAACACTGTTTGTAACCTTTGATATTTCCCGTCCTCAGGCTCAGCGTTCATGATGGTGAACACATCGGGCCGGGTCTCTGGTCAGCGAGCGCAGCTCTACATGCCACAGTTCAAAGAGAATGACACCCACTGCGTCATATTCCAGTATTACGGCGCCGGTCGAGAGGGTTCGAGCCCCGGCCAGATCCTCATCTACGTGAAGGAGAACAACAGTCCTCTGGGCGTCGCTGTGTGGAACTCGTCCGGTCCGGCTCTGAAGAAATGGCAGCAGGTGGAGCTGGCCATCAGCACCTTCTGGCCCAATTTCTACCAGGTGAGAACGTCTTCATTCATGTAGTCACTTACATTTGTGACCCTGGAACACAAAACCAGTCACAAGGGGCATTTTTTTAAAATTAAGATTTACAGTGCTGGCCAAAATGATTAGAACACTGTATACATTATATTTAAGCTTTCCATCGATGTATGGTTTGTTAGGATCGGACAATATTTGAAAATCTGGAATCTGAGGGTGCAAAAAAATCTAAATATTGAGAAAATCACCTTTAAAGTTGTTCAAATTAAGTTCTTAGCAATGCATATTACTAAACAAAAATGAAGTTTTGATATATTTATGGTAGGATATTTACAAAATATCTTCATGGAACATGATCTTTACTTAATATCCTAATGATTTTTGACATAAAAGAGAAATGTATCATTTTGACCCATACAATGTATTGTTGGCTATTGCTACAAATATACCTGTGCTGCTTATGACTGCTTTTGTGCTCCAGGGTCACATTTAGTCATTTTGCAGACGCTTTTATCCAAAGCGACTTACAAATGAGTACAATAGAAGCAATCAAAATTAACAAAAGAGCAATAATATGTAGGGCTGAGTGCTGTGACAAGTCTCCGTTAGTCTAACGCAGTACCCAAGTATGTTTTTTTTGTTTGTTAATATAATAAATAAAAAGAAAACAAAGTAGATAGGATAGAAAAAAGAATAGGGGACACTAGTATTAGAGGGTCTTTTTTAAATAAAAATAAAACAAGTCAAAAGAATAGAGAATTGAACTTCGTTCGTATCCACCGTTTCTTCTGTCATCCAGCGCTGCGGTGCATCTCATTAATTCATTATGTTTCCTGTTGCTCTTGACACAAGCCTACAAAGTGGCTCGTGTTTGACGACTCGACACCTGCCAGACTGCAGCAGCTTCCCGCTGGTCCACGTGCCACCGCCGCCTTAATTAAAAGAGGAAGTTCAATTATTTTTTCGATGAAACGCTCCCCCATCGTCCTCACAAATGAGTTTGGTTTGTACGGACCTGCAGGAAGTTCCTCGAACTCTCGATGTACGACATTCACCATCTGATGAGAGGCGTTTCTGGATAAAAGCTCTTTTATGGACGCCATTGGGGATGAACATATGGACACAAAAAGAGTCATGTTAGGAAATGAACTGGGCAGAACAGACTGAATGAGTGAAACTCCACCACAGAGCAACACATGCTCGGACTGACATTACTGGACCTTAAAATACATAGTACATGAATTAATACATTTAAATGCATAAATATAAAAAAAAAAAAATCATAAATATCAATAGTAATAATATTAGAGTGAATTTTTCAGTTAATTTAATGTGTCAAAGCAGCTTTACAGTGTCAGCAGGAAAATAGTTTGTCAATAATGCAAGAGGACAATAACAAAGAGTCATTTTCCAGCTAAAGTCAGTTCATTGATGATTCAGCGATCCAGTTCAGTTCTTTTCCAAAAGTGTCTGTGCAACCAGTCAAGCGTCCCCAACTAAGCAAGCCAGAGGCGACAGCGGCAAGGAACCAAAACTGCATCGGTGACAGAAAAACCTTGGGAGAAACCAGGCTCAGTCGGGGGCCAGTTCTCCTCTGGACACACCAAACCAGCATGGCGTGGTTTAATCCCAGGCTGCAGCACAGGTCAGATTGTGCAGAGGACTCGTCTGGTTCTTGTGGTCTTGTGCCGATGGTCATCGAGGTGATGAGCGAATTTATGTATTAGATATATGTATTTTTTTATTGGAGCAGTCAAGTATGCAATGAAAAATTGCCATTTTAATTTAAACTCACTTATTTCACATGAATATTTGGGATGGACGGGTCTGTAGGAGTGTTTGGGAAATAATAGTTATTTGTGCTTTGAAATAGTGCAGAAACTATACATTTCATGAATGATTCAATGACTCATATAGACAATAACTTAGTTTGTTCCTGAATGAATCAGTGTTTTGTTATAATCAGTTCAGTGAATGATTCAGTGACTCATTCATAAAGACTCATCGCCACCTACTGGTGAGTACATTTATTTATGTATATGTATGTGGTTTCTGCATCACTGTTTAATTTCAAAGCAAATAGCAATTATTTTCCAAACACTTCTTCTGCTCTGTGCTTCTTCAACACTCATGAGAATTCAAATTGAGACTGAGCTTTTTGATTGCACACTTCACTCTCTTGTCAAGTCCCAGCACAGCATCATGGAGATCTCTTCTGAAACTCGAGAGCAGACTCATGTGAGACTCCTGAGGTCTTTTTCTCAGGAGAAACAGCTGAGAAGCAGTAGAGACTCTCGGTGCTGTGTGTGATGTGTGATTTCTCCTCCGTTGGGAGCACACTTCATCTTGAGTTAGTATTTTATCATGAGCATCCGCATCCTCACGCTAACAAATAACCCCGATGCTCAGACACGCTCGTCAAACGCGCGGCTCTCCCGCGAGAGACTGCTGGACGACTGACAACAAAAGCATCCAGAAGTCCTCAGAGAAATAAGCAGCATCTGCCGAGAGACACGAATTGCGTCTCCATCCTGCCGCGGCGTGCGGCGTAATTGCTGAGAAATGCGATTGTGACTTTTTAATACAAGCAGACATTAACAATGCAATCTCCAATTCTTCAGTGCTATGGCTAATTAGTGATGCTAGGCTAATTGCAGGTTTGTGTAATTGCACTGTATCTTAAGAGTTTGTCAAGATGAAACCACCTGGACACAGGGAAAACCCTCCGCTCTCTTATTTTGTAATTACAGGGTTTGTGTTTTTATCTCCTGTTGCGCTTTTCTTCTAGTGCACAACGACTAATTGCGTCGCGCTCGCTTCTGTTTTAATTGACAGTATAGTTTGAGTATGTGAATTGTGTTGGTCTCGTAATGCCGTGACATTTCACGCTGGATATTTTTAACGCACAGGTGAGATGGAGGATGAACGCATGACCTCTGACCTCTGCTTTGTTCCTGCGGAGCTGAGAAACTGTGCATTTAATGCTGATTGACAAACAGATGCGGTTTACGCCTTTTCAAAATAAACTCCAGAACAAAAGAGATCAGACTCAAACGCTGAAGATAAACGCTATTCCTTTTCTAAATGACGTTTGAGTTGCAATTATTAGCATCGTCTGTCATTTGATGTGCTGATTGGCGTTACAGGAGGTCATGTGTGTCCAAAACCCAGTGAAACAAACTAAACTTTTACATGAGATTAATTATTTAATTAGAGAAGAACTGAGATCAGATTATTCTTGTTTTTTTATTCACAAAGTTGGCAGAAAGTTTTCTTTTCAGCTGCAGTATTCAACAGATCAAAATAAATGAGAAGCATATTTAAAATATAGTATCTTCAATTACAGATATTCAGGTACAGACTGAAGCTATTGTTGTATTTATTTACTTTATAATTCATTTTATTCATTAGAGTATAAAATGATCCAGTAAAAACAAACTCCAATTTAAAAACAGACCATGCATTTGGTCTTAAAGTGACAGCAACCTAATAAACCTGCTTAAAGAAACCAAAAAAAAAAAAAAAAAACTTTAGTAGCTTTAAAAAAGATCAGTGTATATTTAATTCAGTGTTTCATTTTACATTTAATTATTTAATTTCTATATTTACCTTAACCTACCTGAAAATTTAAAGCACTCTTCATTTATATATTATACAATTTTATACATACACACACACACACACACACACACACACACACACACATACATATATATATGCATATACATATATATGTGTATATATATATATATATATATTTAATATTTGTACTGTAATGTATGAATATTGCACATCTAACATGGTATAATATATGGTACCCTAATTATAAGATATATAATTATATAAGAAAAAAATATGCCACATCACAAAAAAACAACAGTGAATTGATGGTGGGATTGACTTTATGTCCTGCTCACAGTGACGTGTCACATGGTGAGAATCTCACGTCTTGCACAAGTCAGTCATAAAACCATAATTAGAGGCCTTGATGCTGGCGAGCGTCTGCTAAACGACAGCAGAATGAAAATCAATTTGATTGGCCTAATAAAGTGATCTGTGTGCTGCTAATGATTCATTTCATTTGCTCTTTTGTTCAGGCCGCATTGACAGTGTCTCATTCAGGTTCTCCTGAGAGACATTTACTGCTGAACGATATTAAAAATCTGAACTCTGAGAGCGATAATGACTCAAAACGTACCAGAAAATACCACGGCATTACTATGGACATGCTACCGTGGTAATACCGTGGTAATTCTTTGAAGTAACATGTGAATATTATATGAACATGGCAGTGAGTACCTTGGTATATGAAAGTACCACAGTACAGTTGTGAATTTGACAGGGTAACATGTTAATATTGTATTTTAATATTTTACTTTTAAACTATTATTTAGAAGTATTTTGCAAATATAATGTAAATGTATGCACATTTCATGGTAATAATAAAAGTACCTTGCTATTTTCATGTGTTGGTTTTTTTTTCATGTCATCACCAATTTTCATTTTACTTCTAAAAGTTTGATTAGAAATGTTTTAAGAATTTCATTGTGCGTTTTTATCCTTTTTTATATTTATTTTTGGCTTTAATTAATTTTTTTTAAATTTCAATTTTAGTTTTAATAAGTTTAGAACTTTAAGTTTAGTACATCTCATTTCCGTTTAAGTTTTTCATCTCATATTAATCATTTTATTTCAGCTTTATTTCAATGCACAATATTTATTAGTTTTAGTTAACGAAAAAAGACACTGAAACAACTTCTCAATACATTAAGTGTTTTTTAATTGAATTGTTGATCATGACAGATGCAAAGTCATATGGCATCGCATTGTGTTTTTAAGATTTACCATGGTTATACACAAATATGATGATACATTAAAATGGTAATATGTAATATTTCAGTATCAGCAAAGTACTGTGGTATTATCATCTGATATATATTTTTTATTCGTCCAGTGGACAAAATAGGAAAAATTAATATCATCACATCACATGCGGGCGTTGGTGATGATGCAGCAGAATTATTGTGTTTTTTCTATAGATGTGCTGTTTTTCATCAGAATCAGATCTGCACACCCTCATGTGTTTTGCATTCAGTAAGTGCAGACCGTGTTGTATTTTGCGACCGGACCGTGATGATATCAGGACTTTTGGCCCTGTTAAGCACTGGAGCGTTTCTGGAGCTCCTGCTGCGTCTTCAGCTCTGGCACAGGCACAAGATCCTCCATGCACAATATGAGGAGGAGGAGAACATGAGAGGAGCAGCGCAGCGCCACAGGGCTGCCTGATGTCAGCGTTCATGTAATCTGAGCGATTGGCTTTAACCTGCTGTTTCCTGTGTGATCAGAGAAACGCTCACAGGTGCTCCAAACAACACGTGACAAAACATGCAAACTCTGTCTCGTCGGATCCTGTGAGAAACACAGGACAACATAGATCTGCACCAACAATTTCTTGAATATTCAGCTTTTGACTTTAAATATAAACTTTAAGCACCTCATGCAGTCTGAATTTTTGTTTTGTGTCTTTTAGTTTGTGTCTGTGGCATCTGATGATTTCTAGCACATTTCTAGGTTGCACTACACAGAGTTCTGTCCAATCAGAAGCTTCTGTCCAAAAAGACCCTCCTCCTACTTTAATTCATATTAACTAGCAATGGAAAGTAGCAAACTAAAGTCTTTTAGGTTTTTAAAATAAAAGTCACAAGTTTTTGATATGTTGTGCTTATTTGGAGACAGGAATAAAGTGTTGTATAAATCAGCGTGAATGATATATGAACAAATCCTTCAGTAAAAGTCTTCAGAATATAGAGAGGAATAAAACTGTAAAGTTTGGTGTATGTAAGTGCTGCTGAAGTGGAGAAAAAACTCTTTAAAGATATGGATTGGAACAGAAATCTACAGGCGTAAATAGATAAAACATTCAAAATACACTTTTAAATGCTTGTTTTAGTGCATTTTATTTCAATTAATCTGAAACAACACATTATGAAAATTCATATAGCCCAAAATCTCAAAATTGACCAGTGCATGAAAGAAACTTTTGGCTGTTGTGTCTCTCCTTAAGAGAGGTCATTTATAAATAAAGGAAAAAAATATATATTGTTTTCCCTTTTAATTCATCTGTAAATTGTATAAAACTAGATTCAAACATATGTCATATTAAAGTTAAAGTTTTTTTTTTTTTTTTTCTTTTTTTTTTTTTTTTTCCAGAGGAGAGTTTGAAATAAAATCACCATGTTTTTGGGAATAAACTGTTGTATAAAATCAGGTGAATGAACCCCTTACTAAAAACTTTCAGAATACAGAGAGGAATAAAACTCTCATTTTGGTTTATGTAAGTCACTTTGGACAAAATGAAAAATTATATAAATGTATAAGTGGAGATAAAAACTCACAGCCTTTAAATGTATGCATTGTCGCCATGTTTGTAGGAGTAACATGTTGTATAAACCAGTGTGAATGATATATAAACAAATCCCTCAGTAAAAACCATCAGAATATAGAGAGGATTAAAACTGTAAAGTTTGGTGTATGTAAGTGCTGCTGAAGTGGAGAAAAAACTCTTTAAATATTTTATTGGAATTGGAATTTACAGATGCAAATAGATGAAGTGCAATAATATAAACACTTAAATACACTTAAATAGTTTTTTTTGACATGATACGGAAGCAAAACAGACCTCAAAATTGACCAAAGCATGAAAACGCACTGGTTTTGCCTGTAGTGTCTGGTCTTAAACGCTGATGTGAATCTCTGTTAATGCTAATGAAGTGTTGTGTTTGATGGTTTCTCTCAGACTGACTCTCTGTCTCTGTGTCTCTGGTTTTAGCTGGTGTTTGAGACGGTGGCATCTGGTGAACGGGGTCTGCTGGCCGTCAGAGGAATCTCGCGTCAGGGCCATCAGTGCAGTAAGTGTCATGAGACGTGAACGTGTGTCAAACGGCTTCACTATCTGCTGCCGCCACACAGAACCGACCGCATACGCGCTTCCTTTGAAAGCAGATTAAAGAACAGAGTCACCAAACACTGCAAGCCCACAATCCTCTATGCTCTCTTGTGAGCTCAGATGATTACAAACACTCATCACTCGCCAAAATATGTTCTAGCCAGCTACAGAAAGCTAAAAGAACGTGTGTGTGTGTGTGTGTGTGTGTGTGTGTGTGTGTGTGTTGATTTGTTTGAACGTGAGTCACTTTGAGCTTTTGGTAGTCGCTTATTTCTATTTTGCTTCCTTTTCAGCTGATGTCACTGAGGAGGCTGTGTGGGTTAGTTAATGTAAACTAATAGCCAATTAGCTGTTTAGTCACAGTTCAGGCTGCTGTCGTTGGTGATCCAGCCACATTTTAAAGAGACGATTCACCCAGAAATGATCATTCTGTCATCACACTGCAAAAAAAAATATTGTCTTATTTTCTGAAAAAATGAACAAAATTTTGTAAGGTTTTGCTTAAAACTTTTTTTGCAGTGCATTTACTCTCCTTCATGTCGTTCCAAACCTCCATGGCTTTCTTCTGTTGATGTTTCCTATGCAATTACGAGGAACTGAAGCTCCAAAAAAGACACTAAGATCCACTGAAGTATCATGTCACCCATATGACTCTGTATTTCAAATCATATGATGCTTTGTTAGAAAAAAAGTGTTATTTTAGTATTATTTATTATATATGAGTACATTATATACTAATTAATATATTACTTATTAATATTTTGAATGACATTATATTTTTATCTTTTCGTTTTTTAGTTTCATTTAGTTTCATTTTTAGTATTTATGTGCTTTTGTCATTTTTATTAATAATTATTATATAATAAATGTAATTTTTATAGCACCTTTTGTACAAGGAATGCTACTCAAAATGTGCAAATTTGCATTATAACAAGCACTTCACATGAAAACAAGTAAATTATTAATATAACAAGATAAAAACAGAAGAGAAAAATTAATATACATACTGTAAAATGCATAACAAAACATGGAACTTAAAACCAAAAATTAATAAAACACAACATAGAAAAAAAACACATAAAACAATCCTAGATCAAAGCCAAAGTAAAAAGCTACTTAGAAATATTGTAAAATAATATATTTTATGTATAGATTTTGATAATGTCTTCCATAGGTTTATTTATTTTATTTTTTTTCAGCTTTTGTTTAATGTAATTTTGTTTCAGTTTTAATTTGAGTAATTTTAGTACTTTAACGAAACGTGTTTTATTCCAGGTAGTGTTCAGGGCAACATTTGAAGTTTTAAGTTTTTTATTTAATGTTTATATTTAATTTCATTACAGCTTAATTTTAGTTATCGAAAAATCCATTTTTAACATTTAAGTTGCAGTTAAAAATAACAACACTGAAACTTCTGGTCCTTTAAATGCTGAAGCTCCACTGGTGCTTTTATAAGGATCAGTTTTCATAAACAGCAGTTGATTATGACAGATATAAAGTCATATGGCATCATGATCTTGTAATTAATAATTGTCCCTGAATGTCTCGTATAACGTGATTCATCAGCTGATAAATGAAAGCGCGTTTGGTTTTGAATGATGTTTCTCTGAGCGTCTGATGTTTGACCTTCACTCTTTCACCTGCTCATCCATCTCTCCTCTTCTGTTATTCATCACTCATAGAGTCGTTCCCTCCGTCTCTCTTTCCTCGTTCATTCTTAAACTCCTGTGTTTACACGTGAAATCACTTCATTTCCAGCGAAATGCATGCAGATCATGAATCCTCCAGGTTCATCTTCAGAATGAAGGTCACGATTAATTAAAATCACATGAACTTTCATTAAGCCACCTTCACTAGTTACTCTGATTTCTTCCGCTGTAACTTGAATTTAATTTTTCTTATGAATCTGATGGGCGTTTCTCATTCAGGCTGATGTGTGTGTGGTGCTTTCCTCACACTTCTTTCTCAAACTTAGACATGAAATCACGTTATTTCCAATTAAATGCATCACATGTTTGTGTGTTTATGTGCACAGCAGTATTTTAGTATTATTTATATCATACTTTTTATTAAAAATTTTCATTTGTTTAATTTCCAGTTTTTTAGGTTAGTTTTTATTTAATTTGAAATATATTTTTATAAAAATCTATTTTTTATTTGAATTTTAGGTTTTATTTATTTTTTATATATATATATATATATATATATATATATATATATATATATATATATATATATATATATATATATATATATATATATATATATATATGTGTGTATATATATATATATATATGTGTGTATATATATGTATATATATATATATATATATATATATATATATATATATATACATACATACATACATACATACATACATACATACATACATACATACATACATACATACATACATACATACATACATACATACATACATACATACATACATACATACATACATGCATACAGTGTATATATAGTTCAGTTATCGTATCTATAATAAATCAATACTAAAAATGAACTAAACCAAAAAAAATGTTACATTACATACAATATACACATATATATATATATATATATATTAGTGCTGTCAAACGATTAATTGCGATTAATCACATCCAAAATAAGTTTTTGTTTACATAATATGTGTGTGTACTGTGTATATTTATTATGTATATATAAATTTAATATTTATATAATTTAGATTATATATAAATATATTTAAAATAAAAACATGACGTATTTTCTTAAATATATACATGCGCGCGCGTGTGTGTGCGTGTGCGTGTGTGTGTGTATGTATATGTATATGTGTGTATATATATATATATATATATATATATATATATATACATAATAAATAAACACAGTACACACACATTTATTATGTAAACAAAAACTTTTATTTTGGATGCGATTAATCGCATTAATCGTTTGACAGCACTTATATATATAACTTAATCTTATTTCAGTTAGTTGCTCAGGCAACATTTCTAATTTCCTTCTAAGGTTTCTATTTTATTTGGCTAGTTCTGTCTCAGTCTGTCTGGGTTCTGGGGCTGATGGCCGGTTTCTCATTCTGGCTGATGTGTTTGGTGTCTCTCTGACCTTTCCTCGTGCGTTTCTCTAAGTGCTGCGTCTGGAAAACGCTCCTCGCTGCCCTTGAACCGCAGCGGCTGATCTTGTAATATCCTGATGGAAATGTGCTGAGTGAACGTGTGCCGATCCATTTTATGATTGATTCACTGCAGTTTCACAGGTGAAAGACGTCCAGAGGAGCTCCGCACGTGATTCACTGAGTCGTTTGAGTTGATTCACTGTAATGTTCTCAGCTATGGCTCACTGATTCTCTCTCTGTCTGTCAGTGAACACGCCTCACTTCCTGCACATTAAGAGCGTGGAGGTCAACGCCAGACAGACGGCCACCTTCCAGTGCACCATTAACGGCCAGCCCAAAGATCATGTCAACTACAAACTCTGGCTCCAGGTAAATTCACTAGAACTCAGTCAGCAGAGCTGCTGTGTCGGGCTGTACTCTGCAAAAAATGATTTTCTTACTTAGTATTTTTGTCTTGTTTTCTAGTATAAATATCTAAGTAAGAAAATTATTTTTTCAGTGTAGGTCATTTTAGTTTTTATTTCTATAATATTATAGTGTTATATTTACATTTTAAGTTTATTTTATATTTTCAATTGTCATTTTCTTTTTAGTTTTTTTTTATCTTAGGTTTTATTTAACTTTATTTTAAAATTTAGCTTTAGTTCAGTTTTAATTTTTTTTCTTCAAATAAGTAAATTTAATTTGGTTTTAGTTCAGTTTTACTGTTTATTATATTTTTAGTTAGTAATTTTACTGCTTTATAATTTTATAATTTTCATAGTTTAATTTATAATGTTTATTTTATTTAATTTTACTTTTATTATTTTATTTAAAACTTTAACACAGCAGTTCCATCCATTTCTATTATCTCTTGCTTTTATTTGTTATCTTTTTACTTTTTATAATATTTTTATTTAATTTTTTATCTTTTTATTTAATTTTTTTACAGCTTTAACACAGCAGTTCCATCCATTTCTATTATCTCTTGCTTTTATTTCTGTTATCTTTTTATAATATTTTTATTTTTATTTTATTTATTTATTTATTTATTTATTTATTTTTTACAACTTTAACACAGCAGTTCCATCCATTTTATCTCTTGCTTTTTAATGGGCTTTTTGATTCCCTCTTCACAAACAGAAAAGCAGGATTGAACACACACACACACACACACACTCACACTCACTCACTATGTCAACTGCTGTATTGGATATTCAGGATAAGTTCGTAAATCCTCCATTGACTTTTCACAAAGGGCAGAATTGAGCAGACGCCAGTGACGTCATATGAAATATTTACATACAGAATTACTGTCGGTCTTCAGAGCTGGATCTATATCTACAGTAGACTTTGATTTGGAGTGAGCTATATTTGGAAATGTTGTGGTGGTGTTTGATTCTCAGGGCATTGGAGGACGCGAGGCTCCTATGAAGGACACCAAACCGGTGAACTCCAGACGCTACACCGCCACCTTCGACATCGTCAACACCACCAAAGGAGACTCGGGCCGCTACCGCTGCATCGTCCGCTCCGAGAGAGGAGTCGGGGTGTCCAGTTACGGAGCTCTGGTGGTCAAACGTGAGTCCACTCGCATTAACAGTGCATTAACACCACAAATGATGGAGAACATGTGTAATATCCAGGTTACATTCAGACTAAAGTCTTTATGCACCACATATCAGATACATTGATTTTTTTCACATTGACAGACCATAATATCGACCAGTTCCTCAATTCCTTAGTGTGTGGAAATCAAGCAACATATATACAGTCTATATATATATATATATATGCGTCAGTGCTGTCAAACAATTAATCGCAATTAATTGCATCCAAAATAAAAGTTTTTGTTTACGTAATATATATGTGTATGTGTGTGTGTGTGTGTGTGTGTGTGTGTGTGTGTGTACTGTGTATATTTATTGTGTATATATAAATATACACACATGCATGTATACATTTAAGAAAAATGTTATATTTGTATATTAAATATATTTAAATATAATATAAA
>CM071961.1:25957054-25969554 GCA_036784905.1 Acrossocheilus fasciatus | reverse complement strand
ATTTTTTAATTTTTTTTGTTTCATTTAATCTTATTTTTTTTATTATTTTATTTTTATTTTTTTTAATTGTTTATAATTTAGTTACATTTTTTTATTATTTTATTTTATTTATGTTTTATTTTATATATATTTATTATTTTATTTTCCTGAGTTAACATCTAAGCATAATAAGCATATATATATAAGCCTTTTTTAACTTTATTGTAGAGTGTTATTGATGGGTTTGAGACTCGACAGCAAATGCATGATAAACATGATAAAACAGATGTTTTTCCTGTAGAAACATCAGTCACGGGCCTCATTTGTGTTCAGGTTCACTGTGACACTGAAGCAGATTGTCTTGTATTGCTAATAGATTTTCATGCTCTGATGGCGGTTTCTGTGTGTGTGTGGGGGGGGGGGGGGTGAATTGGAGCAGGACCATTGGGGTGGTGACTAATGAAATTGTGCTCATCTAAAACAATGAAGGTCAGGAATTTAATTGGTTTAAGTCATTAGCTCAGAGGAATCAGGCGGGCCGTCTGAAGATTACGCTCTAGATCGCGAGTCGTGGCTTTTGTGCGCGAGCGCCGCGCCGTCGATTAATTGCGCCACTTAAGATTAAAGCCCAGAGACGCGGGGCTGAATTAAACGGCTCTTTGTTGATCCGCGGCTTTTCACTCATCTCACCGTTTCATTAACAAAATGACTCGCCTTCGAGAGCCACGAGCCACACTTCAGTTCATCTGATGATCAACAAGAGCATGAAGATCAGAAACAAGACCACACAAAAACACTGCAATTACATTAACGTTATCACGATATAACGTTATCATCATTGTGTTTTAGTGAATATTTATTTGAAGTAGCAAATTTTAATGGTTGTGGTTTTTGTTTTAGTTAGTTTAGTGCTGTCTGTGGAGAAGTCTTAATATCTTATGCAATTTTACTTCTCAAGTACATTTTGTGTATTTATAAGTTATCACTTATAAATAAGTAATTTTACTATCATTGGTATACTACTATAGTTTAATACTTATTTTGTAATTTTTTTCTTTTAATTTTAGTTTTACATAAAGTTTTAGTCGTTTTGTTTGTAATTGTTTTTTTTTTTTTTTCTTATTTAAATTTCCATATAGTTTTTAATTAAATTTTAGTATATTTCGTTTAAGCTATTTTAGTATTTCGACTGAAACTCAATAAAAAGGAGAAATGTTCCTTTGACAACTAGCTTTTTGTTTTCCTCCAGATAATGTTTAATTTATTACTTTATTACTGTTTAGTAATGAAATGTTTTTATGGTTTTAGTTAACAATTATAACCTTGATGTAAATGTATTAAAAATACTGGTTACGTTTATACTAAATAAATGATAAGAATAAGATTAAATTAATTGAGTGAATAAATAAGTATATAATTTAAAAGAAATACAAATTTGATTTCTATTTTTTTGTAGAAAATAAACATGATGTAACAAAAAAAACATGTATTTGCAAATTAATATTTTAATAATATATATTCTAATAATAATTGAATAATAGTAATAATATAAATTTTTAAAAATATTAAAGATATGATGGTTAAATGGCTAAATTACATTAATGTTCTCACTCACGCTCATCATTTTATTTCTGTTAACATGCATTATATTTCACGTAACAAAAATATGTTTTTTATAGTTTTAGTTTTAGTTAACAATAATCACCCTTATTTTAAAATGGGATGCAAGATTAGAGAAAAATAATAATAATAAGATTAATCTAATAAATAAATAAGTATATAATTTGATTAAAATAAATGTTGAATAAATAAACAAATAAAATAAACAATACATCTAACAGTAATGTAACACAAATCCAAATAATATTTTACCTTTATTTATAATTAGTGCTAATTAATCACATCCAAAATAAAAGTTTTTGTGTAAATAATATATATGTGTGTGTACTGTTAGCACCCTCAGATTCCAGATTTTCAAATAGTTGTATCTCAGCCAAATATTGTCCGATCCTAACAAACCATAGATTATTTATTCAGAAAATTGACACTTATGACTGGTTTTGAGCTCCAGGGTCACTTATTACAGATATGACGGCTGAAAATGTTGTACTAATATGAATATTGTCACTCTCTCAGAGCCTCCAATCCCCATCGCTCCTCCTCAGCTGACGGCGGTCGGCGCCACCTACCTGTGGATCCAGCTCAACGCAAACTCCATCAACGGCGACGGGCCGATCGTGGAGAAGGAGGTGGAGTACCGCACGCTTTCTGGAAGCCTGATCGACAGCCAGCCGGTCGACAAACCCAACCACAAGATCGGCCACCTGGACCCCGACACCGAGTACGAGATCAGCGTGCTGCTCACCAGGCCCAACGAGGGCGGCACCGGGGCCCCGGGGCCCCCGCTCAGGGCCCGCACCAAGTGCGCAGGTGAAGAACTCTCCTATTACTAGATTACAGCTGATTCATTTGACAACCAGAGATGGAAAAGCTGCACTGAAAGCTGTTAAACTACATAGTTCTACCTAGTTTCCCATACCAGTGTTCTTTTAGATACTGTTGTAGGTAATTTAATTTAATTTAATTTAATTTAATTTAATTTAATTTAATTTAATTTAATTTAATTTAATTTAATTTAATTTAATTTAATTTATTTTTTAGTAGTTTTGTTGCATGTTGTTTTTATTTTTATTTATTACTTCTACTTTATTTAGTATTAGTTATTTTAGTACTTTAACTGGTAATAACATTTTATACAATAAAGGTTTAGCTGAAATAAAATAAGCTTAGTTTTATTTTATTTCATTTTTAATTTCAGCTTAAGTTTTAATAATTTTATTGCTTGTTGTTTATTCATTTTTATTTATTAGTTCTACTTTATTTAGTTTATTTTAGTACTTTATTAGCTGATTAGCTGAAATAAAATAAGCTTAGTTTTATTGTATTTTGTTTTTAATTTCAGCTGTTGTTTATTAGTTTTTATTTATTAGTTCTACTTTATTTAGTTTTAATTATTTTAGTACTTTAACTTATAATAAAATTTAATATAGTACAGGTTTAGTTGAAATAAAATAAGCTTAAGCTTAAAGTTTTATTTTATTTCATTTTTAATTTCAGCTAAAGTTTTAGTAATTTTGTTGTTATTAATTTTTATTATTAGTTCTTCTTTATTTGGTTTTAGTTATTTTAGTACTTTAACTTATAATAAAATTTATTATAATAAGGGTGTAGCTGAAAAAGCTTAGTTTTTTTTTTTTTCATTTTTAATTTCAGCTAAAATTTTAGTAATTTTGTTTGCATTAATAACCATTTACATTAATAATTTGATACAAAAAAGGTCAATAATGTTGTGCAGAACCTCAAATGAATCAGTGATTCTGAATATGAAATGATCTATGAATCTTTTTTTGAATTGATTTATTTGAACTGCTTCACCACAGTCCAAATGAACTGATTCGCCACAACAGACTGATTCGCCACAACAAACTGATTCACTACGACAAACTAATTCACTACAATGAACTGATTCGCTATAATGAACCGATTCACTGCAATGATCTGATTCACTATTATGAACTGATTCACTGTTATGAACTTATTCACTACAACAGACTAATTCACTACAACAGACTAATTCACTACAATGAACTGATTCACTACAATATACTGATTCACTACAACAAACTGATTCACTATAATGAACTGATTCGCTATAATGAACTGATTCGCTATAATGAACTGATTCACTACAATATACTGATTCACTACAATATACTGATTCACTACAACAAACTGATTCACTATAATGAACTGATTCGCTATAATGAACTGATTCACTACAATATACTGATTTACTACAATGAACTGATTCGCTATAATGAACTGATTCACTACAATATACTGATTCACTACAACAAACTGATTCACTATAATGAACCGATTCACTACAACGAGCTGGTTCACTACAGTTAATCGTTTTAGTGTAAGTTAGTGTCTTCTCAAACACTGGTTGTGTTATTGTGTTGTTATGTTCAGTGTGTTGGGATTCGTTCATGTGAGACGTTTAACAGGGTCTTCAGTGAATCTCTTGAGTGTGGTGTCATTTAAGGGTCGTCAGCGCAGATTTCATTAACTAAATAAACACTGTGTTTGTTGTTGTTTAGATGCGGTACGAGTGTGGTCTGATGTTTCTCTAGTAATGGCGCAGGAAAGCATTAGTGTTATTAAGGGTTTGTCAGAGCGCTGGGCACATTAGCATCACGCCGCCGGAGCCCCGGGCCCCCAGCAAACCACATGCAATTATCACAGTAATTAAGCAGGTGCAATGACTCTCATTCCCGTTGACTGTTGTGATCGTAGCAGCGCTCAGGTTCGCCGCGTGATGCTCCCACGCCAGGCTAATCGCTAGTCCATTAGCCCGAGCGCTAACTGCCCATTAGCGCATCACAGGATTCATCAGCCAATCAGACGAGAGATGCTCTGGGCCATAAAGAGCAGAACACAAAACTGCATTTACATCAATTATCATTTCATTCCATTGACTGTCCGGTCATTAGCATATATTTGCTCTGATGGCCTTTAACAGAACGACAGAAGAGCAGAGCAGAGGCTTTCTGAGAAACAACACATGCTTGGTTTACATATTATAATGATGCACCGTGGCATACTTTTGTATATACAGTATATATATGCATAGGTATAAACATCCATACAGTATATATACATACATACATATATATATATATATATATATATACTTCATGTATACAAAAATATAAACACACATTGAATATAATACAGTTCTGTGTGTGTGTGTGTGTGTGTGTGTGTGTGTGTGTGTGTGTGTGTGTGTGTGTGTGTGCGTGTGTGTGTGTGTGTGTGTGTGTGTGAATGAATGAACGGTACTGTATATGTCTGTGGTGTGTAATGTAGTAGAGTGGTGTGTTGTAATGGGATCTGAGGCGGCGGCGTCTCTGTTGTGACGGTGTTCAGACGAGAATGAAGGGAATCTTCAGATCTCTGAGACTGCTGCAGATAAACGTGTGGCTGTAGATCATGAACGAGCGGCGCTTTGAAGAGCCGACACAGGATTCATACATGCACACACTCTTCTCACTGACACCAGATTAACTCATGTGACCCCAGCATACTCAACATTACACTCATACCTCCAGCAGAGCCACCTGTTCACACACACACGCACACGCACACGCACACACGCACACACACACCCACACGCACACACACACACACACTCACTCACACACGCACTCACACTTATACGCACGCACACACACACACACACACACACCCACACGCACACACGCTCACACACACAAGCACACGCGCGCACACACAAACACAAACACGCACACACACACACACACACACCCACACGCACACACGCTCACACACACAAGCACACGCGCACACACACAAACACAAACACGCACACACACACACACACACACATCCTGCAAACGTTATTTTTGAGTGTTCTCTGAATGTTCTGAAACAATGTAACAAAGTTCCAACTAAAACATTTCAGAAAACAACATTCCATACATAAATGATGTATGAATAATGTTTTTGTGCTAACATTTTGTGAACATTATTAAAGACCAGATAACTTTGAATCAGTTAATAATTCAGTTAATCAGTTAATCATAACAATTTAACAGAAATTTAATTCAGTTAAATTAATTTCTAATGACTAAATTGAAGTACTTCAATGCAAAAAAAGGATGCCACTGTGATGTGAAAATTGCAATTTTCACATCGCAGTGGCATCCTTTTTTTTGCATTTTAATTACATTTAGTGCAAAAAAAGTACTTCAATTTAGTCGTTATAAATGAATTCAAAATAAGTAAAAATATAGAGATTACTTCTGCTTCACTAATTACATTTGCATATTCAACAGATGCCTTTATCCAAATCAGCTCTCATTAGTCAAGATATGCATCTTATCAGTTTATGCATTCACTGGGATTCGAACCCGTGACTTTGTGTTGCGAGCGCCAACAGTGATACATGCTGGAAATGGCAGGTCAGGTCAGCGCATTGCATTATGGGATAGCGTGTATACTATAAATACAGCAGCAGTATGTCTGTGATATTCTGAAGAGTTTCTGGACGAGACGAACGGTTTCCTGAGAACAGAAAGGCGATGACAGTCAGATCCTCGGTCGTTTGCTCTCTTTCTCTCTGGACTCGCGCGTCAGAAGCTCTCGGCTAGCGGAGCGTGCGAACACAACGCTGTAATTGATGAATTCTGACGGATCCCACAGCACCGGAGTGTGACAGACAGGACTCCAGACTCTTCTTTAATGACCGTCCTCAAACAAACACAGTTCCTCTCAGATTTACTGATGAGATGAGAGTTACAGCAGCTGCACAATCTGAGCCGCAGAGAAACGCTACTTTGAAAAAGTTTGAAAATTATAATAATTCTTATATATAATTTTTGCATGTATTTTAAAATGATCACATTTATATAAAACGGGAGTCATATATTTGTAGATATGACTCACATTTTATACAATTATGATCATTTAAAAAAAAAAAATCCCCAAAAATAGAATTTTTTATATTATTTAGTGGACAAGTTATTGTTAATTAATATAGATTAGTTAAAAAATCAATTAAATCATCACTCATAATAATTTACTACTGCAAAGTGATTTAAAAATATATATATATTTTGTATCATTTGGGAAGAAATTATTTAGATTATTATAAATGTATGTATGACACATTCTATATAACTGATAATATATATATATATTAATGTTATTTGAAGGAGAAATTATTAATGTTAATTAATATAGATTAATAAATACAAATATAAATTAAATCAGTTATTAATTCATCACTCAAGTGATTTTTTTAATGTTTTATATAATTGGGGGGGTTAAATAATTTATAAAATTAAAGTAAATAAAAACCTTATAACTTATAAAAACGTACGTAAATACATATTTTAGAGTATTCAGGGGAGAAATTATTAATTTAAATCAATTCATTTATTAAAGTAAACTTAAAAATGAAATTCATTTCTAAATAAATATATGCTGTTGTCTCAATACTGAAAAAATAAATAAATATTTTATTATTTTGGGGGTGAAATTATAAATTATCTATATTATAAAAGTAAATTAAAAATAAATCAGTTATTAAATAAAAATGTGCTGTTTCGTTATTACTCCAAAAAATTAAAAGTTGTCGATATGCTCAAAATACATCAAAAAGTCTAAATATAATATATGGCGAATTTTTATATATAATTTAAATTCTGTATAGTGTAAAAGTTGCGAGGCTGCTGTGGCGTGTATTAGCACTCTGAACACGTTACAGTATTTTCTGTGATCTCCTGTACTGTACTGATAAGTGCTGCGCCTCGTTCCTCTTCCTCTGCTTCTTCCTCCGCCGCGATCATTTTTCTTGCGGTAAGGACTCGTGTCACGCTGAAGGTGACTTTCAAGAGTGTTTCTGAGCTCCGTACCGTCGGGCCTGTGAGAGATTTAGTTTTTCATTTCCAGCGGGATCAACGTGTTTAATTTTCCTGTTGGGAGAAGCGGAGCGCAGAGGAGCAGAGAACGAATCTGGCGCTCAGAGAGACAGAAAGAAGAGAGGAGACGCGCGTCTGACAGCTCCTCCATCTCACACACACACACACACACACACACACACACACACACACACACACACACACACACACACACACACACAGTGACTTTCACCTCTGTGTGACTCAAAAACACTAAAACAGCACAAAGCTGCTCACTTTCTTCAGCTTCTGATGGAAACATTACAAAGTCAAATGGGGAAATATTCATATTCTGTATTAATGTGCCCAATTTCTACACTAGCTGACAATCATAACCAGATACAGATGCTAATAAAATATTATTTTGGGGGAGAAATTGCAAATGCAAATTATTTTGATTATTGAGGTAGATTAAATTAATAATTTATTGGTATATAATGGTAAAAATACTTCTTATTTAATAAATCTAAAATAAAAATAATACAAATATAAAAAAATTATTTAAAAAAAATATTTTTTTATTATTTGGAGATATTTAAAATAAATCAATTAGATTTAGTAAATATGATTTTTTTTTAATTTAATTTATTTTTTAAGTCGTCACAACTTACTACACAGTGTATATGTGTGTGTGTGTGTGTGTGTGTGTGTGTGTGTGTGTGTGTGTATATATATAATCAATTAGATTATTAAAGTAAAAATAATTAAATCAATTGCTAAATAAAAGTATGCTGTTGTCTCATTACTGGAAAAATTCTGAAAGTGATGCTGAAAAAAAAAAAAAAAAAAAAAAAAAAAAAATATATATATATATATATATATATATATATATATATATATATATATATATATATATATATATATATATATATATATATATATATATATATCTGTACACTGAAAAAAAAAGTTTTTGTAGAAACACTTTTCGATAAGAAATTGCTAAAAAAAGAAATTGCTGAAAAAAAAATTTTTTTCATCGTAATGATGTTAAAATCCATTGTTAAAATATGATTTGAATATATATGTAAGAATTTGTATTGGAATTTTTTTGTGCCAATGTAGAAAACTTAATAAATGTTCAAAAAAAAAAAAAAATCAAAGAAAAGAAATTGCTAGTAAATTTCACAATTAATTACTAAGAAACAGTAAGTAACAGATTGAAATAAATGTGAAATTCTGAAGCAAAAAAGACTGGAATAGTGTTTTCTTGTAAACATACTCCAATAATCTTTGTTTTATTTACAACTTCAAAAAATGATTTTAGCGGTGTATAATATATATGGACTTTATGTATAATTTAGGTGATGTATAAATAAATGATCTGTAATGTAAGAGTTGAGGGCCACTCAGAGCGTGAAATCAGACGTGTAAAGAGACGAGGAACAAAGAGGAGAAGAAACTCCAGACGGGAATATTACATTTACATCAGTTCCTCGCGCTTTACACTGAGATCCATACATGAGAACTTGTGCGATGAATTCAAGCTCATTTTGACTGCAGTCAGAAATCAGTTTAATCAGTTTATTGCTCATACTGTATTAGATATTAATATTTACTCAGCTGGTTTATATTTGCTGGAGCATCTTGCTGGTGTGAAAGTGACGTTTGCTCAGATCTGTGTTTTTGAATCACATATAATCAGTTTTTAAAATAAACAAATCGATAATAAACTTAATGTGATGCATATTTTGTCAGTCATACAGGAATGAAAAACAATGCCTCAAAAAAATGAAAAGAAATTAAGTTTTCTTTTGATTGGATTTTGAAAGATTAATTGTAATTTGTTTTGTTTTCATTTAATTTTCTATGTTTTTGATAATAAAATTGTGTTAAATAATCAATTTTTCCGGGAAAAAACAACAACATAAAAAACATTTACTACACTTACTGTTAAACATTTAATAAGGCATTGTTATTGTACAGATAGTAAGAAATTATTAAATTATTAAAATTGTAGGAACGATTAACATTTTTTATTGAAATTTAATTAAACCATTAATTACATTAATAACAAAGAATTTGGGAAAAATAAAACATTTCATAGGCCACTAAAAATGCAATTTTTAAAAACTTTTAATAAATTGATGTTGACATGATTTCAGTTAATTATGCTTTTTGATTACTAAAATAAATACATTTATAATTTTTTTTTTTTTTTGAATAACAGAATCCAGGAAAATTAAAATGGGTAATAATTAATTGTACTAATTAACAGAATGTGTTTTAAATACAAAATAACCTGATTTATATATTTATAAATGTATATATTTATAAATTGATCATCAATAATTCCAATTCATTTCAATCTCATACGTTTTACCTGACTGAATAATGCTTGTTCCACAGCTAGCTAATTTAGTTATTTCAGAACTTGTTAACTGAATTAATTGAGTTGTTTTCACAATGAACAGATTTATGCTGATTCGAAGTGATTTAATTAAATGAATTTTGAAATCAGATTATTTAAATAAAATCAAATGGATGCAAATAGTTAATAATAAACTAAGCCATGGCTGTTTAACAAGTGACACACATACATCACATTAAGTTTTTATTATTATGATTTATTATTTTGTTCATGCTAAAACAGTGTAATCTAAGTAGATGGAAATATATATATATATATATATATATATATATATATATATGCAATTCAGATGCATGAATGGAAAAGATGTGTTTTCTTGTTTATCGTAATTGATTTCTGCTGGTGTCAGATCCGCTCTGCATTTCATTAATGCAGTAGAAATGAACTGACTGCATTCTGCTCAGTTTTCAGCCTGAAGCATCATTTCTATGGTAATTCCTTCTGTGTCGGTGTCTAATCTCATTGGCCTGTTGAGCAGACGATGTAATTTCCTGTTCTTTCTCCTGCGTGACTGTTAGCGGCTGACAAACTCATCTCCTGCACTTCTGACTTTATCCTGACAAAAACACCCAGACACCAAAAACAGAGAAAAACTAATCGTTTATTTCTTGATTGGTTATTTTTATTTTTTATCTAATTTCTTATTTTCTTAAATTTTGTACTTTCAATTTAGTATTTTGTAATATTTTAATATTTTGTATTCATTTTATTTTAACATTTTCTTATTTTATTTTATTTTTATATTTTGTTATTTTTTTTATATTTATATTTTGTTTTCATTTTTATTTTAGTTAAAGATGTAGTGATTTTGTCGTGTTTTTGGTCATTTTTATTAGTTTTTTTTATGTCTATATAGCTTTTATAAATTTTCAGTTTTATGATATTTCAGTTTTAGTTTTAGATATTTTTATTAGTATTAGATATTTAGATATTTTATCCGGTTACACTAGATGAGAAAGAAAAAAAAAGTTTTATTTATTTAATTCTTTTATTTTGCTATTTTATTTTATTATTCAGTTAAAAAAAAAGTTTTAGTTAACTAGAATATCCCTGGCTTTTTAATGCTTAATAAATGCAGGTTATAAAATAAAATAAAATAAAAAAAATGTGTGTGTATATATCAATTATATATCTTTTTTTTTTTGGCTGTTTTTGTTGTAGTTTAGTTAGTTTGGGCTATGATTTATTTTATTTTAATTTCAGTTTTTCCAGTTATATTAGTTGTTTTGTTTGTTAATATACATGTTTAGTTTTAGTTTTAGTTTTCATTACCAGTAATATAACCGGTTAACACATTTGAGTTTTTTTCCCCATTATGTTCAATTAAATCACAATTCTGTTCACCCAAAATCAACAAGTAAATGCAATAAATAAATGCATAAATAAATTCTAGCCTTAAAGTTATTAGTGTCAACTTTAATATTTGTGATGTTTAATATTTAATGCTTGTATTTATGGTCAGACCTGATCCAGTTGCTCAGGCTTCATATATAGGGTATTCTAGTGGAGATTTGATTTGACTTATTTTTTCTTCTTTAGGATTCAGGTTTCAAACCTCAGGCTTTTAGTTTTGAGTTACCAGCCCAGATCTTTAACAGGTTTACAGCACTAGTGCAGTGTGATGTGATATCAGCGGCTGAGGGAGTTCAGGCCGTGTGTGTGTGTGTGTGTGTGTGTGGTGTTTTGTGAGGGTTTTGTTTTCTTGTAGCTTGAGGTTGTGAAGCAGTATTATCCCCAGGACTTTTATTATGCCTTCTGATAGTACGGTTCACTTTACCCCTTTGTCATTTGAGGAGAGCCTTCGTTCCCTGATCTTCAGGACGTTCTTCCAGGAGCTGCAGTGAATCAAACACGATCGGCGTGTGTTTTCAGAGCGCATGGACCTGCATATTAGAGCAGCTCTTTATAATTCATTTTACATGAGCAGCGCGGTAAATAGAGTAAACCTGGCTTTTATCCCTGAAGTAGGGCATTACTCTGGAGCCCTTGCTTCCTCTCCCTGTGGAGAGCGCCGGCGCCTCGGGCAGATTCACGGAGATGAACATGTGCTGGAGAGCAGCTAAAGTCCCTCGCTTCCTGGAAAAGCTTTGAATCCCAACTGAACTGTCAAGTTCACCCCAAATACATTCAAATTCTGTCATCATTTACTCATAAATATGAATTAATATGTGTATATAATCATTTAAATAATATTTATATTATATATAATAATTTATGAAATATTTAACTATTTAAATAATATATTTAAATGTTTTTTTTGTTATATTTTATTATATTTATAATGCTGTTCTATTTATTTTATTATAAATGTTAAATAAATATTATATATTATAAATATTAAATAAAGAAATCGTTATCATTTACGCACTCTGAATAAATAGTTATATTAAATAATATTATATTGTGTCTGTTTTATTACATTGTTACATTATATTACATTGCATTAAATTATAAATATTAAATAATTAGAAATATTAATATATATTATTAAGCATTACACAAAAAAATTCATCATAATTTACTCACTCTTGATTATATTAATTTTATTATATTTATAACATTGTTATATTTATATCATGAATAAATAGTGTTATATTAGATTT
>CM071961.1:25939554-25952054 GCA_036784905.1 Acrossocheilus fasciatus | reverse complement strand
CAGTATATTAAATATTCATTAATACAGAAATAAGTATAACGTGTGTGTATTTTGTATATTTTTATATTTTATTAATATTCATTAATTTTATATGAATCTATTATTTATATTTATACATAAATTAATGCATTACACACACACACACACATTTTATATAAGGCAATGTTATGTATAATAATATTTATGTATTTTAAAGTCATTATTTAGCTATATATTTATATATAACATTTAACATTTGATGAACATAAATATAGAAATATTAAAGTTGAGTAGAAAATTGTCTGCTGTTGTGAACATAACCTGTGAGCTGAGTGTATTGAAAGAGTGCAGACTGCTCACTTCAGTGTGTGTGTGTGTGTGTGTGTGTGTGTGTGTGAGTGTGAGTGTGTGTCTTATCTCTCTCACTGCAGTTTGTTCGGGGGTTATTTTGTTTATAGTGGCGAGTGAAACACAGGAACTCTCGGCTGGTGTCACTTTATCAGCACCCACACACACACACACACACACACACACACACACACACACACTCGCAGCAGATAGTGTGTGTAAATAAGAGTGATTTGTCTTCTGGAGTTTTTCCTCTCTGCTCGGGTTAATCAATAGTCTGTTAATAGTATTTTCAGTGAATGTCAGCAGGTAATCAATGAGTTAAAACAGAGGAAGAGGAGTTTGAAGGGCAGAGAGAGCCGACGGCTAGAAACACACACACACACACACACACACACACACACATGCTTACAGTGAAATGACTTCATCTGTGAAGAACCGTTTAAGCAATAATGCATGATTGTAAACAAAGTTATAGCTAAAGTACCCTTCCTCTGTAAGATTCTGCAGAGATGCAGGAGAGTAAAGTGTGATGAAGTGTGTGTAAAACAGGCTTTTGTTGTGCAGCAGATTTATGGAGGCGTTTGAGACTCTGTTTGTATGGAAATGCTGCTTCACTCCTAACGGCGAGGTTGAGCTGCTGTTAGGGCAGGATTAGACCCTTATTTATATCAAGCCTTAGCTCACGCATGTGATTAGAAACTTTCAATCGCAGTATTTTCCCCAGAACGCCCCGGAGAAACAGTCTGATTTGAATTTTAAAAGCTGGCAAGAGTTTATTAGTGCTGTTGGTTTAGTCAGTCATCACTATTAATACTGATGTGTGTGTAAACGACCGGTGCTTCTAAAAGAGTGTCTTCTGCTCACCGAAGCTGCATCTATTTGATCAAAAATACTGTAAAAATGTGAAATATTATTGTAATGTAAAACAGCTGTTTTCTATGTGAATATGTGTTAAACTGTAATTTATTTCTGTGATGCGCAGCTGTATTTTCAGCATCATTACTGCAGTTTTCAGTGTCACATTATAGTTTTTATTGATAATTCTTAATTAGTTTTCATTTTTATATTTTCTTTTTTTTTCATTTTAATTTCAGTTAAAGTTTTAGTAGTTCTTTTTTGATGTTTGTTTTTAAATGTCTATATATTTTTATTTCATAAAATTTAAACTGCATCAGTTTATACTAAATGAGAAATTTTATTTTATTTTATTAAGGTTCTTTTTTTCCCTTGTGGTTTATTCTTAGTTAACCATAATAACCCTGGACTCATATATATATATATATATTATTTTTCATATATCCGTACATTAGAATAATATTTCACAATTTTTACTGCATTTTTCATAATAGTAGTAGACTTGATTTGTCCCTTCACAAAGCAATTCTATGCAGCATCAAACTCACAAACAGATCATTTATATAAGACATCATGACAAAAACTGATAAAATAAAACATCACAACAAACACAACCACAACAAAACCTGGACCACAAAACCAATTTTCGTTATGATCGGACAATATTTGTCTGAGATACAACTATCTGAAAATCTGGAATCTGAGGGAGCAAAAATATTGAGAAAATCTCCTTTAAAGTTGTCTAAATGAAGTTCTTAGCAATGCATATTACTAATCAAAAATGAAGTTTTGATATATTTACGGTAGGAAATTTACAAAATATCTTCATGGAACATGATCTTTACTTAATATCCTAATGATTTTTGGCATAAAAGAAAAATGTATAATTTTGACCCATACAGTGTATTGTTGTCTATTGCTACAGATATAGCTGTGCTGCTTATGACTGCTGCTGTGCTGCAGGGTGACAAATATTAAAATATAGTATTTAAAATTCACAGTACACCTTTATGTTTATGGTGTACTGTAAATCTGATATTTTATTCTGATCCAGTAAATGCAGCTTTGGTGAGCAGAAGAGACGTCCTCAGTGGCGTGGTGTCTGTGGTCAGTTTCTCTCTCCGCAGTCGTTCTGTAAGAAGCTCGCCTCTCATTATTCTCTCTCAGGATCAGCAGGGTTTCGCTCCTCTGCTGTTAAGGCAGCACTTCGCTCAATCACAGGCCGCTGTCCTTCTTCTCATCCGCTTCACAATGACTCCTTCGGCTCAACCTGAAAGGGAAAATCACCGGGTTTCCTTTTTTGCAGAATATCAAGCTCTCATTTCGAAAGTTTGCTATTCTTTGTGCCGGATATATTTCTCAATAGCACAGCGCTGAAGTGCTCTGATTGTTCTCGCCGATGCTTTCCTTCATATTCGCACTCCAAAGGAACAGGAGCCGGTCGCCACAGGAAACACTTGTATTGTGTGTCGAGATTAAAAGCGCTCGACTGTCAGTGCTGAAGAACGTGATGGAGACGCGGCTTTGATGCTGGAGTTTGACTAATTTTGAATAATGAGTGTATTGTTTATATAATATTTATATTATTTATAATTTACATTTATTTGTAAAAATTTTTATTATAAATTAAATCACTTAAATTGTAGTTAACTTTTGCAGTACAAATGAAAGAATGAAAATATCTAAATATATTATATAAATAAATATATAACATGTATATGTGTATATATGTATATGTATATGTGTATATATATATATATATATATATATACATGTATGTATGTATGTATATATATATATATATATATATATGTGTGTGTGTGTGTATTATTTATAATATTTTATTTTTATTTTTAACCCTTTTTTAAAAAAAAATAAATTACTATACTATTATTATACTTTTACTTTACTGTGCTATTAATAATTGCTTATACTAGTGGATACCAAACTTATTTTATAACCATTATAGTTTTTCTTAATAATTCTTAATTAGTTTTCATTTTTATATTTTCTTTTTTTTCATTTTAATTTCAGTTAAAGTTTTAGTAGTTCTTTTTTGATGTTTGTTTTTAAATGTCTATATATTTTTATTTCAGTTTTAGTGTCAGTTATTTTTAGTGCATCAGTTTAAACTAAATGAGAAATTTTATTTTATTATTTTATTTTATTTTATTTTATTTTATTTTATTTTATTTTATTTTATTTTATTTTATTTTATTTTATTTTATTTTATTTTATTTTATTTTATTTTATTTTATTTTATTTTAAAGGTTCTTTTTTTTTTTTTCTTGTGGTTTATTCTTAGTTAACCATAATAACCCTGGACTCATATATATTATTTTTCAGATGATATAAGTTATATATAGGTATATTTATTAATATAATATATATAAATAAATGTGACAAATATCATATATAAATTGTATTATTATATAATATTTTTTATATAAAATATTTTATTTTTATATATATATATATATACGATGAGGATACAGATAACTACTCCCTACTCCCTTAATTTATACTCAAATTAATATATATTAACTCCATATTTATTCTGTGACAGTGACCAGCTGTCTGAATCAACCAGCATCATCCTTTATATATGAATTATTCCTCAAACCCGTCCCATACTGCTCTTGGCCTTGTTCTGCACATCTGATTGTATTATCATGAGTGTATTGTCCAAAGCATCTCAATGCTGCAGAGATTCAAGCTGCTTCCTGAATCCTTTGTGCAAAACTCCTCTGATGTCTCACATTATAATGCCTATTATCTCAAGCTTGTTAAAGATGAGCCGCAATCTGTTTCCTTCAGAAAAATGGATGGCAGTTCATCTTTAATGAGCCGTTTTTACAGGAGCGGCTGGATACTGTACATTAGTGCGGACGCGTTTAACACGCCGTCTTTGTCTCGTTAAGCGTGTGTTTGAGTGAGAAGTAATTGAGAGGCTCCACAAAGAGCTTGATTTGAGCCGAATGAATGATGAATGCGTCCCGTCTCGGGTCTGTTCCACTCTCACCTCCAGTGTTTCTTACAAGCCGCTGATTAAAAGGTGTTTCCAGAGCCGTGTTTTAATCTGCAGCCACACACGCGCCGAATAAATATCAGCCTCCGCTTCGTTTCCCTCGCAGACGCCGCTCTGCTTTGTGCTTCTCTTGTGTTTCGTCAGAAAACAGGCCTTTGGGAAGCAAACACACGGTTGACTCTGCGTTTGACGGCTTTCTTTAAGGGTCTTAAAGTCTGAATTCACCTTTGAGCAGTTTAAAGCATTAAAAAAAGCCTTAAATGCATAAAGTCGTGCCACTAAATGTTGCATGGAATGCAAAAAATGAACATCTTTCTCAGTATTTTTGTCTTGTTTTCCAGCATAAATATCTAAACATACTTAAATCAAGATTCATTTACAGGAGATGAAATAGAACGAAATGAAGTGAGTTTATGCTTAAAACAAGAACAAATATCTGAATAAAAATGTGTTTTCCTATGAATGAAGTTGATTTTTCTGAACCCATTGGCTGATATTTGACTTTTTAGTAAATGTATCTTATTTTAATCCTCTGGTGCTCTTCAGTCTTTTTGACTAAAAAACTTTTTGTAGTTTTTTATCTTATGATTTATTTAAAAATGACCATTTTATTTATTTATTTACTCATAAATTCTAAAAAAAAAAAAAAAAAAAAAAAAAAAAAATATATATATATATATATATATATATATATATATATATATATATTTTTTTTTTTTGAATTTATGAGTAAATAAATAAATAAATACATTTATTTATTTAGAATTTAGAATTTATTTTTATTTTTTTATTTTATTTTATAATTTATTTTAGAATTTTTATTTATTTTTATTTATTAAATATAAATAAATAAATACATTTATTTACTCACTCACATAGCAAGTGCCATTTATCAAATTCATTTTTATTATATATATATATATATATATATATATATATATAATAAAAATGAATTTGATAAATGGCACTTGCTATGTGAGTGAGTAAATAAATGTATTTATTTACACATTTAGCTTCAGACATGATTGACAAAACATTTTATTTAAAAAATATTATTATGATTATTATTATAATCATATTATTATAAATGTATTTATTTACAATAGTTTGCTTAACCTATTTTGATGAGTTAACACATGTTGGTTTTTACAGTGTAGAAGGGTCTTAAAAAGGTCTGCAGAAACCCTGCTATGAATAGTTTTGTGTGTAATCGGTCCATCTCGATTGCTCAGGTCTCCGTAAAAACAATTTTGTGGGACTGGAGCGGGTTAAGCTTCCCTGTTCCTCATCAGGAGCGTCAGATTGCCTGTCTGGGGCTTCGGATCGCCAGCCGATGTGTGTGAAGCGCTGAATTGCTCTGAAATGCTGCTCAGATTGAACCCAGAATGGAAATTGATCGCGTTGCTCCTGAGGGAACAGAGGAGCAGGGCTTTCATCAGAGATACTGTATGTACAGACCGGCATCACGCTTCCAGACAGACATATAATAAATGCAATATGCAAAATATCCATAATTGGGTGAACTGCACAAAAATATATCCAGGTCATATACGACTCCTATATATATATATATATATATATATATATATATATATATATATATATATGTGTGTATAAGAAAGAAAAATCAATTTAAAAAATGATTAAACACCCACCAAACACCCCAAAAAAGTTAAATAAAGTAAAAAAGAATTCTCATGAAAATATCAATAACAAATAACATCATAAATACATTAATTTTAATAATTTTTTCCTGTATTTCAGACCTCATGCTCAGCCCTCAAAGAGTCAAAGTAGTGACTATCAATATATGATTAATTAAATTAAATTTAAAATGAAAATTTAATTTAGAATGACTTGTATAGACTATTTTAGTTTTTAGTATCGACAAGATACTGTTAACATTTGGTTTTATATATTTATATATACACACACACACAGAGGTGGCCAAAATTATTAGAACACTAGTATTATATATAATTTTTATTCATTTTTATTTCTTTTTTTTTTTTTTTTGTTAATTTAATGCATCAAATAAAAAATGAATTAAAAAAAAAGAAAAGAGAGAGAAATGTTGCCTCGGAAACTAAAATGGTTCATTTTTTTTTAATTTAATTTAATTTAATTTAACATTTATTGTTTATTTCCATTTATTGTTTTAGTCGAGATGGCACAGACACATTTACGCTAAATACAGTTGATAAAATGGTGTCTTTGATGTCGTAGGTTATTAATGTGTTTACGGTGTATTTCTCTTGTGTTCTGCAGATTCAATGCACGGCCCTTGAAGATGATTCTGGACAATATATTTAGTTTTTTTTTGTTTTTTTTCATTTAATTTAGAATTTTGGTCATATTTTTTTGGTACAAAAACATTTAGAATAACACGCAACGTAAAATGCAGCTGATAAAGTGTTGTTTTGTAGGCTTTTATTAAGCGCAGTGCATGTGGTTCTGCTGTGTTTCAGATCCCATGCACGGCCCTCGGCGGCTGCAGGTCGTCGACACTAAATCCAAGCAGTTGACGGTGCGCTGGGAGCCGTTTGGGTATAACGTGACGCGCTGCTACAGCTACAATCTGACAGTTCAGTACCGCTACATGGCCAACGGCAAAGAGGAGACGCGCGAGGAGACGTGCTACGATACTCTGAGCTCCGCGCCGCAGCACACCATCCGCAGCCTGCCTCCATACACCAACGTCAGCATCCGCCTGCTGCTGCGCAACCGCGAGGGCGTCAAAGACAGCCAGGAGCTCCACGTGCTGACCGACGAGGACGGTCAGTCATCACATGCATCCTAATGCTACACTCAGAGTCATTCACACACACTTTTTATTCAAAAAAAAGAAAAAGGTATTTTATTGGTGTTTTTAGGATTTGGCTGCAGCTTCAGACTTACTCTTTTTAATGTTACATTAAGAGTCCATATGAAAAACATTGACATTTTTTAATAAAATGTATTGGTATTTTTATGATTTAGCTGTATTATCATTTTTTTTTTTTTCATTTTGAAATTCCCTTTAAAAAAAAACAATCTTAAAAACAAAAACATTTATCTTAATGTTACATTAACAGTCTGTATGATATATATGATATATATAGGTATTTTATGATTTGCTGTAGCTTCAGACATGATTGACAAAACATTTTATTTAAAAAATAATATTATGATGATTATTATCATTGGTATGTTTTATGATTTCAAATTCGTGAATTTTCTTGCAAAAACAAAACATTCATATTAATGTTATATTAAGAGTTTTATAAAACTTATTAAAAAAACTTTTTTTTTTTTTTAATGATTTAGCTGCAGCCATAATTCAAGTTTAATTTAAACATTTTCTTGCTAAAACGAAAGTTTGATCTTAACAACGCATTTAACTTAATATAATATTAGGAGTCTATGATAAATGACATTTAGTTAAAAGAAAATGTAAAAAAAAAAAAAATTATTGGTATTTTCTGGCTGTAGCATTATATATGGTTCAAGTTTCATTTCTACATTTTCTTGCAAACACAAAATATGATAAAAATTATTAGAAAACATTTTTATTTTTTTATATATATATATATATATATATATATATATATATATATATATATATATATATATATATATATTTTTTTTTTTTTTTTTAAATAATGCAATACATGTTTTTTTGGCTATGGCCAAATAACACTTTTTTAACAAATGAACACTTTAACGCTTTTTTCCCATCATGAATGGCTTCGAATGGCCATGAATGGCTTCGGTTCTTTTGAGTTTGAGTGTTAAGTGTGTTATTTCTCCTACACAATAGCGTCTGTTTAAACAGCATGTTTGATGAGGAGCATTGAAAACACAAGAAGCCTGCTGTCAAGGCTGAAGCAGGAACCTCTGGAGAGATGTTCAGAGGTCAAGGAACAGCAAGCAGGCCTCGGGTCGCTTCCATATTCCTTTGACTGAATAGATGAATAATCCCTCTCATGCTTGGAGGCCGTTCATTTTAGCATTACATATTGAATACAAGAGAATATTGATTTTAAACACATCAGAGTCTCTTCAAATCTATATGGGTTTGATCAGCAGACTCTGATCAGTTCTGTCTCGCGCTTTTGTTCATTCCTTGTGTTTTCTCGTGTCTCCAGTTCCCGGCGCCGTTCCGCAGGAGTCCATCCAAGGCAGCACATACGAGGAGAAGATTGCCCTCAGATGGAGAGAACCGCTCCAGACGTACGGCATAATCAAACAGTATGAAGTGAGTCCCGATTCCTTCAGCCTGCAGCATTCATCTTCCGCAGAACGCCGCCGTATTTCATTCTGCACGCTCTTAATTGACTAATAAATCTAAAATAATAACCTTTAGATCTGAAGGAACGAGCATGTTAACACGATCTGTTAGCAGCGGCGCTTTCTGATGGAGTTAAACGGCGTTCAGGTCAGCGGTGCCGAGAGATTCCATTAAAAAAGAGCCACTGCAACAATTACAGAAAAGAAATGAGACGGAGACCAAACGCTCAGCTGTTTCTCCAGAGAAACAGACACCTAACTTACAAAAATCTGTTCGCAGACGTTCCCATTAAGCTAATTTCTGAATGTTCAAAACATCTCGTTTTTAAAATGTTTTAGAAATGCTTTTTTCTCGTGAATGGGAACATTGTTCTATTCCACGCAGTCGTCATGGGAACGTTACTTTTGAATGTTCTCTGAACATGCTGCTACATTCATGTTACATTTTTTAAATGTTGCTACTTGTTTCGGAACGTTCAGAGAACATTCAGAAGTAACGTTCCCATAATGTTTGCAAAATGATACGAAATGGAACGTTCCCTTAATCGTCATATAACCAAGAACAAAAAAAACATTTCTGAAACATTTAAAAAAAAAAAAGACATTCAGAGAACATTCAGAAATAACATTTTTGTAAATTAAAGGGACAGATCACCCAGAATTAATAATGAGTTTCTTATGTGGAACATAAAAGAAGATATTTTGAAGAATGCTGGTAATCAAACAAATCATATATATATATATATTTTTTGGTATTTTTATGATTTGCTGAAGATATATAATTGTTGTTTTTATGATTGTATTACAGCCATAATTCATGTTAGATTTCTGTTAGATTTCTTTCCGATGGAGTTAAACGAGTCACCCAAAAATGAAATTTCTGTCATTATTTACTCACCCTCATGTCGTTCCAAACCTGTATGAGTTTCTTTCTTCTGTGGAACATAAAAGAAGATATTTTGAAAGATGCTTGTAATCAAACAGTCGACGGTCCCCATTGACTTCCATAGTATTTCTTTCCCTAGTCAACGGGGAACAACAACTGTTTGGTTCAAAATTCAAACATAAAAACATGAACAAAATGTTCAGCATAAAAAATAAAGTTAGACATGAGGGTGAGTAAATGATGCCAATATTGTGATTTTTGGGTGAGCTATACCTCTAATGGGAAAGTTGGCAAAACTTTCTTAGAATATATTTTTTGTCCGCTGGATGTGCTCTCTCTGTGTGCACTATTTCTCCGAATCTGAGACAGTGTTCATATGAACTAGTAAAAGCCTCATCTGATTGTGTGCTGGCCGTCCTGTCGGAGGGGATTTTCATTGTTTGGGTGGCAGTAAAAGACTGGGATTTGTGGCACTGGAATAACAAACAGAAGCACATACCGCAGCAAGCTCACGCAGCAGGAATGTGGCAGGAAGAAACATGTTTCCTTTACAGGACAAAACACTGATTCTGCTTCCTGCTCTGATTGATTCTGTTGAAAACGATATCTGCGTAATCATCTAAGTTGAATAACTTGCTCTTAAATCTGAAACAGCTTGTTGAATAACTAGGAAATGCATTGTATTATGGAAGTGAAATGGGTTGCGAGCGCTGAAGCTCCAGTCTGTCTGTTATTAAAGGAATAGTTCACCCAAAAATGAAAAAGTGCTCCCCTCGGGCCATCCGAGATGCAGTTCTTCATCAGGTTTGTAGAAATGTGTCTCTGCGTCAGTGTCTCAGCAATGGATGCTCTGCAGTGAATGGGTGCCGTCAGAATGAGAGTCTGATAAAAAATGAGAGATATGACAGGAGATGGACTTTATGACTGGAGCAAGTGTTATTATGGATTATGGACTCAATGTATTTTAGTTAAAAATGCCTGGATTCTCCAGATGTTAACTGATGGACTGGAGTGCTGTGGATTATTGTGATGTTTTATCAGCTGTTTGTTCTGACGGCACCCATTCAGAATCCATTGGTGAGCAAGTAAATAAACTTGCATATATAAAATGCACAACCCTCAAAGACTAAAAGTGCATTGCATTATGGGAGTGAAATGTGTTGCAAGCGCCGTCTCAGTCCGTCTATTATTTTGGCTGTTACAGTTTTGTGATGATTTCAGAAGCGCGTGACTCATTCTGCGGCTGGAAACTCGGAACAAAGCGCCGCTCAAAAGACTCATTGTTGCAGAACTTCATTTGTGGAAATGCGACCAATTAAGCTGTCAGGTTCACGTTCTGAAATTACATTCTGTCATCGCGCTCGCCTTTAAGGAAGTGTCAGGGCTGCGATCTGTGCCGCTCGCGAAGGGAAAGGGACCAAACAAAAGCTTTCTGCCTCATTAGAGTCGCTCCTCCGTGGCGTTTGGTTTCTGCAGGGTTGAAGCCATGCAGGTGTGTTTTCCGTCACACGGATGAGCTTGGGTTTGTGCAGTAATTGCACTGACAGCGAGTCGCCCCGGTGCATTCTGGGTTAAGTGCTTTGCTCTGAAACACAGTAATGATGGAGCAGGACTGTGATCATGATAAATGTGCTGATCCGGGGTCAGGCCTCCATTGCCTTCATGAATTGCACACGTGTGTGTTTGTGTTTGACTCCTGTCTCCTGTCAGGTTCTGCATCAGTTGAGGATCTGCTGGGTTTTGGAGAACTGATTTAAACCCAGGGGTCTTCAGTCATTTATGTGACATGAACCCCCAATTATGATCATCCTCATGTCAATCAGTGTTATTTTAGCGTCATTGAGATGCTATTATAGTTTTTTATTAATAGTCTCCAAGGTTTTGCTTCATATTTTGCTTTGTTTTTTAAAAAATATATATTTCTTTATTTATTTGTTTTTTAATATATCTATATAATTTCTATAAATTTTTATTTTAGTTTTAGTTCGGCAATAAGTTTCATTTTGAATTAGTTTTTATTTTTATATTTTCCATTTTCATTTAAAATTGTAGTAATGTTTTTGTTATTTTATTATGCGTTTTTGTCATTTTTATTAGATTTCGTTATTATTTGACATTTGTTTGTTAACTATGATAACCCTGATGTTAGACAGTTTCATGGATATAATTTCATGGATAAAAACCCAATTTAGACTAATTTAAATTGGTATACTATATATACTATACTAATTTATAAATATTTAGTTTATAAATAGTTTATAAAAGTAAGTAGCAGTTACATTTTTTTTGTCTTTTTACTGTATTGTCAGAGGTATTATTTATTTATTTATTTTAATATAATTTTTTATTGTTTACTTGATTATTTTAATATAATTTTTATCAAATAATTTGAATGTAATTTTTATTTTTATTTATTTATTTTAATATAATTTTTTATTGTTTATTTTTATTTCTTTTAATATATTTATTTACTGTATTTTTATTCACTTTATTATTTAGTATAATTTATTATTTATTTATTAATTTTTTAAAATATCATATTTATTTATTTAGAGTAATATTTAACCCTGTTTTTCTCTAATCTTTTCTCTGCAAATGCTTTTCTTACTTAGATTTTTTTGAAACAAGCAAAATAATCTTGTTTTCTGTTTGAAATAAGATTATTTTGCTTGTTGTAAGGAAAAACTCGCTTAATTTTGACTTGTTTTTTCAGAAAATAATTTTTACTCGTCTAGAAAATCCTTCTTGATTTAAGAATGATTAGATATCTTGGCTGGAAATAAGACAAAAAATTGAAGTGTTTGTAAACCCCTTTGACCAAGCTATGTGTTCGCCCGACCAATGGTAGCTAAGTATAGACATTATTTTGCAATTCCATTTGGTACCGCATAGAAACAACACACTTTACCTGTAAACATGGTAAATGTGTTCAACAAAACACCTATTGTAGCTGAAATCATCATCAAATTAGCCAAAATACTGACTAAACAAACACTTATATGGATGATGGTTGAATTTTGAGGCCTTGTACAGCTTTGGCTTGAACTGGAAGTTTAATAAGTGCGGTATTTTCCTGTGCATTGGTGCCGCACAGGTCCTGGATTGTTTGTGCGTTGTTATTTATCAGGAATA
>CM071961.1:25927054-25934554 GCA_036784905.1 Acrossocheilus fasciatus | reverse complement strand
TGTCTGCAGCTCCTTCATTATTCAGCAGATGCTTCTGGTCGAGGGTCGCAGGTAATGCAGCCCTGGCAGAACAGAGAGTGAGGATAAAAGCATCTGCAGGATGAATCCATGTAAATGTGAGTGTTGTTGAGAACACTCAGAGCTTGAGCGCGTGTGAGACGTTACCTATAGATGATGTGATATCAGATGACCTTCGTTCAGTGAATCTGGCGCTGAAAGCGTTTCGGTGGATCAGCGTGAAGCTGTGTGACTCTGTTCCTGCGGCGTTTAAAAGCCTCTATTAAGAGTCAGAGAGACGTGGAGCAGGAGTCGAGACGGCAGCGGGATAGCAGGGTTAGGACCACCACTTCAGAAAAGATCTCCAACAGGTTTTTATATATATAAAAAAAAAAACTGGGGGAAAAAACGTTTTTTTTTAAAGTTAAAAAATTTTTAGGAAAAAAAAAAGTAAAGTTTAAGGAATGTTCATATTACTTTACAGTTTTTTTCAACTGTTACACATTAAATCTTTCCTTGTCACAGTTTCTGAAAGCTGACACTCAAACAGCAGAAACACACCAAATCTGCAAAAACAGACACTAATTATCAGCCTTCAATTTCATAAATCACCTTTTGCAGAACAACACACAAAAATCTAACAGAAAAAGGTTATATATATATATATATATAAATAAATAAATAAATAAATAAATAAATATAAAAAATAAATAAATTTTACAAAAACAATAAATACTAAAACTTGAATTAAAATTAACATGTAAGATATAAAAATTAAAAACTACTTCAAATTAAAATATTAATAAAAAATCAGTGATTTTAAAATAACAGTGGGTGAAAAGTGAATAGTTGCTGTTATTTTTGTTGTTTTCGGCCCGAATGCCTGGAGTCTGGGCTGTTCTTTCTGAGGAAGACTTTAGTCTTCATCTCTTGCTTTATTTTCAGCCGAAATCTTGATGAATGAATGATGGAAGCATGAATAAACCACGCGGCTGTTTTTGCACTTCTGACTTTACGGTGAAATATTCAGACGGCGTTCTTGTCCGAGGGCGTTTTAATGGAGGAGGACAGACGGGTGACAAAAGATGCTGTTCAAGCGTCTCTCGAGTCGCCTTCAGTCTGGAAACGCTTTCTCTTTCACAGCGTCTTCATGCATGATTCAGATTCAGCAGAGAAAACGGCCGATTCCTGTGATCCCCGTCATCTTAATTAGCTCTGGCAGGGCCTAATGAAACGCACGTCTCGTTAATTACAGCGTAAGGGTGGGTTTTGTTTAGTGGCGGCGAGCGTGATTTGGCACATTAAGAAGGGGATTTGGCTTTGGGTGCTTTAACTGCCATGTCACGCTTTAGCATAGATTTCCACTCACACTCGTTATATCTCCAAATAAACAATAACTCGAATCAAATATGAATAAACTTGCGCTTATTTAAAGATAGTTGCCAAAGCAGTTTTCATTTAGTTTAACTTGATGTACTAAAATAACAAACTTGAGTGAAAACCATATAAAAATATATATATAATTTTTTTTTTTTTTAAATTGTAATGATAACTAAAATGAAAAATGGAAAATACAAATATAAAAATGTATTCAAAAAAAAAAAAAAAAAAACTAATGCTGGTCCAAAATCAGTATCATAATATGGTTATTTTTGTTAGAAATTCAACAAAGAAATGATTTAATAAATAATTAAATGCATATCTTCAGTGCAAAAAGTCTTATTCCTCCTCGGAATGTTTTTTGTTATAATAATATTTTATGAAATATTATTATATTATAAAATTGTTTTATTTTTATACTGTTTTTTTGCATTTCAAGTACATTCTTAAATCAAGAAACGTTTAATTGAGATGCAAAATAACAATATATTAAAGCTGGTTTTCTGAGAAATAATATTATATATTATTGTATATAAATAAAATATATTATTTTATCAAATAAAATTCCCATTATTGCAATAGCTACAAATTTTATTAAAGCATTATTAATTAATTATTATTATTATTATTATCACTTGTATTTTTATTTTTATTTTTTTTACTAATTTTCAAAATTAATTTGTACTTTTATGAATTATTTTTATTTAAAAAATTAGGTTTTACCCAAAATTCTCATTACTGTAATGCTAAATAAATAAATAAATTCTCATTACTGTAATGCTTTTTTTATTTTTATTTTTTTACTTTGGTATTATTTAATTTTAAAATGTATGTGGCACATAAAAACGAGTACTAAAATAGTTTTAAAAAATTATATATAAAAAAAAATAATAGCATTTTACCCCAAATTTCCATTACTTACTTGCATAAATAAATAAATAATTCTTTACTGTAGTGCTTTTATTTATTTATTTTAGTTTAGTATTATTTAATTTTAAAATGTGTGTGGCTTTATGCTCACAACAATTTTTCAATAAGTACTAAAATATTTTTTTTTAAATGATAAAAAATAGCATTTTACCCCAAATTTCTAATGCTTACATACATGCTTACATACATACATACATATATACATATATACATACATACATACATACATAAATAAAAAGTATTATTTGAATTAATAATGTGTGTGACACAGCACTTGTTCAGTGAGTATGTCGGAGTCTGGATCCCAGTGTGACGTTATTCAGAGTGAAACGCGGTGGCTGTATGTTTCTGACAGAGATCATGCGACTGAGACGGCGTTCAGGTGAAGCCGGGGGGAAATTAGAAAAGCGGCGAACAAAGTGGCGCAGCTGGATGAAAATAGAAACGTGTTTTTAAACGCTTTCACATTCCTGCTGTATTCTGGCAGAAATTGGTCACAGCTGGTTTGAGCCGAGGTGCCTTTATATTCGATGCGTGTAAACGTGAAAACACGACTGCGAGGTTAAACAGCTTCTCGAACAGCAGATGTTTTCATCCTCATCATAAATGCGATTCAATTGCTTTGGGAAAGTGTTCAATATAAGCGTGTACGACTGAAAACACTTAATTCAATCAGAGCACGTTTGCTGTGTTTTTCATGGCTTTCATAGCTGATGAGATGGAGTTTGATGTGTGTGTATGTATTTGTTTATATGTTTGTGTTTGTGTATGTGTGTATTTTTTCCCCATTACTGTAATTATTACAATGACAATGAATGTAGGTTATTATTATTATTATTATTATCATTATACATTCATTTTAATTTAATTTAATTTAATTTTTTGTTGTTGTTTTATTTCAAAATGGAAATGAGTGTAATTACAATTACAATGGATGTAGGTTATTATTATTATCATTATACATTAATTTAATTTTTATTTTAAAATGGAAATGAGTGTGATTTTTATGAGCAGTGAGTAGTAAAAACTTTTTTTAATTATAAAAGACATCACATTTTACCCTAAATTATCATTACTGTAATGCAAAAATATTAGTTTTTAATTTAATTTAATTTAATTTAATTTAATTTATTTATTTTTCCCGCCATTAATGTAATTACTACAATTACAATGAATGTTTTATGTATTTTTGAATGTATTATTATTATTATTATTATTATTATTATACATTAATTTTAATTTAATTTAATTTTTTTCTCCATTACTGTAATTACTACAATTGTTATTATTATTAATATTATTAGATATTAATTTGTATTTTATTTACTTTTTATTTAATTTTAATTTAATTGATTTTATTTTATTTTAAAATGGAAATGTGACTTTATGCCCAGTGAGTGGTCAACATTTTTTCATTATAAAAGATGTCACATTTTACACTAAATTATAATTACTGTAATGCAAAAAATATTATTTTTAATTTAATTAAATTTATTATTAATTATATAGAAAATATATAAATATTTGATCACAACAATTTTTCAACATATGCTATATATAAATACACACACACAATAAAAGATTTGTTAAAGATTATCATTACTGTAATGTCAAAAGTGCTTAATTTAATTTTTAGTATCATTTAAAAAGGAAATATGTGTAACTTTATGCATGTATATGCAGTATGTATATGTACGTACACACACACACACACACACACACACACACACACACACACATATATATAACTTGTATTATTTTAAGCATTACTTCAATTGAAAATGTGTGTGGCTTCATGAGTATCATGGTGTCTATTTTGGCAGAAATTGGTCACAGCTGCTTTGCCTTTATATCTGCGGCGTGTAAATGTGAAAACACGAGGCGAGATTAAACGGCATCTCAAACAGCAGATGTTTGATGCCGATCATGAATGCGATGGGATTGCTTCGAGCGAGCGTTGAATGCGAGCGCGTAGGACTGAACTGAATGCGAGCGCGTGTTGGTCTTTTCACGGCAGACGAGATGTTTTCTGAAGTCTGGCACAATGGCGTAAGGGGATCAGTGTGAACGTTTGTCAGTTTGGCTGCTGTTTTTCGGCCGTCGCCTCTGCAGGGTTCTCTGTCTGTAATGTGGAAGCAGCCGCTCTCCTCTATTTCTGGAGACCATGGGATTGTTCTCGCTCTCGTCCCTCGAGGCGGCTGCTCTTTCTGCTATTGTTTCTTCAGGAGGCGTCTCAGGAGAGTCTCTGCGTATCTCGGCGCATCGCTGATGATGACAGAAAGCAGCTTTTATTATTGCGTGGATCATATGCTAAGAAATCTTTATCCTCTTTTGATTTCCCCGGTTCCTCTTAAAGAACAGCAGAGGAACCGGTCGTGCTGGTTTTACAGCCCCTGATCGTCCTTTTATGATCCTTTCTGTCATTTTAGGATATTTTATTCCAAGTTGATTTTTATTAACTTCGGTAGAAATTATAACACCATTTTGTCTTTATAGAATTTTATGACTTTTTGGGTGATTCTCAACTTCAGATCATATTCAGCTCAAAAAGAAAGAAAATTAGGCCTGGTTTTAGAACCAGTGTTTTTATTTTATTATTATTATTTTTTTTTTTATAAATTTAAATTCTCTTTATTGCAATGCATCTTTAAATTTAATTTTATTTTATTAAATCTTTTTTAAATTGAAAATTTAGGCTCTCCCCATTTTTTAAATGACCACTTAATTTTTTTTAAATAAAATAATTATTTATATATATATATATAAATAATATAAAAATATATTTTGCCCCAAATTATCATTACTGTAATGCAAAAATATTTACTAATTTATTTAAAGTATTTTTTTTAAGTTGAAAATGTGTGACTTTTTTTTTTTAAATAATTGTTTAAAAAAAATCACATTTTACCCGAAATTCTCATTACTGTAATCCGTTTTTTAAATTTTTATTTTAAGCATTAAAATTGTGTGACTCACAATTGTGAGTACTTTTTTATATAAATTATTATTTTTAAAAAAATCAATCACATTTACCCCAAATTCTCATGATTGTGATGCAAAAAAGTTTTTTAAATGTATTATTTTAAATTATGAAAAAAAAAATAATAATAATAATAAAAAAATAATATATATATATATATATATATATATATATATATATATAAAAACTATAAAATTTTACCCCAAATTCACATCACTCTTATAATGTAAAAATAGTTTATTTGATTATTTTATTTTAAGTATTATTTCAGTTAAAAATGTGGGTGACTTTGGTCAGACCATTTTTTAGGTAGTAATTTTTTTTTTTTTTAATTATTTCTTAAAATCTAAACTCCAACCCTTACTGTAATGCAAAAAACAATGTATTTTTATTTTACTTTTATTATTTAAATATCTAATTATTAAAAAAAAAAAAAAAGGTCAAATTTAAAAAAAAATTTGAGTGAAAATTCACACCAATTTTCCAATGAGTACTTTATACCATAGTACTGTCTAAAATAAGATTTTTTTATTTTTTATTTTACGGCCTGGACATGTTTGTTTAGGGGTTTTGTTTTGTTTAGTTTGTTCCTCTGTCGGACTCTCGACTGTAAATCTTCCTGAAAGTGAATCGCTGTCTGTGTTTTCCATTATCGGAGCTGCTGTCCTCCAGAATCAGGTGTAAATCTGAGGCAGGTTTATGAAAGACGGAGTAAATCAGGGATCTTTAGAGATGCTGTTAAATCTGCTGGACACACGAGGCTGATCAATACGTGCAGCGCTCGGCCTTAACTTCACATACATCACACTCGGACTGAGATATGAATCATCTGAACCCAGAATCCTCTCTCTCTCTCTCTCTCTCTCTCTCTCTCTCTGTCTCTCTCTCTCTCTCTCTCTCTCTCTCTCTCTCTGTTGTTGTTGATGCAGGTTTTATTAGCTTGTTGTATTATCCGTGTGCTGATTACGTGTTTCTAACGAGCTCCGCTCACATAGCGCTCCAGCAGCTTCCGGTTGCCATGGCTTCAGCTTCCTCCTCGTTAATTAAAGGACGAGTTTGTAAGGTCTCTGATCCTGGAGGCCAAATGCAGCGGCTGGAACGAGAGGAAGATTTACTGCTTTTGAGAAAACCAACATGTCTGAAAACAAAGCGGCTTTCAGTAATACTCACAACAAACAGCAGTCATTATTACTTATGTGACACTTAAGAATAATGTGCATTTATATTCATATAAAGCAGGTTCCAAAAGTCGACAATGACCACACTGAAACATGTTAATGTAATTTAAATAAATATTTATTCATTTTAATTAAAGCTGGAAAACACAGTTTTAGAATATACTACACTAAAAATGGCTAAAACTAAGTGCTAAATAGACGTATTCTGCCGGTGCTATCAGACTTTAGGACCCTCTATGAATTCAAATAGTTGCACGTTTAAGTAATATGTGAATATTCATAAGCATAATATTCATATTCATAATATGTATGACAGTACGTGTTAACGACTTCCTAATGAAAGACGCATACATACGCTGAGTGCTAGGAATGAATCTGCAGGAAGTGTTTGTGTTTGTGTCACATTCACAGCTTGTTTCTGAAAAATAAAGCCTAGTCCTAATGATGATGATGATGATTGTGCTTCATACGGCTGTGTGTGTGTCGGAGTGTGTGATGTGTGTCTGCGGTTCAGCTGAAGGTCTGTAGATCACAGCGGTCGATGTCATATCTGTAAAGTAATGGCTGGCCTTTAAGTCGGCAGTAAATCTTCAGAAAAGCCTTGTTCTGCTCTTTAGCAGCTGAATTATTCTCTGCTGACGCTCCAGATCTGCCCTTTGTTCTTCTCAGCACCGGCTCGTCATTAAACATCCTATCACTCGCCTCTCGCTCTCTAATTAATATTTGATGCTGTCTGATCCAAATAGTGTCTGTATTTGTGTAGTAACACGTTAAACTTAAAAACATTACTTAAAAAAAGAAGGAAAAAAAAACATATATTAATATGTTTATTTGTAAATAAATTTAGTTATATTTAATTGCTAGCATGCATATAAACTGTGCATATTATATTTTATTTTATTTTAGATATTTTATATAGATATGGGTCATATCTTTAAAGCTATATATATATATATATATAAACATAAATATAGGGTTTTTTTATGATATATTTTTGATATATTCTTTCTTTCTTTCTTTTTAGATTTATTTAGA
>CM071961.1:25847054-25917054 GCA_036784905.1 Acrossocheilus fasciatus | reverse complement strand
TTATTCAATATAATAATTCAAAAAAAAAAAAAAAAAAAATATATATATATATATATATATATATATATATATATATATATATATATATATATATACTGGTAAATGCTTGTATACAGCTACTTATTAAAGAATATGAATTTATGGCTTATTTTAGTTTTTATTAATATTACATTTTTCCCATATTTTATGTATATTTTATACATTTCTCCTATTTTTCAAATTTTCTATTTTCCTGTTTTTATTTTATTTTTTTTAAATGAATCGTTTTTATTACCACAGTTAAACGTCTAAATAGTTTTTATTAATTTTCATTTAATTTGTTTTAGTTATTTTAGTACATCAAATTAAACTAAATAAATTTAAGATTCAAATTCTGAGTTCATGAAGTGAGAAATATTGCCTAGGAAGCTAGCTGAAATAAAAGTTTAAGTTTTATATATAATATAATAAACAGCACAAACCGCAACCGGTTCAGCGCTGGTGCATGATTGTGAAGTGATCGGTTGTGACGTGTGTGTGTGTGTGTGTGTGTGTGTGTGTGTGTGTGTGTGTGTGTGTGTGTGTGTGTGTGTGTGTGTGTGTGTGTGTGTGTGTAAGGGATAATCAGCGACTAGCAAAGAACCGCCCGACGCAAAGATCCTTGAATGCATGGCTAGCCGTTGATTATCACACTTATTCCATGGTCAACTGGTCATTTAAGTTAAAACAGATACAGATATAGGTTATAAATATAAGTTAAAACTTGTATTGCTCTTCGCAGCACAATATTTGACCGAATGTGTAAAAATGACAGTTATTTACGTCAGTTAGCGCTAGCATTCTGCCCGCTTTAGATCATACTCAGAGATGAAATAATGCGGTAAGACCACATTTATTTGAATGAATTATAGCATGTATTTCAATTAATTATTGATCGATCGAGAGAGAGAGAGCTTGCTGCGTCTGCGCGTCTCTAAAAACAATTAACATTACTTCAAAAACAGATACATTTTATCACCTCGTTGCTGGGAATATAATGTAGAGATCTAGTATCTATCTTTTATTTTAGTAATAAAAATCGCAGGGAGCGTTGACAACAAGTTTATGTGTGTGTGCAGCACAATCTGCGATCTCCGACCTCTCTCTCTCTCTCTCTCCGTGTGTGTGTGTGTGTGTGTGTGAGTGATGCGTGTGTGTGTGAGTGATGCGTGTGGGTTAGTGTGCATCAATTAAAGCAGTGCATTAATATGGAACGTGATTAAACTGACTTGGAACTACCTGTGCATTAAATGGTTATACTGCATACCTGCCAGCCAATCAGAATCCAGTATTCAGACAGACCATGGAATAAACATGTATATATATATATATTTAGATAAGTGCACTGTAATAAAGCTGCAGGGATTCCAATGCAAACCTCTTGTCACCTGTTTCCGTGAGTATTCACATCTGCCATCTTTATTGGTAAGACACATCCAGATAAATCTCTCTTTCACTGGAAACATGTTTCATTCTCCCGTTTGGTGAAACCCGTTCCTCTGCGTCTGGATTTACAGCAGCGGCGTCTCGTTTCCAGTGAAGTGTCCTGCCGGTCGTGGCAGGAGTCTGATGGAAGTCAGAGCACACAGCGTTACCGTCGAGTGCGTTACGCTCAGACTCCGCAGCAGATTGGTGTTTCTGTGGAGCAGAAACGGCTCGTGAAGCGTCTCTGCTGAGATTCAGTGTTATCCGGACACCTTTACTCGTTTACTCCATCACTAGCTCTTGTCTGGTTGCATATAAACAGCCTTAATAACAAGATCAGTTTACTTGAGGCAGAATTGCATGAGATAATTAGCCTATATATCTTCAATTTTGGTTAATTGTTTTATTGTGTTGGTTTATCAAGCAGAAATCTCATTGGTGTTATTTTAGTATCATAGAGATACTTTTTATTTATTTATTTATTTATTTATTTTATTTATTTTTTCAATTTAATTTATATATTTTTTAAATTTAAGTAATTTTGTGTGATTTTTATATTTTTATTAGCTGTTTTTAATGTCTATATATTCTTATTTTTTTATTTCAGTTTTAGTTATTTTAGTACATATATATATATAAAAAATTCCAAAATCATATTTTTCATTGTGAATTCCAATTAATCTCCTTCAAACTGCAGTCAGGTTATTTTATTAGGTTAAAAAATAACTAAAGAATACAGCTTAACACAATAAAAACTTGATAACGTAATAAAAAAAAACATGAATTTTGTGTGTGTATATAGATATATGTATGTGTGTGTGTGTGTGTGTGTGTGTGTGTGTGTGTGTGTGTGTGTGTGTGTGTGTGTGTGTGTGTGTGTGTGTGTGTGTATATATATGTATATATATATGTATGTATATATATATATATATATATATATATATATATATATATATATATATATATGTATGTGTGTGTGTGTGTGTGTATATGTGTGTATATATACTGTATATATATGTAATCTGTAATGTAATATGTTTTTCCCCCCTTTTTATTTATTTATTTTAGTATTAGTTATCAGGAAATATAACCCTAAATTTCACAGAAAAGCTATTTCACCAAGGGACAAAAATAAACTTAAACTAAAGAAGTATTATCTGAAAAACAAGTCTTATTTTCCTGTGAAATTCTGGGTTTTTTTTTTTAAATAAATTGATCTTGTTTTAAGGAATGTTATGTATTTTTACAGGGAAACATGGCAAATAGTACAGTAAGATGTTACAATATATTAACATTAACATCATGATTTTCTGTAAAGCTGCTTTGAAACTTGTACTTCAAGAAATACAGAAAGTAATTTCATAAAAAATGTAATTTGTCAAGATCACACGTGAAAATAAGTGATGGTTTTGAGGAAATAGGAGTAAGTAAAAGCATTCATTAATTTCGCTGTGCAATCTGCAGCTTTTTCCCTGGTGTTTCAGAGTTTGTTGTGTTTATGGGTTCATCAGAAGTGAGCGGCTGTTCTTATTACTGAAGCTCATGTGTTTGCATCTCATGTGACACAAAACTAATGCTTTCCATTTTACCTCTCTCTCTGTCTCTTGCAGGAAACTAAGATCGATTGTGTTCGCGTGGCCACTAAAGGTGGGTCTGTGTGAGAGTAATCGAGTGCACTGATTGAAACATGTTTCCTAAAGCTGAACAGCGCTGCCACTGATTCCAGCTCGACTCGCTGCACACTGAACACTCACATATCTATATACTCTATGAAACACTATGCATTATGACAAATAGTCAACGTTTCAGACAGTAGACAGTAGTAAATAAGTTGTACTACAGGCACATCTGATCAATTCAAGATGTTAAAATCATAGCAGATATAGAGCGCAACAGTCTGGAAGTCAAAATCCTTCCTTTCCTCCAGATGTGAATTGATTATTTGTGGTAACTTACAAAGACAGAGCTCCTGTGAGCCACGTAGCTGGTAATCGATGGGATATTTTTGGGAAAATGCCATTTAACAGCAGAAAAAAGTAAAACGGAATTACAGCAAGAGATAAAATGTGTTTAATTGCAATGAAAACACAAAAAATTACTATAATAATAATAATTATTATTATTATTAATGTTCTTAAAAATAAGCTTAATTTTCTAAATGTAAACTGTAAAAAAATAAATAATAAATTGTATCAATTTTAATGTATATTATAAATTACATTTTGCGTAAATATTTTGCATTTTCTTTTACTGTAATGTGAAAATAACCATGCTATTAATTTAACTTTTTATATCATGGTAATGTTTGCTAAAATTAATAACATTAATTTTTGCTTGTTTCAGTGCTACTTTAGTAATATCTTCACACAATGCAAAAAAAATTAAAAATACTATTCTTAATGTTCCTAAAAATAGGCATAATTGTCTTTAATGCAAAATAAAAAAAATAATAATAATTCTAAGAAAAAAAAATATTTTGCATATATTTTCAGTGAAAATAATGGTTTTAGCTTTAATTTATATATCATGGTAATATTCATTTTAATAACTTTATTTCTGCTTATTTAAATGTTATTTCAGTTATATCTTTAAAAAAACTGAAGAAAAAACAAAGCAAAAAAACTAAAACAGAATTACAATAATGGAATATAAGGTAAAATGTGTTTAATTGTCATGAAAACAGAATGCAAAAAATCATGTTCTTAAAAATAGGTGTAACTTTCTTAATACAAAATAATGAATAAACGAATCTCACTGAATCATTCATAGATGCATCAGTTAAAAGTCCTTTGATTATCTGCATTCGACGGTAGTTTAATCAGAATGAACACAACACATTGTCATTCTGTCTCATTGAAAACGCGATCACAAAATGTGACGTTAAAATGCAGAAGAGCGTGTTTGGACGCAGCGTCTGACGGCTCTGAGGGGAATCATCTCACATCGCAACAGATGGAGAATCACTCCGATGGAAACTCCATGACTTCACATACAAAGGCGGTGTTTTTGTGTTTTCTGACCTCTGGTGGACCGTTACGAGACTTTGGGTGGCAGTTAGCGACGCTCGGGCCTATTCTCGCCGATGTTTGTGATTTAATTGAGCACAGATGGTACATAATCTATTTTCCTGTCTACATGCCATGTCTCTAATGGTGTCAAGCCTGTTCGATGCAAATGAGAGTTTGTGGCTTTAGATTTGAAAACAATTGTGAACGTGAAACCCATCTGATGCAGAAAATCCTCTATTGTTTGTCCAAAATGAAAATGCATTGAATAAAATTGGTTTTGCATGAACTATGGCGGCAGTTGCGCTCTATACCTGTCAATCATAACACATACAGACACTATAGGCCATAAATGTCTCATAAACACACATGAAGGGTAGATTTATAGTGTTTTCCACATACATGTCAAAAATGTTCATGCAGTAATTCACTGACCTTCAATGTCCAGCTGTTATTACTCACTGAGCATGTGAATAAAGTCTTTTTGTCTTTCTCAAGCTCTTTTCCAAAGCCCTTGTGAGCCGCTGCTCTATGAAACTGAAATACACCCTCAAAAGTAAGAGTTTGGAACGCTACATAGGCAGCATATCTGCTCATTAGAGATTTACATTAATGTGTTGCTAAGCTAACAATGCAATACTTGACAAATAAGCATAGAAACAGAAAAGACAAATATTGGGTAAAATAATCCATTTATAATTAGATTAGACTGTTTTTTGGTAGTTTGTGGTCTTTAATGAAATATAATTAAAAACAATGTTTCTCTTGACTGTTTGGCCAATTGAGTTTAGATTCTGGCAATGACTTTTCTGTTTATGAGACGTTAACTAAAACTATTAATACTGTTTTGTTAATTGAAAAAAGCCGAAATAAAATAAAATAAAATACATTAGATAAAAGTGCTAAGATAAAAGATAGTTAGATAAAAGTCATAATTATAAGAAAAAAAGTCACAATTGAGAAAAGGTCAAATTATGAGATAAAAGTCATAATTATGAGAAAGAAGTCAAAATTATGACATACTAAGTCACAATTATGAGATAAAGTCATAATTGGGAAAAATCTAAATTATGAGATAAAAAGTCATAATTATGAGATAAAAAGTCATAATTGGGAAAAATCTAAATTATGAGATAAAAAGTCATAATTATGAGATAAATGCATAAATGTGAGAAAAGGATCAAAATTACGACAGTAATGATTATGAGATAAAATGTCATAATTGAGAAAAAGCCTAATTATGCTATAAAAAGTAATAATTATGAGATAAAAAGGCATAAATGTGAGAAAAGTGTCAAAATTATGACATAAGTAATAATTATGAGATAATAGGCATAAATGTGAGAAAAGGGTTGAAATTATGACATACTAAGATATAACTATGAGATAAAAAATCATAATTGAGAAAAGCCAAATTATGAGATAAAACCTCATAATTACTGTATGAGATAAAAAGTCAGAAATACGAGAAAAGGGTCAAAATTATGACATATTAAGATGTAATTACGAGATTTTAAAAAGTCAGTTATGACATACCAAGTCATAATTATGAGAAAAAAGTTTGTTTTTATGACATTTACATATTTACATTTTGTCATTTAGCAGATGCTTTTATCCAAAGCGACTTACAAATAAGGAGAATATGCAATTGCTATGACAAATCTCAGTTAGCCTAACGCAGTACACGTAAAATATAAAAAGAAAACAGAAAATGGCGACTAACTGAAATAAGCTTAATGCGTTAAAATTACTAACTGGAAATAAATAAAAACAGAAATAAAAAATAAACCTAAAAAGCAACATGTAAAAAGAACACAAGGTAATAAAAATGACAAAAGCACAGAACAAAATGAGTAAAAGTGAAGTGCTGTCTGTGTCGGCGGCTCACGAGCGTCTGTCTCTCTGCTCTGCATTAATAACCTTACAGATGTAACGATGCCTCAGCATGTCTCTCTCTCTCTCTGTGCGCATGTTTGGCTGGATCTCTTCTCTTGTTCTAGCTGCCATTATTGTGACTCAGCTCACCACGCCGTATGTGCGTATCGCACCCGCTGCCGGCGACAGCCAACTAACAGGTCAGAACTTCCACCATCCACCTCGCGCTGTGTGTGTGTGTGTGTGTGTGTGTGTGTTAAATCATGCCTGTTTCCTGGCCATGTCAGATCATATTTCACTCCAAAATTTAAAAAAGGAAAGAAATTATATTATCATATTTATTATTTAATATTTCTATTTATATAATTTAATTTTTTTTAATTGTTGCATTTTGCATAAAGATTTTGCATTATACACAAATTTTCATTACCGTAATGTGAATTTTTATGTATTTTTTTATTATTAAGTTGTATTATTATATTTGCATAAAAATGTAGCATTTTAATTAAATTATTACAATAATGTGAAAATAACAATATTTAGCTGCTCTACCTGTATTCTGATTGTTTTGTTTTTTTTTAAATCATGGTTTTAATGATCTTAATGAGACACGTTGACAAGAAATTGACCTAAATAAATAAACAAACTAACAAAAAAAAACAACAAAAAAAAAACTCAAAAGTAAAATATCTGGATGCATTAGTAAAAAGTTTTATATTTCTTGAAAATAATGTCACAATAAAAATACAATAAAAAAATAAACAAACGTAAAAATAATTTATAAAAAAAAAATTCAATCACTATTTGTTCTTATGCTAAATATATTTTTTCACAATTTTTATTTACATTTTTAGGGTGAAATGTGAGCTATATGTATAACGTTTTCCTGTCTGTGTAAGTTTCGTTTTTTCTGTAGTGCTATATGGTATATTTCAGTATTTCTTCCACGTGTATTATTGAAACCCGTGACTGTTGTGTAAAGCAGCGTTTGTTGATTCGTTTTAGTCCTGAATGGATGCAGGTTGAAAAGGTAATTGAGGATTTTCAGGGTTACCGTCCGTCTGATGAGCTTCATTTGATCCCTGCTGTTTGCTTCCTGTAGAAGGTCACTTTCCATTAGCTGAATCTGTACGCTGAAAGCACGCATTTACTGTGGAAAATAAACACCGGAGCAGGAGTCACTAAATTAGCTCCTTTTTATTCAGCACCGATGTCCGTCGAAGGAATCAATACGACCCTGGCAAACCCGAAACCAAAGACCGCGGCGTTTGCAATGCATGACAACCATATCCCACCAGAAAATTACATTTCAATATTTACTGTTTTTTGAACAGTTCCAGGTGAGGCTCTCATGTGCCACTGTGAAATGCAGGATTTCACCTTTCAGTCGTTTCAATGTGGATGTTTAATGATAATGCCATGTTTTCCACAGACGAACGGTAAAGAGAAAATTAACTTGTTTTTAATTAAACCTTATATAAACACATCTTCAGATCACTCGCCCCTTCGGCACATTACGGAGTCATTGTGCATGATCATGGATACAGTGCAGCATTTGATTCTGTTCCTCTAAGTGTTTGCATGTTTGTTTGTGAGCGAGAATGTGGTGGTTTCACCTCTGGTCATCTGAAGCGAGGCTGTTTATGCCATATTCGTCCTCCTCCTCGACCCCGCGCTGCAGCCTGCGGCCCGTCTTCAAACACTCTCTCGCCTCCATCCAGACTGCAGAAACTCAGACTCCAGAATGCAAATGAGCATCATGACAACAACTAAAGCCTAGAGAGATGTATGCACTTATGCTAATAATTGTACTCAATTTCTGCTTTCGTTTTCGGTCCAGAACTCTTGCATTTATATTGAAGTCGACATTGTTTCCATACAGTGGTTTTGAAGCTTATTTCTGCCACACGAGAGAAAAAACATGCGTTGGTAAATCACAATTATGAGGCAGAAGAGTTATAATTATGAAATGAAAATTAAGCCATGATTATGAGATAAAATTCATAATTTTGGTATTAGAAGTAACAATTGTGAGATAAAGTTGAAATTATGAAGGTATCAAGTCAAAATTAAGACATGTTAAGCAATACTTGAGATTCAAAGTTGAAATTATGACATTAAAAATGAAAATAAGATGAGAAACTCAATTTTGATAATTATGAGATAAAAATTTAAATTGACATAAATCGAAATTATGGCATGAAAAGTTGAAAATATGAAGGTATCAAGTCAAAATTAAGACATGCTAAGCAATACTTGAGATACGAAGTTGAAATTATGACATTAAAAATTAAAATTATAAGATGAAAACTCAATTTTGACATAAAAATCATAATAATGAGATAAAAATTGAAATTGACAAATCGAAATTATGGCATGAAAAGTTGAAAATATGAAGGTATCAATTCAAAATTAAGACATGCTAAGCAATACTTGAGAAAAATTTGAAATTGTGACAAAAAGAGGAAATTATGAGATAAAAACTCAATTATGGCATAAAATCATAATTATGAGATAAAGTTATTGAGATGAAAAGTTGATATTATGGCAATCATTATTATAAGATGAAATTATGACAAAGTCGTAATTACGAGATCAAAAGTTGGAATTATGTTAAAAAGTCATAATTTTGAGATTAGGGGTTGCAATTATGGCATGAAAAGTTGAAAATATGAGATATAAAGTCAAAATTATAACATACTAAGCAGTATGTTATGGCATAAAAAGACATGAGAAGTTGAAATTGTGACAAAAAAGTGGGAATTATGAACTAAAAAGTTGTCAATATAAAGTCATAAATATTAGATACAAAGTTGAAATTATGGCATAAAAAGTCAATTCTGAGTTAAAAGTCATAAAAAAAAGTCCTCATTATGAGATTTCAAAAAAGTTTGAATTATGACAAGTGAAAATTACAAGATAAAAAGTCATAGTTATGGCATAAAAAAACATGAGAAGTTGAAATTATGACAAAAATAGAAATGATGGCATTTAAAGTTGTAATTGTGATAGTATGCCGTAATAGTGTCATCATTTAGAATTTTTATCTCATAATTATGATTGACCAAACCATGATTTTTTTCTTCTTATGTGGCAGAAATGGGCTTCTGTAGTTTTGTGAGTATCTGTTGGGAATCAGTTCTTTTGTTGTTGTTTGTTGGGAAACACCTGCGGCAAAAAAGAAACAGGAGCCCAAACACAGGAACCTGCTCATCTGTCACCATGGTAACAGCAGCCCATAGGCCCCGCTGATGGATGTTGTCAGGCCTTGATTGAAAAAGTGTAGCTGGCAGGAGGAACCGATCCGCGGCTCGGCTCAAATGAGCGCCACGTCCGCACTATTTTTCATCCTCTTCTCATTTAGTGCTGGAAATTGATATTTCATCGGGCACACGGTCGACATGCATCACATTATACAGTAAACAGGCAAACGCGCTCGCTCTGTTTCTCTCTGACCGCTCGTACGCTCACTATTCCTCCTCAGTGCTGCAAATAAAGCCGCTTTTAGTCCATTTAGATGACAAACAGAGGAGAGTGATATCGCTCAGATGTTGCTTTTTATGTCTTTGTGACTTATAGTTTTCAGTTACGTTTAATTAAAGTATTAACTTTGTCTCAGATGTTTTTCTTACAATTGAAAAAGAAATGGAGAAAAAAGCTGAGATAAGAAGTCCTAATTGTGACCAAAAATTATAATAATGGCCAAATATTCATATAAAAATTTTTATATTATATAAAATGGTTATATAATAATTGTAACATAATTATGACCATTTATACAATAATTTTGACATGCCATAATTATGACTTTTTTGTAACAATTAGGACTTTTTATCACAGCTTTATTTATCATAAGCAATTTTAGAAAACGTTTAACATTAAAGTTGATTGACTTTTTTTAATCTCTTAATTTCTACATTTAGGTATCATATTTAGACATTGATATTGTGACAAAATAAACATCTTCTCAAAACTCCAGAGGAGACACACATGAGATTCAGGAGTCTCCATGTTATCTCATTGCTGAGGTTTTAATGAGATATCAGTGGTGTTTTCTTCTTTTCTGCAAGCAAAGCTAGTATAATCAATGATCAACTAACTTGATTAATCGTCTGCTAATACTAACCTGTTTTATTAACAAAAAGCACAATCATATAAATCTTATTTCACTCATTTGCAATGTTTTGTCAGTGTTGATAATGTGCTGAATATCTGTGCGTCACATGTCTGTCCTCATATGTTGTGTTTTTATCACGATCACAGTGACTCATTTCAGCCATGATTGTCTGGACTTCCTGTTCCAGGTGCTGCGACCCGGAAACCTGATGCCGTGGAACCCGAGAAACAGACGGATCACACGGTGAAGATCGCCGGGGTCATCGCTGGCATCCTACTCTTCGTCATCATCTTCCTCGGCGTGGTGCTGGTCATGAAGAAACGGTAAGAGAGCTTCACTTCTGTTCAACAATATTTAATCTGATTAACATGAAACTGTGTTTAATCCTTTAAAGCTGAAGTGTGTCATTCAAGCACCACCGCACTCCCACCATCTGTCAGTCAAATAGATAGCCCCGCCCCCAAACTCACGCCATTGGCTGAGAATGTTCTGGAAGCATCACAGTGTTGATTCAAAGGGCTCGCTAATAAAGACTCTGAACATTAAGATACGACTAAGTATTTAAATATGGGAAAAATTATTATCAAGTAATCATTATGCTGTAAAAAGTCATAATTATGAGATACAAAGTCAAAATTATGACATGAAAAGTAAAAAATATGATCTATTAATCAATAATTGTTAATATGACAAAAAGTAAAATTTATAAGGTAAAAGTCATAATTGTAACATAAAAGTATCAATTATGAGATAAAATCTCATAGTTGTGACAAAGTTATTATTATAAGATACAAAGTTGAAATTGACATGAAAAGTCAAAAATGTGACGTACTAAGCATAAAAAGTCAAAATTATGAGATGCAGGCTGAAATTTTGACATGGAAATTAAAGTGTATGAGATTAAGTAATAATTTTGACAAAGTATAAATTATGAAATAAAGTCATTATTGTGACAAATGAGAAAAGAAATCTAAATTGTAAATGAAAGGTCATAAATGAGATAAAAATTCAAAATCGACATACTAAGCAGTAATTGAGATAAAAATGATGAGATAAAAGTTATAATAAAGAGAGAAAGTCATAATAGTGACATAAAAGTATAAACTATTAAATAAAAAGTCAATTGTGACAAATGAGGTAAAAAGTCAAAATTATGCCATGCAAGGTTAAAAATATGAGATAATGAGACAAAAAGAAATTATGACATGAATTTGAAAATGTGAGAAAAGTCAAAATTGACATACTAAGCAGTAATTGGGATAAAGTATGATGACGGTCAACATTATGAGATGAAAACTCATAATTGTGACGTTAAAACTTACATAAAGTGACATAATTATGAGACAAAAAGTTAATTTCTGCAGCACTGCACTCCCACCGTGTGTCAATCAAATAGGTAGCCCTGCCCCCAAACTCACGTCATTGGTTGAGAATGTTTTGAAAGCGTCAAACTGCGGTTGATTAACTTACAGTGACTATGAACATTAAAGTGAACGTGGGATAAAATGACACACTTCAGCTTCAGAGAGCTGTTATATTGCTGCTGTACCGTTTAGAAATCTTCCCATGTCATGGTACCATCCAATGTGCCCATGAACACATGAAAGTCAAATGAATCAATGCTGATTTTCTGTTCGCTTTTCAAACAGCCCCTTTTGTCAACTGAACACAGAATAATTGATTTGATCGCTCTGATAAGCACCATTACACGGTTTGTGGCACCAATACATGCTGCCTGATGAAATATTAATTTTTTCTCCCCGCGCTGCTCTCAAACAAACGGCATCGCTTTAATGACCCGGCGACGGGAAATAGCACAAATATTTTCCGAGCTTATCTTGTGCAGAAAAAAAAAGAAAAGAGCGAAAGAAAAGCGAGATAAGAGAGAAAAATTGATGAAAGGCGCTTTTTTTTTCAAAGAGAGGCCCAGGGCGCATTGCTTCGGGCGAGTTTACATTAGATCCGTCCTCAGCTGGAGTAAAAACCCTTGTTCAAACAACCCAACTCCAGATCTGCTTTAGATTCAGAGCGTGTTTTCAGTGGTTTCAGATGTAAATTGAAGGCAGGGCCAAGTAAATATGTTTTTAATGAGAGTCATTACCTTCGCAGAATAAGGGTATTTGTCTCTATTGATTTTGCTGTTGAGCCTCAAAATGGCCAAACATTTGAAGAGGGATGCCTTCATTTTGCTGACGAGGCGATTTCCGCCAGATCGTTTGTATGCGTCGCCCGGGCCGTTTTTAGCATAATGACCTTGGCATCGCATGTTAAATCTCAGCGTAATTTGATGAGATCCATATCCACAGACATCAGTAATTGAGTCAGGACTGAGTTCACTACTACTAATAAACTTAGAGCGCTAGAATTGCTTTTGCAGCTCGCGTTTGTCGCAGAATTCAAACCCTGAGTCCAAACTCACCACTCCTGCCTGTAACGAGAGCTAATCAGCCTGTTTCTAACCGCTCTCTGTCCTGTCCTCTCTCTCTCTTCACCCTGTACTAGACCTTTGATGCGAATGAAAATGAAGCTGTGAGAGATTGAAGTGCAGTCTCATTAATGAAACACAAGCTGAATGAATTAGTGTAAATTGTTCTTGCATAAATGATTGCGTTCGATTCAGTGTGTGAGAATGTTTGCACAGAATTACTTCTGCTTGCGTTTCATGAATGAGGTCTAGTATTGATCGATATTTGACAAAGCATTGAAAAGGTCTGTCTAGAAAAATTCAGGCCTCATTAAAAAAGCACAAGATTAACATTAAGAACATAATTCTTATGTTAATGTTGCATTAAAAAAAGAAGTGCAGTCTCATTTGTGCTCATGCAAATATTTATGTAAGAATAGTTTAATCAGGAATGTTCTTTCTTTCAAGAAGGAGGTCTAGTGTTCGATAATTTAGCTGACCAAACATTACTTTTTGTCCTGAAATCAATGTGTTTCTAGACAAATTCAGTAAACCAAAGGTGCTAGAAAACATTTTCGAAATTATGAGAAAGTCAAAATTATGATTATGAGATAAAAAGACATAATCATGGCATAACAAGTCAATTATGAGATACAAAAGTCAAAATGATGGCATAAAAATGTAAAATTATGAGATTAAAGAAAAATCGAGGTTTTGATATACTAAGTCATAATTATGAGATAAAGTATGAATTATGAGATAAAAAGTCAAAATTATGACATGAATTGAGATTTTTTTTTAAAAAAGGGAAAAAAGCAGTGCAGTCTCGATACACAATGTAAATGCATGTGTACAAAAAACTAAATTAATCATTCACATATTTTTGATGTAACTTGATTGTTTGTTTATTTATTTAAGAATTAAATGGGTTGTTTGCTTAAAAATGAATATAAATGTTGCATTCAACACAAGCTGAATAAGTTAAATCGTCTGTAAAGCCATTGTTATGCAAGTGAATGCATTATTCAAAATAAATATTTTTTTAAATAAATAATTGGTTTTATTAACAATTTACAATTAACAAAAAAAAAAAAAAACGAAAAACAGTAAATATTGAGGTGCAAAGATTTTTATTTTTTTTTAACAAAGTATAATTGCAAGTATAAACCCAACATTTCTGCCATCAGCCCTTTTCAAGCTACCAATTATAATTCCTTATATGTAAGAAAGGCTGATGGCTGAAATGTTGGTTTTAAAAATAAATAAGCTTAAGAATTTGAGTTATTTTCTGAATGCCTCGCAGCCTCATTCTCATTCGCACTGGATTAACTATGATGTCTGCACTGATGTCTGAGAACGCCCTTAATGAGATGTTAATGATATCAGCCACACCCACACCATAGGCTCCGCCTCACATAACACACACACACACACAGAGGCAAGCAAATCAGGCTCACAGTCACTGGAGTAACTCGTCACATGTGTCACCATATCAGGTTTTGTTCATTTTTCTATATTTTCAGACATTAATATTTTTACTTTTTCTTTCCTTCCATTTTCATTCCCCCTCCACCCCTTCCACCACTGCTTTTGCCCTTCCACCCCACTCGGCAGAAGATCCTATCACTCCTACACTTACTACCTGTAAGTAACCACTTTGTGAAAACTAGTTGCAGTGCTTTCTCTTCCACGCCTCTTTTGATATTCCATGCATGATTCCAAACCCAGTGACTTCCTTCCTTCCTCCCTTCAAACTGCAGCCCGGCCGGACCCGCGTCCGCCGCCGCTATGTGCTTTTAATGATGGATGCTAAGACCAAACCAAACCCTGGCATTGCTAAACTCGGCTTTTTGAATCATTCATCACAGCGAACGCTGGAAATATGGTAATTCCTCTCTGGAGGAGGTTCTCTTTGCTGCTGCGGTTTGAAGGGGAGGATCTGATCCGATCTGATCGCTGATGATGATGAAAAATTCCCTTAGAGCTTAAGAAACTGTATTATGGAGCTCAGAAGTCCAGTTTTCCCGTTGCAGTTTGATGGGTGAAGGAAAAGCTGGGCCTTTTCCCATCGGAACGAACCGATCCCTCGGACGCACGAATGCAGGCGAATGCGGCACCTGTGTCAGTGCATCGACCCGCACATCAGCCCCGATTCATCGCTTTAGTTCCTTTCCCTCCATGTTTATCTCAGTTCTGTTCAGTTCTGCATGAGTCTGTTAAGCGCATGTTTATCATCATCATGTGTTACACACACACACACACACACACACACACACACATTAGACAGAAGTTGAAACATGTACAAACATCATTAGATACAAAATATCAAATCAAGTGTCAATTGTTTTAAAAGCAATCAGATGTTTTTTGCTTTGGCATGATAAAACAATAGATCCAGAGTTTGTCATTGTTCATGTTTAGAGATATTTGAGACACTTGATCTGATGAAGGACATTTACACATTTATAATTCATATAGTTACATGTAACTTGTATGTTGAAATACATGTGGAATATTTGTATCACTTACAGCAAGGTCCCATTGGTTAACTTTATATTTAAATGTGTTACAGTATCTTAACAGATACAAAAAAAAATGTTGTAGAAACACGTTTTACTCCTTAACTGTTAGTTAATTTCTCAGATAATAACTAAAAATGGCAATTAACACGTTGAATTAAACAATTAAACTAAAATAGTTATTTTTTATTTTAAAAATATTTTACAGTATATTAGTAAATGTTGAATTTAACATTAATTAGTTAATTGCATAGTTAATTTTTAGATATGTTATACTTGGACTTTTTTTGAACATCTGAATCTGAATGTCATTCATTAGATACAAAATATCAAAAACAAGTGTAATTTATTTAAAACGACACTAAAATATAAGTTTATGCTCATGCATCTTTATATTTTTTATAACAGTGTATTAGTAATTGTTTAAATCAACTAAGATAATTTTTTTGTCATTGTTAGTTCTTGATAATAGTTAACGTGAACAAATGGAACCTTACTGTAAAGTGTGTCCCTCTTAGTAAAGTTTGTTGCTGCTGCGGCATGAATTAGTGTAGTTTATTTTTAGAGGATCCGCTGACAAATATGAGATTTAATCTGGTTTCCACACATTGAGGGATTTCTTCAGGGCTTCAGACGTGACATTCATGGAGGAATGTGTTTGTGTGGGGATTCAGAGCCTCAGCCAGGATTAGAATAAGAGCGAAGCGGATCTGGAGTCTGTTGATCAAATCCCCCGATATGACAAAGATCTCCTGCATTTATATCTCTCACTATATTTGGACACAGATACTGCAGCATATTCCTCTCCGACTGAACACTCACAGCACACAGATCTGGATTTACATTATCATCCGTCTGGTCTTGTGCAAAATCTGTCAGTTTACGTTTACATTCATGCATTTTACAGACACTTTTATCCCGAGCGACTTACCTGAAGAATTACAGTAAGGAAACAACATATTTAGCCGGGAAAAGTCTGTTTTCAGATGCAATGGGAGGAAGTCTTTGAAGAGTTTTTGTCCTAAACAGAGTAGGATTTTAAGTCTTTTGAATCTGTTCACAAAAAGATTGATTCACTGATTTGTTCAACAAGACACAGTTTGTTCATTATGATGCTCAAACACCATGTGAGTCTCTCAGATGAATCTTAATAAGGCATAATAAGACTTGTTTCGATCTTTACTGTGAAGAAATTCAGTAAACATTTCTGCAGATTACATATTCACGCCAGATGCCAACAAAAGAGTATTCAACTGAAAGTGTTCTTATTATGCATTAGTCAAATCCAAGAGACTTCAGTAGCACTTAAACATCATAATGAACGAATGATCATTCAGAATGATTTGTTCACTTGAAGGATTTGTTTAAACAAAACACCACTGGTAAAAAATCCTGCTCGACATACACTAAAAAATAAGCTTTAGATTTACTTTGAAACCATTTTTACTCATAAATTGCAAGTAAATTTGACAAATAAACCAGTAATATTGAATTAAACATGGAATTTTGAGGTAGAAAAACTGAAACGGTATATTCTTTCGTACTTCAGTCATCAATACAGTACAGTGTAGTTGTTAATTAAATCTCATGATTTAATCTGTGATTAATTAGCATTTTCTCCGTTTAACATGGACAGACAAACTCATCATGTTATAAACAAGTAAAGGGCGGATTAAATATTTGAAAGTTAGACATTAAGTGTATTTTGCCTTAAATTGAGTGTTTTAGAGTTGCACATAGCTCCTGCAGTCACATAAAGACTCAACATAAAGCATCTTCCTCAAAGATGAGAGAGAAAGTTCAGTAGAAAGCGCCTGCCGCTCGTCCCTCTCTCTCTCTCTCTCCCAGAGCTGCCCGTTTAACTCAGCGTTTGAGCGAGCGGGAGGCCTTAATTAAATCCTTCACCGAGAGCTCACGCAGAACAAGAAACAAATTAATTGTAACAAGAGGATGCACATTTGTCTCGGCTGACGGCTCCTGCGCTGCGGAGGAGAGAGGAAGCAGAGAGAGTCGATTTCCCCGTCGTACGACGGCTGCGAATCGCCGGCGTCGCTCTCTGATGCAGATAATAGAGCCTCCGATCAGACGGCCTGTTTACTCCACATGGTAATGCGATCGGATGAGGCGGCGCAGGAAAGTTTGGAAATGAGTCACTGACAGCAATCACACTCTGTAATTAAATTAGAGTCTAATTAACGTCTATTAATGGGTGCGTGCGGCATACCTGGGGATTCAGAGCCAGCAAATCCTCATAAAACCTCCCAGAGGAGATCGGATGAATCACTGGAGCTTCTGAAGCATTAATCTCTCGCACAAACCTGTGAACGAAGCAACCAGCGCGAGCAGAAACCGCTGCAAAACCCATCACCATTAACTTACAGAGCTCTGGGTGATTGACAGTTGCTATGTGGTTGCTAGGGTGGAGTCTAGGTGGTTGTTAGGGTGTTTAGGTGGAGTCAAAGTGGTTGCTAGGGTATTTAGTTGGAGTTGAGATGGGGGGGTTGCTAAGGTGATTAAGTGGGGTTTATGTGGTTGCTAGGATGTTTAGGTGTAGTCTAGGTGGTTGCTAGGGAGTTTAAGTGAAGTATAGGTGGTTGCTAGGATGATTAAGGGAGGTTTATGTGGTTGCTAGGGTGTTTAGGTGAAGTCTAGGTGGTTGCTAGGGTGTTTAGGTGAAGTCTAGGTGGTTGCTAGGGTGTTTATTTAGAGTCAAAATGGTTGCTAAGGTGATTGGGGGGGGGGTTATGTGGTTTCTAGGGTGTTTAGGTGTTGTGTAGGTGGTTGCTATGGTGTTTAGGTGAAGTCTAGGTGATTGCTAGAGTGTTAACATGGAGTCAAGGTGGTTGTTATGGTGATTAATAGGGTTCATGTGGTTGCTAGGTTAATTAAGGGTAATTATGTGGTTGCTAGAGTGTTTAGATTGTAGTGTAGATGGATGCTAGGGTATTTAGGTGTAGTCTAGGTTGTTGCTAACGTGTTAACTTGGAGTCAAGGCGGTTGTTATGGTGATTAAGTAGGGTTTATATGGTTACTAGGTTAATTATGGGGTGTATGTGGTTGCTACACAGTAAAAAAAAAAAAAAAAAAGTTGAGCGAACTAAAAAAAAGCATTCAGCAGATTTTTGAGTTTGCTCAACTTATTTTTGTGGGAGATTCTCAAATTTTTGTTGTATAAACTTAAAACAACAAGTTGAGAAAACTCAAAAATCTGCTGAAGCTGGTTGCCTTAATTTTAAATTGGCTCAACTTTTTTTTTTTTTTTTACAGTGTAGAGTGTAGATTGTAGTGTAGTTGGATTTAGGTGAAGTCTAGGTGGTTTCTAGGGTGTTTAAGTCAAATCTAAATATTTATTGAGATTTAAAAATATGTATTTAATTTATAAATACGTATCAAGCTGTATGTAATATTAACTATATATTGTATGTTTTATGACTTATATAATGTTGTTATTTTTAATTATTATATTAACTTGTTTATTATATTTATGTAGTTTATAACTTTTAACTTTTTCAATTATTATTAATTAATTTAATCGAACCAAATTGAATTGAAGTACCATGACTTATTGTACCATGAAAATTAGAGTGTTTGGAAATGGAAAGAAAGTGCATGTCGTAACACAGTTGTTTTTCTGCCTCTATCGAAAGGCCGACAAACATTTATTCCATTTGTAAAAGCCTTGAAATATTTATTTGCAGCATGTTGGGACTCAGTGCGAGCGGCGTGTGGTTCACAAAGATCTTGTACGTGGATGTTTTAGTGGAGTAAAGGGTACAGTGCCGGCTAATAGTTTAATGGATGTGATAATGCCATTAGTGTAGCTGATGTGCAGTTACACTCGCTCAGAGATGTTGTTTTGGCCTTCAAGGGTGTTCTGATGATTCTGATGCACAGGAAAACATCAGACGGTTCACTGAGGGTCACACACTTTAATGCATGCATACTGTAGGATTTGAGTTATTCTATAGCGCCTGTTGAATATTGATGCCGCACCATAATAAGTTAATATAAGTGTTTCTGACAGATGCTCGTACTGCTGCAGTCGGCTGATGAGCAGCAGATGTTTGAGCTTCACCTGCAACAGTTTAATTAAACTGTCAACACATTACATCTTAATATTTCTCCACGTCATATGATCCTTCAAGCCTGAAGAGCACATTCACATAAACACACATCACATCATATTAAAATGACAAATACAGCTTTTTACTCCATCTTTATTAAAGGCAAACCCAGCACAGCATTACAAACATTTCTCAAAAATATGATCAAATGTAAATGTAAGTGCTGCCTTGATGTCTTTGTTTCCCATAGGAAAGGACTCGCGCTGTCTGATCTGATTATTGAGTTAAACTGTAAAAGCTTGATCAGGCTGTAATGCTTTAGGAAATCAAATCATACTATGAAGAAAACTTTTTCTGCTAGTTTTATTCTGCAATAACCAGTTTGTTCAAAGCCTGCTGCTCCGAAATGCTGATTTGAGACAGTTTGCATAATATTGCAGGCTTTGAGTAAATTCTATTCTACTTCATTTCTATATGCTTTCTATTTATTATAATTAAATTGAATTAAATTAATGATAGTACTAATAACGATGATACTTATTATTATTTAATTTAATTTAATTTAATTATAATAAATACTAAACATATAGTAATGAAGTAGAATAGAATTTACTCAAAGCCTGCCACTCTGAAATGCTAATTTGGGACCATTTTCATTATTTATAAGCATATATAAATATAATATAATAATTATTATATTACAATTATAATACAATAACAATATTAATTAATTATACATGTAAATATAATAAATAATAAGCATATAGAAATGAGGTTGAATAGAATTTATTCCTGCCAATAGAATTTAAGGCCTGCCACTCTGTACTGCTGGTTTGACAATCTGCATTATTAGTAAGCATATAGAAAAAAAAAATTAATTAATATAATAAAATAATATATAAAAGGAATTATAATAATTAATACAACAACAGTAATAATAATAATAATAATAATAATTTAGAATATTATATTATATTATAAATATAATAAAAAATAAGCATATAGAAGTGAATTAAAATATGATTATGTGCTTCATAAAGCCCCACCCCAGCCTGGCGTCGTTTCAGTATGCAACACCACAGCTGCTCCTTTAAGAGCAGAGAATGCTGGGAGACTCGTGCCTGTCTGAGACGTCAGTGTCTGTGAGTGAAAATGTGCAGGTGACCTCTGTATCTGCGGGAAGTGCGTTTGATGGCGCGTTGACAGCTCATGTCAGGCTTCAGTGCTCATTTCAATACACCGCTCAAATCATCAGTCATACATACTAATAGAAACCTCACGCTACTGTGAGCTTAAACCCCTCAAACAAAGAGCAGCTCTACAATTTAATAGAGAGTCACTTATAGTTGGACTGATGGAATCAACTGTCATAGAGACCTGTATAATACAATATATCATATACATCTATATCAGCATGGTGTAAAATAGTTTTAACACTCTCCTGACACAAGTGTGAGTGATGTTTGCACATGCAAACTTATGTCATAATGATAGGGTGTAAGGTGTGGTTGCTAGGGTGTAGCTATGTGGTTGATAAGATGTACTGATGGTCGCTAGAGTATACGGAGTGGTTGCCAGGGTGTTGCTATGCGTTTGTTAGAGTTAGAGGTTGTTCTGATAGTTGTTAAGAGTGTTCGGGAGTTGCTAGGATGTTGTTATGTGGTTTTTAAAGTTTTCTGGTGGTTGTTATGGGGTTCAAGTAGTTGCTAGGGTGTTGCTATGTGGTAGATAAGGAGTTCTGGTCGTGGTAAAAGTGTTCTGGTTGTTGCTAGGGTGTTGCTATGTGGTAGATAAGGAGTTCTGGTCGTGGCTAAAGTGTTCTGGTTGTTGCTAGGGTGTTGCTATGTGGTAGATAAGGAGTTCTGGTCGTGGCTAAAGTATTCTGGTTGTTGCTAGGGTGTTGTTATGTGGTAGATAAGGAGTTCTGGTCGTGGCTAAAGTGTTCTGGTTGTTGCTAGGGTGTTGCTATGTGGTAGATAAGGAGTTCTGGTCATGGCTAAAGTGTTCTGGTTGTTGCTAGGGTGTTGCTATGTGGTAGATAAGGAGTTCTGGTCGTGGCTAAAGTATTCTGGTTGTTGCTAGGGTGTTGTTATGTGGTAGATAAGGAGTTCTGGTCGTGGCTAAAGTGTTCTGGTTGTTGCTAGGGTGTTGTTATGTGGTAGATAAGGAGTTCTGGTCGTGGCTAAAGTGTTCTGGTGGTTGCTAGGGTGTTGCTATGTGGTAGATAAGGAGTTCTGGTCGTGGCTAAAGTATTCTGGTTGTTGCTAGGGTGTTGTTATGTGGTAGATAAGGAGTTCTGGTCGTGGCTAAAGTGTTCTGGTGGTTGCTAGGGTGTTGCTATGCAGTTCCTAAAGTGTTATTGAATATTGAATATACTTTAGTGTCCCATTCCTGGGAAATTCATCTTGGACAATCATGGCCTGTACGTAACATTGACTCAAACTACACATAACTCACAATAAATTACACATATCAAATATATTAAAGCTACTATATGCCAAACTGACTCCTTATTTTTGCTCTTCTCTGTTAAATAATTTAACAGCAATTGGCACAAAATAATTTTTGTAGTGATTTGATTTACACATCAAAATCCTCAGTCGTCTGCCTGAGGGTAAAATATAAAAATTCTCTTGTAACAATTGAACATCATCATCGGCAACAATTTTCTTTGCTTGTTTTAAAACAGAAACTTCATACATCTCCTGAAGAGGTTGTTTCTCTTCCCAACCTACAATTTTGAAAGCAGTCTGTGCAAGTCGAGCAAGTTTTGATTTAGATTGGACAGTCAGATTTCCATACCATGCTGTTATACCATATCTTATCAAACTCTCAAAAACAGACTGATAGAACAGAAATAAAATCCTCCCAAATACTTTTAACCTTCGCAAAAAATATAACCTCTGTTGCAATCTAGAACAAATACTGTTGACATGAAAAGACCAACATAACAAATTGTCCATCTATCAACTTCTGAAAAGTATTGTAAACAAGTATAGTGACCCTGTGCAATAAACTCGGTATTGCCGTATCATCCGAGAATTTAATAAAAAAATTATTATCCTGACCTGAGACACACTCATTGGTATGTAACATAAACAGAATGGGTGCGCTAACACACCCCTGCGGTGCCCCCTTATTGGTGATTTTCACCTCAGAGTAACAATTATTAACCCTTACTTGTTGTGTACGATTGGTTAAAAATGAATAAAACCATTTGATACAAAAGGGGTTCACTTTCAATTCTATCAGCTTACTAATTAATATCTTAGGTTGGAGTGTATTCTTGGGAACTGGCATGATAATGGTTTTTATCCACAACGAAGGAATACTATGCATGTATAAAGATCTCTGAAAACTAGGACAGAATGCTGGAGTAAGTTCATCAGCACAAGTTTTTAACAAAAAAGCAGAGATTCCATCAAGACCCGTAGATTTTTTGGTACATACTGTATACCTTTAAATAACGAACAGACTGTGTGTGGGGCAACTTCTAATGTACAGTCTGAATTACATATGATAGAATCTAGATCAGGGGTGGGCAATTCATTTTGCCGAGGGGCCACGTGAGAAATTTGGGTGGTTGCAGAGGGCCGGACCCATACACTTATATGTTCTGCCCAATATATTGTATATCTCTCTATAAATGGAACATTACAATCATACAATGAAAATGTGGAGCGCACAATTATACCAGTAGAACATTTGTTGCTAGGGTGTTGCTATGTGGTTGCTAGAGTTTTCAGGTGGTTGCTATGGTGTTGCTAGTTGCTTTCTAAAGTGTTCTGGTCATTGCTAATGTTATGGTGGTTGCTAGGGTGCTGATAGGTATTTGCTAAGGTGTTCTGGGGGTTGCTAGAGCGTTTGGATGGTTGTTAGGGTGTTGCTGTGTGGTTGATAAAGTGTTTGATGGTTGCTAGGGTGGTGTTGCTGTGTAGTTGCTAAGTTGTTCTAGTCATTGCTAGAGTGCTGCTATGTGGTTTCTAGAGTGTTCGGGGTGGTTGTTAGGGTATTGGTAGGTAGTTTCTAATGCATTCTGGTGGTTGCTAGAGTGTTTGGGTTGTTGCCAAACAGTGATTAGAGAAATCATTTCTACTGTATTTATTTGGTTTAGAGATACTGTACTGAAATAAACAGTTTAAACCAGTCATAGGATGTTTTGAGGTTTCAAATCCATCTAAAATCATCCAACCAGAACAAACTTAGACTGGTTTAACTGTTTTTCCTCCCTGCATAATTAAGTGTTTCTGATCTTGAGGTGGTTTTATGCAACCGGATGAGCAATAGTAATGATGACTAGCGAAGATCTCACTCCAGTAATAAACAGAATTACAGTCTCAAAGTCGAATGAAAACACTTGATAATTCAAGTCAGAACATTTCCTATCTCACCACTTCTTCTCTAATTTCCCTTAGCTTGTTATTTTAAGCCAGCATCTTAAAACTGAATTGTGTAAGAATTGCATGAGGAGCGCTTGAATTCAGAGACAGTAAAATTGAGCAAATAAAATCTGTGCAATTTTCCCCACTAAACGTCTTCAGCTGTTGCTGACATATCAGACCGAGCGTTCTGTAGAATTAGAGCTCCGTTCCCCACATTAGCGGAGCCAGTGCTGCGTATCACCCAGAGGTGAGTGTCAGCGAAACACCCAGATTTATATCTTTAAACGAGGAACAGAGTGGCTTTTCTCTGTTTTATGTGGCGCTCGTCGGGACAGAGTGCTCCGCTCAAGGGTACATCTGCCGCGCGGCTCTCCAGGGGCCCGGGGCCATTGCCGTGGCACGACGGGGGCTTTTATTTATGTTTCTCTCCTGGAAAACACAGAAAAACTTACTTGTGTTTAAAAGAGCCTTTTTCGAGGTCTATCAGCGCAGACTCGCTCTATCTGCAGGGGTTCAGGTTAAACTTCAAATGGATGTGTTTACACTCGGAAAAATGGAAAGGAAAGAGAGAAAAAATGTCTCCAGTTACGTTTGAAAAAATAAAGAGAGAAAACAGAAATGGAAAGGTCTGAGGATTGAGTCTGCAGGGACAGTGACTAAAGTAGCCCAGAGGCATTAGATATGCATGAGCGCTGAATCATCGCCGCGCGTCGACTGAAAGCGCAGCGGGAAGGTGCTTGTGTACTTTGCGTTGTCCTTCCTTCTGTCCTAAGATGGCTGGAGGCCATTTGAAAAGAATAAAAACAGATTATCTTGTAAAACTTTATTTTTATAAACTTCAACTAAACTGAAGCTTCAACGTCTCGGTGTAAAACTGAACTTCATGGAGTTCATTGAAACGATCTGAACATGTCTGGATCATTTGCATGAATAAATGAAGCCTTGTTCTGACCATTTCACCTGAGAGCATTTTCTTTTTCTCGAAAATGCTGGTTAATTTTATCGCATTGGAATAAAACTTAACTGACTTTGCTCACACTGTAGTTTTTAGGGATTTTTTCCCCACCTTGTTACACTTGTGGTGTTCCCAGTCAAACCGGCCTACAAAAAATTGCTTATCATTTTTTCCTTATGCTGTATTATTATCTTTTTATCAACTTGTTTTCTTTCAATTAGAACAGCTTTTGAATTTCTTTTTGGAACTGATTAATCGTAGGCCTTATTGATCTGAGCTCATGCACCTAATTTTTCAAGTCAAAATTATCCACAAATAATGCTTTTTTATGTTCAAATCAATTAGCCAAGATCAGTAAGTTCCAAAAATAAAAAATACAAAACTTGTGCTAAAAAGCATTAACAAAAAGATTAAATCCGCAATTTGGTGATAATATAGCATAATGAGAGATTTACAAGCAATTTTCAAAAGCCCAGTCATTTTTGACCAGGAACACCAAATTAGGTGAAGTGTTACGATGTTTTGCATTGTGTTCTTATTTTCCTGATAATGAATCTCTCATCTGAAGCGATGCGTTTCCTCTCGGCTGGTGCCGCGCTCAGCATCTACTTCCTGTGTCAGGATTGATAGTGGCGTCTCTGCTGCTGCTGCTGCCAATCTGTCGTTTGTCATTTTCTCGTGCCCGACAGCAGTGCGCTGCAGAGGAACCTTGTGTTTCATTTTGTTCAGAATTTCCATCTGAGTGAACATGAGGAGAGACACTGTCAACAGCGATTAGACAAACCAGTTCTGCTGTATTTGCATGATTGAGTGAGACTGTACTGAAGCTTAAACCAGTCTAAGGAGGTTCTGAGGTTTCAAATCTCTTTAAAATCATTCAACCAGACCAGCCTTAGACTGGTTTAACTGGTCTTCTTGCTTTTCCTGTATGTGCTGGTACAGTGATTGGATTCTGCATCTTCGTCAAATCCAGAATTCAAATCCACTTTCCTGAAGTAAGTGTGAGTGGCGTTTACATATGCAAAACTCATGCCATGATGATAGGTTGTTGCTATGTGGTTGCTACAGTGTTCTGATGGTTGCTAGAGTGTTTGGGTGGTTGCTAGGGTGTTGCTATTTGTTGCTAAGGTGTTCTGGTGGTTGCTAGAGTGTTTGGGTGGTTACTAGGGTGTCACTGTGTGGTTGCTACAGTGTTCTGTGGTTGCTAGGGTGTTGCTATGTGGTTGATAAGGTGTTCTGTAGTTTCTAGAGTGTTGCTATGTGGTTGCTAAAGTGTTCTGGTGGTTGCTAGACTGTTTGGGTGGTTGCCAGGGAGTATCCATGTGGTTACTAAGGTGTTCTGTAGTTGCTAGAGTGTTTGGGTGGTTGCTAAGGTGTTCTGTGATTGCTAGAATGTTGCTATGTGGTTACTAAGGTGTTCTATAGTTTCTAGAGTGTTTGGGTGGTTGCTAAGGTATTCTGTGGTTGCTAGGGTGTTGCTATGTGGTTGCTAAAGTGTTCTGTGGTGGTTAGAGAGTTTGGGTGGTTGCTAGGGTGTTGCTATGTGGTTGCTAAACAGTGATTACATAAACCGTTTCTACTCTATTTCCACGATTCAGAGATACCGTACTGAAATAAACAACTTAAACCAATCTAAGCAGGTTCTGAGGTTTCAAATGCCTCTAAAACCATCCAACCAGACCAGCCTTAGACTGGTTTTCTTGCTTTTCCCGCATGTGCTGGTACATTGATTGTATTCTGGATCTTCGTCCAGAACATTTTTGAGTCATTTATTGAATGCGATCAGTAACACAATTCCATTTATTTCCCATTTTCTCTCAGCTCACTCTTAGTTTTACAGTGAGTCTGACATTTGCAAGGAAATAGGCTGTTCACGCCGTTGCCAAATTCCCTGTCGGTGTTTGGGAGGCGTTTCAATCACCTCCGTCCCAGGTGCATAAACGACAGCGGCAGTCTGAACGTCTTAGGCTTTGTCAGGTTTCAGCGCTGAGACGCCCATGAAATAACCAGATGATGCATCCACAACACTCCATTTCTTTCAAATCCTGCTTTGTAATGGAAAATATGACAATTTTGATATTCAGAACAGTTGTAGCTCCAGTAATCCCATGCTACCAAATGTCTGACAAAATGCAGACACAATAGCACAAAATACCGATCACATGTGTAAGTAGAAACCCAGGGGTGATGAGCTTGTCAGCAGCAAAAATAGAAACCAGAACGAATATATTAGCAGCATTTGGATCATAAACAGGTTATCTGACAGTCTCCAAACTATATATCATGATCACTGTGTGATATATTAGTATTATTTAAATAAAGCAACAGTGCTACACTGTAAAAAGTGGTGACCTGCGATTGTTAGCTATTTCTACCTGATTAAATTTATAATTTAATGTAGACAGGTGGTTCAGTGATATTAAATACTATTTTTGATTTGAATAAAATTGGTTAATTTTGTATGGAACCTGTGTCCGCCATGAAAGAATAAGAAAGATAATTTCAACTTTTTATCTCACAGTCCAGGCATTTTTCTCAGAATTAGAAGATATTAATTAAAAAAAAAAAAAAAAAAAAAAAAAAAAAAAATATATATATATATATATATATATATATATATATATAATTTATTTATTTATTTTTTGCGACTCTTACTTTTTTATCTGAATTTTGAGTTTACATCTCGCAAATATTTTTAAAAATATTTTTGAAAATATATTTTAAGAATATAAATATATGTTTGGTAACACTTTGCTTAAAGCCTTTATGTATAATGCATTATAAAAGTAGTTTTAATGCATTTAATTATGCCTTGTAATGCACCTTACATTGTACAATCTCATGAATAACTGTAACCACAGTTAATACATTATACCGCTTATCAGTTCATTGTTACACTGTGCAGTTTAAATTCAGTTATAATTATTTATGTCAATATATAATGTATGCACATTATTAATAATTATAAGGTGGCATACCCTTTAATAACCCTTTATAATGCATTATACATAAAGGCTTTAAGTAAAGTGTTACCACATGTTTTTATTTATTTAAACATTTAAAAAAAAAAAAAAAAATTCCCTCCATATATTTAAATCTAATAAAATACATTTGCATCAGGGTTATTATATTAACTAAAACTGAAACCATATAAAAAACATTACTTGAAATAAAATAAAGTATAAAATTATTTAGCTTATTTTATTTCAGCTAGATTCCAAGGCAACATTTATCATTTTCATTTAGTTTAACTTGATGTATTAAAAAAAAAAAAATTAAAACTGAAATAAAAATAAATCAGCTATATAGAGACATCATATTTTTGTCCATGGAAGACAATTCCATGTTTTTAATCTTTATATTGTTTCCTAAACTGTATTCAGCAGAAATGCGCTTGTTCTTTAGTTTCAGATTTTTAACCACAAACCATTATAGCATTGCTGTTTGTTGTCTTATATTATTTAAATCAGATTATAAATATGATCCCGTATGAGATATGAGTGCGTAATGGGACTAGTATTCACCGTTAAACGACTGTACCAGACGCTCCCACAATAGACGGTTTAAACTCACACATTACAGATTACACTTTAGATGACAACATCCATTAAGCTTCGCTCGTGTGGCAGACGATTTGAAGCAAACAGTTAAGTGATTAGCTTCCCGTTGGGCAGAAATGTTGAGCGGCGGCGGGGAGCGGCTGCCATATGGAACGCAACTGAATCAAGAAGATGGATTGGGAGGCGCCCGCGGCGGGAAGCTTCGTTAGCACAGGGCCGCCCGTTAACACGGGTTCAGCGGTCACCTGCCGCTTCAGATCAATGTGAGGAGCCAGAGAAACACAAATACATTAGTTTGGACCCTGTGTTGATGAGTCTGTGAGAGACTTTTACCCTCCGCTCATCATCATCATCATCATTACAGGACGCTGCAGTGATTAGCATTCATTTCCCGCACTTTTTCATTGGACGAGTGTGTTCTCGTAAAGGTTTTCACAGTGGAATTTAGATTTAAAATTCAGAGAGAAAAAAAAGGCTTACGTTTTGGATATATAGTATTTAGACATGATCAAAGGCCATTTTTTGTCCAAGTAAAATTTTTTATTAATATATTATATTATATAATTAATATATTCTTCTGGTCTCAAATTGCACTCCTTCTGAAAATGTTATTTTTAAATGCATGCTATTTTACAGATATGCCCTATCAACTAGATTAAAGGTGGAGATTATTAATGTTAGATTAAACTGTCGATATTTTGTTGTTTTTGAACAAACCAGCAGGAATGCATAAAGAAAATGTTGAAAAAATAAGCTTGAAATAGGAATACAAGTCACTCAAACATAAATGACACTCAACTAAATTACACTAAATGTTTATTGCATGTTATTCTACTGACATATATCAGTTCACTTCAATTGCATTGTTTTTTATATTTATTTTACATTTTTTTTGAGTGACTTTCTTTCTTTCCTAAACCATGGGCAATATAATATAATAATGTAATATAATATAATATAATATGGTTTCTGTGGGTCTTAAAAAAAGTCTTTAAAAGTCTTAATTTGCCAAGAGAGTCTTAAATGTACGAAATCATGTTATTAAATGTTACATACCCTGCAAAAAAGAATGTCTTCCTTCGTATTGTCTTCCACTACAAATATCTAAACTTCCTTAAATCAAGATACATTTAACTGAGATGGAAAATGAAAATATAAAGTCTTGTTTTCAGAGAAATTTAACAAAATGAAACAAATTCATGCTGAAAACAAGAACAAATATGTCAATGGGAAATGAAAACTTGTTTTCCCTGTGAATCAAGTTAATTTTCCTGAGCTTTCTGAGACATTTCTTCTTGTTTTAATCATTAACTCATTATTTATTTATTTATTTTCTTTAGAAAAGAAGAATTGTAATCTTCTGTAATTTCACTGATTTAAGGATCTTTAGACATTTGCTCTAGAAAACAAAACAAACAAAAAAATTGCATTATTCTAGTGGTTTGCAGCAGAGCATTTCAAGCCTAAAGCTTCGTTTTTTAAAAAATGACAAATATTTTGAACTAAAAAGTAGTGCAGATCGGCTGGAAGTTGTATTTTCAAGCTTTACAAGAGATTTACATTTAGAGGCCGTGTTGAAGTACTGTGTTCCATTCAATTTATTCTTTAAATGTTTTTTACTTGGTCTTAAAGTCTCAAATTTGCTTTGCAGAAACCCTGTAGAACAAACTGGTATTATGTGACATTCTGAAATGATGGCTACGCCCCTGCTAGCATTGTTGAGCGGCGGGACTCTGTTGTTTGCAATGCTTTGTCTTCGCGCAGCAGTCTTTAACCCGAGCGTGTCGCTGGAGTCATTAGCGTTTAGCGAGTGCGAATGTATCTGAACCCACTGGATACGAGGAAACGAGCTGGGCTCGGTAATTGCTGTGCTGCTGTCATGTTCCAGGGCTTTCTGTAGAGACTCTAATTTGTTTTTAAGTGTAGCATGAGAATGTCAGCTTCAAGACAAATCTTTGCTGATACGAGCGTCTGAAATGTATGCCAATTTAGATGATGACAAGGCGCAGTAAATCCGAAGCTGTTTGCGCGGCGTCACACCAGAGATTTAGTCTCCCGATCTCTGCACTTTGAAGTGTTATTACCTCAGAAATCCCATTGTAGTAAATCAGATCGGAATAATTGGGAAAATAAATTAGCATAGAGTTGGAGTTTGAAGGAACAGGCATATCCCTTATTAGCATACAGGCAGATTCTGTTTGGAAAAGCTATAGAGAAAAAAATATAATGCGTTTTTGTGTTTTTAAAGTATGTTTGTCCATTCATGATTTAATATACCATAACTTTGGTTTATTGAATTCTACAAATATATCATAATATATATATATGACATTCACACACATAAAGTATATATATATATATATATATTACCCAAGAGTCAGTTCCTTTGTGTTAATTGCAGTGATTCTTTCTGCAGTTAAATAGTTACACCAGTAGGTGGCGCCAAGTGACTCTCTTTATAAATGAAACATTTGAATAATTAATTCAAATGATTTGTTTGAAGACACTGATTCATTTTGAATCAAGTTAATCAGCCATCGAATCATTCATTTAATTGATTCAGGAATGAAACAAGTGACTGAGTCATTGAATCCTTCGTTCAACTGATTCGTTCAAAAACGCTGACTCGTTCAGGCGCCATTACTGTGTGTTGCTCTTAAATGCAGCTTCATGTGGAACTATTTTCGTTCCAGAACCAAGTTTTAGAAATATTGTGACTAAAATGTAAGTGACTTGATATTAACTGAACTGTTTAAAGCAATATTGCACTGGAAACCAAGATTTTGGTCTGAATATCAGTTGGTCGTTGTGTTTATTACCTGTTGTTGAGCATTTCCAAAGACAGTCTCATCGCGATTTCTAATGTTGATTAACAGAATTAAAATACTGTAATGTATTTAAATATGTAACGTGTCGCTTTTCTCTATATAAGTTGAAATCACAGGAAATATTATTGTTCATAGCCACTATACGACGAACGTTGCTGTGCTAATCACTGTTCGTCAATCAATCAAGCGCGGATTTCTTTTGCTCAGCATCTCATTTTGAACCCCGTCATAAACAGAAACCTTTAAATTTAAAGGGGTCATAAACGGAGAAACCAAAATTCCCTTGATCTTTTGACATTTAAGAGGTCATTGTACTATAAAAACATTCTGTAAGTTTCAGAACTCAAAGCTTTGTCATTAGTCTAAAAACAGCTTATACTGAAGACTGTCTGCCAAAACGACAGCTTGTGGATTGTGCCACTCTATGATGTAATAGTGTGGCTAAACGCAAGATGATCAACGCCTGCTTCTATATCACTGCCTGTTTAGCCCCGCCCACCGATTCTACGTCACTGCCTGTGAAGCCCCGCCCACCGATTCTACATCACTGCCCATTTAACCCCGCCCAGCGATTATTCATCATTGCCTGTTAAGCCCCGCCCACAGATTCTGCATCACTGCCTGTTAAGCCCCGCCCACCGATTCTACATCACTGCCGGTTAGACGCTGTGCGGTGCCAAGTTATGGAAAAACAGTCTACAACCCGCCACACCTATTCAAACGGGGGTGATGAGGGGGTCAAAAACAGGACAGAAAAAAGCCTATTACTCAGAAATTATGTGTTTTGATGTAAAAATCTCCATAACATTATACGTGGACCTCAGAGAATGGTACAAAATAAAAAACAAAGGCAGTTCATGGCCCCTTTTAAATAATTATAATATTTTTTATAATTATAAAATGTGTGGCTGTGTATATGTGTGTATATATATATATATATATATATATATATATATATATATATGTAATATAATATAATATATATATTTATTTATTTATGTATCTATTTATTGTATATAATTTAACAATTGCTGTATGTATTCATTTAATATAGCGATGCTTTGATGTACTAAAAAAATAAAATAATATATGTAATTTAAAAAATATTTGATTAAAAATGAGGGTTAGTGATGACTTGTAGAAGTAGCTGTATATATATCGCAGATCTCTAGTGTTGTGTTGATAAGTGATCATTAAGGCCCAGATCTCAGTGTGTTTGTGTAGTTTTATTCCTGGTTCTGAGCAGCTCAGCATCTGTGAGCTGATGTAACGCCACACATACATTAACACACTGATGACATCAGAGTCAAGCACTTCCTGTTGCATCAGCATCATCAGGTGGAATATAACACACTTTTTCAGCAGTTTTTTCTCCCATTTAAAAAAAAAAAAAAAAACTTAATTAAAAGGGTTGCATGGGTCGTTAAGCTTCATTTAAATGCGTCAAAAAGCACACTTGAATTGTTGCTTCTCCAGGTGTGCAGATCATCACCTCAGAGATCCTCGTACTCTGGAAAAAAACATTTACTTTGAAACAGTTTTCACTCAGAGACTGCTAGTAAATTTCACAAATAATCTCAAAGAAATGGCAAATAACACACATTAAAATGGTATTTTCAGGTACTACAATGATCTTTGTATTAATTCATAATTTATTTAATAAAAAAATCATTTTACAGTATAGATGTTTGTAGAATAAATGACCAATTTCTAATAAATTACCTGTTTTGTCCCCCCATGTTTGTATATTGTATATAATTTAAGAGTTAATACATTTTTATATAATGATAATTTCATTTAATATATATATATATATATATATATATATATATATATATATATATATATATATATATATATAATTTAAAAGTTATCTTATATAATAATTGCATTTCATATTTGGTATGTAAAATATTAAATGTGAAATTTACAAGAAAAAAATATAATATTTTCTTGTAAAGCATGCTCCTATAATCTTTTATTTACAATTTTTTAAAAAAACAACAACATTATATACATTGTTTGAAGATCATTTTCCAAAAGGAATAAATGACCAACTTTATCTAAAAAAAATAATAATACTTTTTAGATGAATAATACTTCCAGAACTTCAGAATAATTGCTGTAGAAAGGACGTGTGTGCATTACTCAGAACCTCTCTAATGGCGAGCATCCATCTTTTTTCCATTTGTAAAAGTTCGTATTGCGCTGACCTTCAGCAGATGAACGGATGAAGCAGAGAAATGGCTTCACTTTAATTTATTTATGTTTAATGTGTGGTTCAGGTCTGTCCAGGCATCGCCGCTCTGTTTTAGACCACTTAAAGCCGGGCAGGATCCATCGAGTCGCTGCGCTGGTTTCCATTAAAGATACGATCGGCCCCGGCAGACCCCTGAGACCCTGAGAGGAAGCACAGATCGCATTAAAAACCGCCAGCGGCCCCTGAAACACATAGTGCTCTGGAGAGTCTCAGCATTTACTGCCACCGTGTGCAGATGGCCGCATTAAAGCTCATATCAGAAGCGTTTTATCAGGCTCGGGTTTAGTGCTCGCTCGTCCAGGTGGGTTGATTATGGCTCCTGTAGATTGTGCCAATGGCAGAGCCTTGCCAGAATCAACGTTTAAAGGCAAATCTGTCACTCTCTGTCACGCTTCTATGTATATTATTCAGGATTTAATATACAAAAATTCAAATTTAGATTTTTATAATCAGTATTTAATAAACAAAAAAGCTAATTTAGATTTTTTATTTTTTTTATGTGTATATGATAATTCTCTCTCTCTCTCTCTCTCTCTCTCTCTCTCTATATATATATATATATATATATATATATATATATATATATATATATATATACAGGTGCATCTCAATAAATTAGAATGTCGTGGAAAAGTTAATTTATTTCAGTAATTCGACTCAAATTGTGAAACTCGTGTATTAAATAAATTGAATGCACACAGACTGAAGTAGTTTAAGTCTTTGGTTCTTTTAATTGTGATGATTTTGGCTCACATTTAACAAAAACCCACCAATTCACTCTCAACAAATTAGAATATGGTGAGATGCCAATCAGCTAATCAACTCAAAACACCTGCAAAGGTTTCCTGAGCCTTCAAAATGGTGTCTCAGTTTGGTTCACTAGGCTACACAATCATGGGGAAGACTGCTGATCTGACAGTTGTCCAGAAGACAATCATTGACACCCTTCACAAGGAGAGTAAGCCACAAACATTCATTGCCAAAGAAGCTGGCTGTTCACAGAGTGCTGTATCAAAGCATGTTAACAGAAAGTTGAGTGGAAGGAAGAAGTGTGGAAGAAAAAGATGCACAACCAACCGAGAGAACCACAGCCTTATGAGGATTGTCAAGGAAAATCCATTCAAGAATTTGGGTGAACTTCACAAGGAATGGACTGAGGCTGGGGTCAAGGCATCAAGAGCCACCACACACAGACGTGTCGAGGAATTTGGCTACAGTTGTCGTGTTCCTCTTGTTAAGCCGCTCCTGAACCACAGACAACGTCAGAGGCGTCTTACCTGGGCTAAGGAGAAGAAGAACTGGACTGTTGCCCAGTCGTCCAAAGTCCTCTTTTCAGATGAGAGCAAGTTTTGTATTTCATTTGGAAACCAAGGTCCTAGAGTCTGGAGGAAGGGTGGAGAAGCTCATAGCCATAAGTTGCTTGAAATCCAGTGTTAAGTTTCCACAGTCTGTGATGATTTGGGGTGAAATGTCATCTGCTGGTGTTGGTCCATTGTGTTTTTTGAAAACCAAAGTCACTGCACCCGTTTACCAAGATATTTTGTAGCACTTCATGCATCCTTCTGCTGACCAGCTTTTTAAAGATGCTGATTTCATTTTCCAGCAGGATTTGGCACCTGCCCACACTGCCAAAAGCACCAAAAGTTGGTTAAATGACTATGGTGTTGGTGTGCTTGATTGGCCAGCAAACTCACCAGACCTGAACCCCAGAGAGAATCTGTGAGGTATTGTCAAGAGGAAAATGAGAAACAAGAGACCAAAAATGCAGATGAGCTGAAGGCCACTGTCAAAGAAACCTGGGCTTCAGACCACCTCAGCAGTGCCACAAACTGATCACCTCCATGCCACGCCGAATTGAGGCAGTAATTAAAGCAAAAGGAGCCCCAAGTATTGAGTACATATACAGTCAAGTCAAGTCAAGTCACCTTTATTTATATAGTGCTTTTACCAATACAGATTGTGTCAAAGCACTTAACAGTATCAAATTGGAGGACACAGTGTCAGTAATGTATAATGATAAGATTAAACACTCGATTTTCAGTTAAAGGCATTTCATTATTGAATTCAGAGATGTCATTGTCTAGCTCAGTTTAGTTTAAATAGTATCTGTGCAATCAAATCGGCGATAATCGCTAGAAATTAGGTGTCCCCAATACAGTAAATGAACACACTTTCCAGAAGGCCAACAATTCACTAAAAATGTTTTTTTTTTTATTGGTCTTGGTCTTTTATTGGTCTTATGAAGTATTCTAATTTGTTGAGAGTGAATTGGTGGGTTTTTGTTAAATGTGAGCCAAAATCATCACAATTAAAAGAACCAAAGTCTAAAACTACTTCAGTCTGTGTGCAAAAAATGTAATGGACATTTCCTTGCATAATTTTATGTAATTCAATATAACTATATATATATATATATATATATATATATATATATATATATATATATATATATATATATATATATATATATATATATATATAATTTAAAAATGCAACGATTTCATCACATATTTTATATATATATATATATATATATATATATATATATATATATATATATATATTAAATTATATTTATATGTTAACATTTTTAATATTATAATAATGGTTGTTTTATAAATATATCAATCTGTATTAATATGTATATAGATCTGTATTTTTATTTTTTAAATAACATGAAATTATCATTATCAGTAAAATAATTTTGATAAATGTGAATAATGTTAACAAAACGAGAGGGATCATATAAGAAGCATGTTATTTAGTTCTGACCTGAATAAGATATTTCACATAAAAGATGTTTACATATAGTCCACAAGAGAAAATAATAGTTGAATTTATAAAAATGACCCCGTTCAAAAGTTTACATCCCCTTGATTCTTAATACGGTGTTGATCCCTGAATGATCCACAGCTGTGTTTTTCTGTTTAGTGATAGTTGCTCATGAGTCCCTTGTTTGTTCTGAACAGTTAAACTGAGCAGCTTCTTCAGAAAAATCCTCCATCTCCTGCAGATTCTTCAGATTTCCAGCGTATATTTGAACCCTTTCCAGCAGCGACTGTATGATTTTGAGATCCATCTTTTCACACTGAGAACAACTGAGGGACTCAAACACAACTATTTAAAAAGGTTCAAACATTCACTGATGCTCCTGAAGAAAACATGATGCATTAAGAGCCGGGGGGGTGAAAACTAATTATTTGTAGAGAGAGACATGCAGACGCAGCATGCATGTAACACACACACACACACACACACACACACACACAACTGTCATAAAATCCTTTGATGCACGGTAAACCATTGATTATCCCTTACATATATATACATATATATACATATATATAGCATTGGTTTTGGTTGCTTGTATTGCACATTGAGTGTCTCAGCAGAGCTACAGTGTCAGCAGTGTTTCTGCAGCTTGTATCTATATCTATCTATATATATATAACGTAGATATGATTGAGTAGAGAGTGTTTTCACTGTTACCTGAGCAGTGTTAACCCAAATACAAACTAATATTGCATCAGCCTCCCATGACTGAATGTCATCATCACCAAAGACGCACATCGAGTCTCGCAGCCGCTCTTAATGGAAGCTGAGGAGAGCGAGACGAGTGTTTGAGCAGCTGCAGCGGATCTCTGTCTGTCCTGAAGCCCGAGGCATGAGTCGGTTCTGTTCGGCGCGACAGACGCTCTCAGGAGTGTGCATTAGTGAGCATCTCCGAGCGCCGCTGCTGTCTGCTGTTTAACCTGATGAAAATGACCCGGTGAATTCACTTCAGAAACACAGTCCTGGTGTCAAACATGCTGGGTGTTTTTAAACAACGGTGGTCTTCACCTTATTTAATAAAGAGTGATAAACCAGGGCTTACAACTGAATTAAAACCAAAGTAAAACTGAAATTACGTTATGGCTCAGTATATGCAATGCATGTTTTAGAATGAAGCATGACACTCTGTGCTTTTACGGGATTTAACACTTGAAATAATTAGGAAATTACAACAGCCATACATATTATTTGTTATATTTGTAGTAGTATTGTAATTTTACTGTAATTGTTTTACTTTTTAGTGAAATATTACAATAGCAACTTCTTATTTTGTTGACTATTTTTAATTTGTTAATAATAATAATGAAAGTACTCAGTTATATTGATGTAAAATCACAAAAGTTTTAGCTAAATTGTGCTGCTGTATTTTATTTTTATTTTTATTTTTTTCCAATTTTTAGAAAAAATCTTATATTTGTCTTTTTTGTTTTATAATAGTATATTTCTTATTTTGTTTACTGTTTTTTGTTGTAATTATTATTTTTAATAATAATAATAAAGTAATTTGTTATATTGGTATAAAATCACAAAACAAATTGAAATAAAATGATTATTTGTATTTTTTCCCTAATGTTTTGCTAAATTGTGAAACTGGATTTTTTTTTCTATTCTCTATAAAGTAAAGTTATTATCATTGTTATTTTTCAGAAATATTAGATTTTTTTTTGTTTAAAAATGAAATCTTACAATAGTAATATTTTTGTTTAGTATTTGTATTGATTAATATTAATAACAATAATGAAAATATTTAGTTATTTTCTTATAAAATCACAAAAAATTGAAATAAAATGATTATTTTTATTTTTTCCCTAAATGCTTTTATTTTATTGTGAAATATTACAATAGTAATATTTCTTATTATTTTTTATGTTTTTTTATTTTTATTTTATTATTCTTATTTTTAGCAATAATAATACCAGTAATTAGTTAGATAGATGTACACTCGCAAAAAGTTTGGCTAAATTGTGCAATTTTTTTTGTACATAAAAATTCCAATGTGTTTTTTTTTTTTTTTTTTTTTACATTTTTTAATAAATACTGTGACATGCATCAGTGTGCAGCATGCTTGATTTCTACACAGATGCATCAGTTTCTCCACACAGTCTCTCATGACTCATGCTCTTCCACAGAGAAGCAACTGTCTACTTCTTTAAGTAACGCAGACTTTAAAGAGCGACTGAGACTCGGGTCTGAAATGTGCTTTGTGTGTGTTTTGCTGAAGGAAACTGGCGAAGAAGCGTAAGGAGACGCTGAGCAGCACGAGGCAGGAGATGACGGTGATGGTGAACTCTATGGACAAGAGCTACGCTGAGCAGGGCACCAGCTGCGACGAGGCCATTTCATTCATGGACACACACAACCTCAATGGACGCCGTGAGTCTCTGAGCATCACACCACAGTCCACCAAAAACCATACAAACCCTCGTCTGTGCAAACACTGAAGACCGTAGTAGAGAGTCTGGAGCTCTTTTCTGTACTGAGCAAGCTCCAGAAATGTCAAAAACAGTATCCTAAAGTGATTTAATGCATCTTATAAGTGACCCTCGAGCACAAAACCAGTATTTGTAGAAATAGCCGACGATACACTGCATGGGTCAAAATTATCCATTTTCTTTAATGCCAAAAATCATTAGGATATTAAGTAAAGATCATGTTCCATGAAGATATTTTGTAAATTTCTTACCGTAAATATATCTTAACTTCATTTGGACAAATTTAAAGGCGATTTTCTCAATATTTAGATTTTTTAGCACCCTCAGATTCCAGATTTTGGTTCATAGTCTGATTCATAACTAATCTACTATAATTAAGTAGCGCACTATGAAATCTGTTTCATTTTTCATCAAATTATGTATTATTTGTTTTTAATTTTAATATATATTTTTTTAATTCCATTTTAATGGTTTACTTATATTTTACTAATAAAAAAGGATGTCTAATCAATTGAATTTATGAAACTTTAACAATTTAAGAATTCATAAATATTTTAACAATAATAGTACCTCATGAAATGTTTAATTTTTTTTCCAGAAATTTTGTGTTTTCTGTTTTAAAATTTTAGGTTCCGTTTTAATGGTTTAATTAATTAAATTGAATTCATAAAACTTCAACAATTTAAACAATAATAGTGTCCTATGAAATGTTTGTTTATTTATTCATTTATAATGATCTTTTTTTCTGTTTCAAATTCCATTTGAATGGTTTAATTAGCAATTAGCAAATTTGTCAAAATTGTGTGATATTCCATAAAAAATAATGCTTAGTAAACTATTATTTTTATTATTATTTGAAGAAGCACATTTATAATGTGTGATATATTTCTATCATAATATTCACAGACACTATTCTGTATCGCAAATCTATGAAGTGTTCATCCCTACTTTTGGTACTTTGGATGAACGACATTCATCCAAATTTTGCCAAATTAAATGAAAACTGAATTCCATTCACATTTTCAACATCTCCAGATTCATAGGGCTTAAATGAGTCATGATTATGATTGATTGAGACATGGTTTACAGACAGTCTCTCGGCCGTCTTGCTCACAGTGAATGTGAAATACAGAGTAAAACGACAGCTTCTTTGATCACATGACAGCGTTGTTTAATATTGCACGCGCATCCCTCGGCTTCCCTGACGGACGTGTGGCTCTGTGAAGTGGCCACAAACAGGGATAAATAAATAAAGACAGGCTTTTAGAGTGACCTTCTCCTGCTGTCTGTGATTGACAGACGCTTTAGCATTCTCATACTGACAGAACCAACGTGAGCGGCGAACACTAATGAGTCTGTAGTAAAACACGGCTGCTTTCTCCTTTCGTTAGTTTAAGCTGAAGTACTAGAATAACTAGAATAAAAAGTTAAAAGTCAATAAATAAAAACTATGTAGATCAATTAAAAATTATAAAAATACAAACTTTATAAAACTTTATAATTATAAAAATAAAAAAACTTTTACTAAAATCAAAATGAAAGAAAAAATCAATAAATGTAAAAATAAATAAATAAAATCTACTTCAAAATATTTACAAATAAGTAGTCAGAAACTGAAATGACCAAAACGAAATAATCTAAAACTATACACTATATAGACATATTTTAAAATAATAATAATATTATACAAAAAATATAAAAGTAAAATATAGTTAAAGGTATTAACAAACTTTAATAGTATATTAAACAGTATACTAAAATAACTAAAGCTGAATAATCTAAAACTGACAACTAAAACTTAATGAAAAACTATATAGATACATTTAAAAAAAAAGATAAAAATGCACAGTAAAATTACTAAAAATTGTATTAAAATGTAAATTAAAAAAACATAAGGATAAAATCTAAATCAAAATATTATCAAAAACTTTAACCTTATATTAGTAGTATACTATAACAACTAAAACTACATCTAAAACTGAAAAAATAAAACTAAGCTATTTAGACATAAAAAAAACTAATGACAAAAACACAACAAAATTACTAAAACTAACTAAAATTTACAGGAAAACAGAAAATTCTGAATATTAACAAACCATTTAATAGTATATCAATAGTATACTAAAATAACTCAAATTAAATAATCTAAAACTGAAATGTAATAAAAAAAAACTTTATAGACAGTAAAAATGGCAAAAAAACAAAATTAAAAAAAGAAAAGAGAAAATATAAAAATAAAATCTAGTTAAAGGTATTAACAAACTTTAATAGTATATTAACAGTATACTAAAATAACTAAATCTAAAACTGAAAACTAAAACTTAATAAAAACTATATAGATATTTAAAAAAAGACAAAAATGCACAGTAAAATTACTATAATTTTTACTACATTTAAATTAAAAGAACATATAAAGATAAAATATAAATAAAAATATTATCAAAAACTTTAACCTTATATCAGTAGTATACTATAACAACTAAAACTACATCTAAAACTGAAAAAATAAAACTAAGCTATTTAGACATTTAAAAAAAAAAAAAAAACTTAATGACAAAAACATACAACAAAATTACTAAAACTAACTAAAATGTGCAGGAAAACAGAAATATCAATAGTATACTAAAATAAAAAACCTAAAACTGAAACGCAATAAAAACTGTATAGACAATAAAAATGGCAAAAAACAAAAATAAATGATAAAATTTTAAAAATAAAAATAAAATATAAAAATACATGATCTAATTCAAAATATTAACAAAAAAATCTGATATAAGTATATATCAGTGGTATACTAAAATAACGCTGGTGCAGAGAAGAGACACACATATTGTTCATATAACCGTTTTTAAGCTTAACAGCATCAAAATTCAAATTAAAGCTTCAATAATTGTATAGTGACATATTTGATTTATATAGAATTACAAGTCACATTGAAATGTTTGTCAGTGTTTTAAGAATTCAAATGTACTTGCGTATTCATCACATCTCGCCTGCTTTTTTCTTCTGAAAGCTGTGTCCTCGCCGTCGTCGTTTACCATGAAGACTAACACACTGAGCACCGCTGTGCCAAACTCCTACTATCCAGGTAAAGCTCTGCGTACCTCTGCATGTCCACTCATTTCTGTCTCAAACTGCTGTGCTTTTGTCGTGTCTGTTGCTTTGCTCTCCTCAGCTGAGCTTTATAGACCGCATGAAATTACAATGGAAGTCCCTTTAACTCACATCTATAACTCTGAGCTCATCTATATCCTAGAGTACCACTAAAGAGTACAAAAATACACTTTAGAAGACGCATCGTTCAAAGGTTTGGGGTCAGTTTATTTTTAGGGAATGTTTACTTTAATTCAGGGCTATTCTACAAAAACTAAAAATCATTTAAAAAAAAATTTTTTTTAAGCTTATTTTATTTCAGAAAAACAATTAAATCAAACATTTGCATTACCTGACACAAAATAAGCTTTAACTGAATAAATATAAAAAATGTATCTATCATAAAAGTGCTATCATAAAAATCCTAAAAAAAAAGTTAAATATGAAAACTACTATATAAAATATGAACTTAAATATTCATTTAGTTTAACTTGATGTACTAAAATAACTAAAACTGAAATAAAAATAAATACAAAATTAACAAATTTAGTAAAACTTCCACTAAAATTAAAATAAAAACAGAAAATATAAAAATTAATTATTATTGAACATAAAATATTATTTAAAACTATAATAATATCTCAGTGATACAAAAATAACATTGCTTTTATTTATTAAGGATGCATTAAATGGTTTTAAAGTGCCAATAAAGACTTACAAAAGATTTCTATTTCAAATAAATGCTGTTCTTTTGAACTTTCTGTTCATCTGTGAATCCTGAAAAATAAAATGCATCACAGTTTCCACAAAAATATTGTGCAGCACGACTGTTTTCAACATTGATAATAATCAGAAATGTTTGTTGAGCAGCAAATCAGCATATTATTATGATTTCTGAAGATCATGTGACGCTGAAGACTGCAGTAATGATGCTGAAAATACAGCTGCACATCACAGAAATAAATTACAGTTTAACACATATTCACATAGAAAACAGCTGTTTTAATTTAGAATAATTTTTCACAATTTTTACTATATTTGTTACTAAATAAATGCACATTTAAAAAAAGTTACCGACCCCAAACTTTTTCTATGGGCAAGGTAGCTAACTATTAACAATTGAACCAGCTAATTAAGTGTCAAACCATTTCATGGGGTCTATGCGTAACCAGTTATGTCTGTATGGTCACCTGTTTAACCTTCCTGACTAATGCAGTACTGACTTGATCTGCATCAGTGTGGTCTGAACCGCTTTTCTCTTCTCTGTAAACCTCCGCACGTCTCTCGGCCGTGAGCAGATCCCTTCGTGCCGACCGCAATCTTAGGTGAGAAAACCTCTGTTTCTGTTTCACACATGACAGTGTCCTGAGAATAGCTTGTTTGTGTTGACAAGAGACAGATAGGAAGTAGATCTGACGCTTCCTCACATTCATACCTGCCTGCTTTTCTCTTTTGTGTGAGATTTGAGGGTTTATTCCTCCCCGAGCCGAGGCTTCACCCCATCCCATCCGCATTCCGTGTCGTGCGTGTGACGTCACGTATGTCTATGACCTCTCATGTGCATGGACAGATAATGTGGACCGGATGAGGGGGGAGTGACAGTGTGGCACAAACAAAAAAAGCGACCCATGGTCATTTCCATCAGTGTCTTCAGACGCGCTCTTTATTCTCACGATAGCATTTAAAACACACTTTGTCATTATAAAACCAATTGTGCACATGCCAGGTTTTAGAGCAATACCCATTTTAATGCTAAACTATGAACTAAATACAGCTCCAAATCACTAAACTAAATAAGATCTTGGGTTCAGGAAGTATTTTTCCCATTCATTCATTTGAAAGACACAAGAACGAGGGAATTAATCTTCTGTTGTCTTAACGGGATTAGTTCACCCCAAAAATATAATTCTGAAAATTTACCTGAAATATATTAAATTTACTCAAATATTTCAGTTATCATAAAAATCCTTAACTGAAATATACTAAAATAATTTTATTTTATTTTAGCTAGTCGCGACATTTCTTCTATTAATTTAACTTGAAAACGGAAATACAAGAGAATAATAAAGTGAATAAAAATTACAAAAACACACAACAAAATTACTAAAATGTTAACTAAAATTACTATAAAAATGGAAAATATTCAAGGATGCATTAAATTGATCAAAAGTGACAGTAAAGGCATTTACTCTTTCGAATAAATGCTGTTCTTTTGAACTTTCTATTCATCTGTGAATCCTGAAAAATAAAATGTATCTCGGTTTTCACAAAAATATTGTGCAGCACAACTGTTTTCAGCATTGATAATAATCAGAAATGTTTGTTGAGCAGTAAATCAGTATATTAGAATGATTTCTGAAGATCATGTGACACTGAAGACTGCAGTAATGATGCTGAAAATACAGCTGCACATCACAGAAATAAATTACATTTGAATGGAAATTCACATAGAAAACAGCTGTTTTAAATTAGAATAATATTTCACAATTTTTACTGTATTTTTTACTATATAAAGCGACCCATGGTCATTTCCATCAGTGTCAATTCAGACACACTCTTTATGCTCATGATAGCGTTTAAAACACACACTGTTATTATAAAATCAATTGTGCTCATGTCAGAGTCAGTTTTCAGAGCAATACCCATTTTAATGCTAAACTATGAACTAAATACAGCTCCAAATCACTAAACTAAATTATATCTTGGGTTCAGGAAGTATTTTTCCCATTCATTCATTCATTCGAAAGATACAAGAATGCGTACTAACGAAGGAATTAATCTTCTGTTGTCTTAACAGAATAATTCACCCTAAAAAATATAATTCTGTCATCATTTGCTCATTTCTTTCTTCTGTGGAACACAAAAGAACATATTTTGAAGAATGTTGGGAACCAAACAAATTTGGACCCCATTGACTTTCATTGTATTGTTCCACACAAATAAGTAAGTCATACAGGTTTGGGATGACTTGATTGCAAGTAAATGACCAAAATAATGACTTTAGGTATGTAACTGCGTTCATTCACTGCTTCAGAATCACATTATTTACGTCATGATTTTTTAAAAAGTGCAGGTTTTAGGCATCTACAGAAGCAGATCTCAACCCTGACGGCACGTGACTGACCTTCAATGTTGAAATTAATGTAGTTTAGTGATAAATGGTTGTGAAAAGGTGAACAAAATTCTTTTTAACAAGATCTGTAGGAAAATTAAAATGTTGAAATACTGTTGTGATACCTACGTTGATTCAATTTGCAAAATCAAAACAAAATTTCACTATGATTCAACCTTGATCCATGGCGAATAAATGTTGAAATGTGGTTGAAATAATGTCAATTAATAATGTCAACACTGGCAACATTTAGTTCTGAATAGTTCTAAAAAGTTTAACAAAATACTTAGAAATCAATCATGAAATTTTAACAAGAAAGTAAGACATTGAAACAACGTTGCAGTATCAACATTGATTCAATTTGCGAAATTGATACAAAATTCAACACTGATTCAACAGTGATACCTGATGTTGATTCGTGCACATGAATAGGCATTGAAATAATGCACGTTGTTGTTTCAACAAAAATGTTTAGATATAAACAGTTGTGAAAATGCAAACAAAATTCAAAACTCAACATTGAAATTTTAACAAGATCTGTAGGAACTCAACCTTGATCAGTGACATTGAATAAATAATGTCAGAGTTGAAATAATGTCAGTGTTGTTTCAATGTTGAAAAACAATGCCAAATTAGAGTTCAACATTAAAATTTTAGCAAGATCTGTAAGAAAAGTAAGACGTTGAAACGTTGCAAGGTCATTGTTGATTTGATTGGCAAGATTGAAACAAAATTGAACACTGAATCAACCTTGATCCATGACGTTGAATAAATATTGAAATGTGGTTGAAATCAATTCAGCTGTTATTTCAATGATGAAAAACATTGGTATTTAATGCAAAAATGTTAGTTCAGCTAGATCAGTGTCAATTCGATTTGCATAATTGATAAAAAATTCAACACTGATTCAATTCACCCATGAACAGGCCTTGAAATAAAGTATGTTGTTGTTTCGACGTTGAAAAACAATTATGTTTAATGCAAAAGCATTACCAAAGTACTTAAAATTCAGAATTAAAATTTTAACAAGATCTATATATATATATATATATATATAGAAGTAAGACTTTGAAACAGCATTGCAAGGAAACTGTTGATTTGATTTGCGAAATTGAAACAAAATTCAACACTGAATCATCCTTGATCCATGACATTGAATAAACTAAATTTTAGCAAGATCTGAAAAAAATAATAATAATTAAGACATTGAAACAATGTTGCAAGGTCATTGTTGATTTGATTTGCAAAATTGAAACAAAATTCAACACTGAATCCTCCTTGATCCATGACATTGAATAAACATTGAACTGTGATTAAAACAATGCAAAAATGTTAGAGTTCAACATTGAAATTTTAGCAAGATCTGAAAAAAAAAAAAAAATTAAGACATTGAAACAATGTTGCAAGGTCATTGTTGATTTGATTTGCAAAATTGAAACAAAATTCAACACTGAATCATACTTGATCCATGACATTGAATAAACATTGAACTGTGATTAAAACAATGCAAAAATGTTAGAATTCAACACTGAAATTTTAGCAAGAAAGAAAAGAAAAGACGTTGAAACAACGTTGCAAGATCAATGTCGTTTCGATTTGCAAAACCGAAACAAACTACAACACTTGATCCATGATAAACTTTGAAATGTCAGCTTAAATCACGTAACTTCTGAACTGTTTAGAAAGTTTTATCTGTTAACGGTGGAGGGCCTGAATGGGATCTTTACTTGGGGAACCCAAGTGTTGAGCAGGTTCAGATTTGGCCTCTTCTCATTCCTTCATTTTGACACCTCAGACGGTTCAGAGTAAGTCAGTCAGAACCTCAGATAGTCTCTGGACTTCATGTGTAGCTGCTCTTGCTTCAACTATCTTGTTGCTTACACCCTTTTTCCTCTCTCTTCCTGTTTTCTTTCTTCACATTTAACCTGTTATGTATCCTCTTAAAAAGTGCCCATTAATGGTAAGTTGCCAATCGGCCCTGTGTTTTTTGGGGGTGACTGTCAGTGGGATCCGCTCCCCCCTCTCCCCTCAAACCGTGTCGCCTCTCTCGCATGGCCTTGTGTCGCATTTCGCCTCCCATTAGCTAGCATGGCCGTCACCCGTGGCCGCCCTCTTCATACATACAGTACAGCGGCGGCCAAAATCATTAGAACACTAGTAATTTCACCAGATAAAGATTGTTTTAAGTCAGTTATTTCTATCTTTTGCTGTAGTGTGTCAGAAGGAAACATTCATTTTGCCATTAATTGTAATAATGCAGTGAGTTTTTTGTTGTTGTTGTTGTCTGACAGCAGCCAGTGCTCCACACAGAGATGTGATCTGATCATCATCAGTCTGTCTGGAGTGACATGAAGAAACAGAACAAACTGAGACTAAATCCAGAAAAACTGTGGCTTCAAGCTCCTGCGAAGCTCCTGAGAAACTCTGCTCAAGAAAAGCTGCTTTAAACACAAAGAATGCTCACAACAAATGTGGATTTCATTTAGTTCATAGAAGTTAATTGATAAAGAAAATCAATTTTTGACAGCATCCTCAAGTGCCTAAAACTTTGCAGGAGGTTTCTTGAAGCGCAGTTCTTCTGGATTTAGTCTGTCTCAGTTTCTTCATGTCATTCCAGACAGACTGGACGATGAGAAAAATCTCACTGGATTATTACAGTTACTACTGACACACACTACACCAAAAGATAGAAATAACTGACTTCAAACCATTTTTAGCTGCTGAAAATACTACTGTTCTAATCATTTTGGCCTCCGCTGTAAGTGTGACACCCTCCACTCACCTGCATCCTCAAATGTGCTTTCTTTTGGTTCCCAACCCTGTCGTGAAGGTGCCACATCCAGACATCATCATTTCACCATTCGTGCGACCTCATTTTGACATCGGATAGCCAGTTTCTTTAGCTAGAACAGACGGCTTGGTTTTGTTTGGATGTTAACGTGTAGATGGTGCCGGCGTTCTGTTTATGCACATGTTTGGATTCGACTCACCTGTTGTTCTGTGCTCATCTCTTCATGTAGTCGTCAACCTACTGCTCATCCATTCCTTTGCAGTCTTCTTCTGCGTTTGCTGACCGTTTATCCCTTGCGTTTTTCCCGTCAGACGAAAACCACACGATGAACAGCGAGACCAGCAGCCTGGTGCAGTCGCATACTCACTCCTACAAGAAGCGTGAGGCGGTGGATGTCCCGTATCAGACGGGGCAGCTTCATCCGGCCATCCGCGTCGCCGATCTCCTCCAGCACATCACGCAGATGAAGTGTGCCGAGGGTTACGGCTTCAAAGAGGAATACGAGGTGCATCCTTTTGCTTAATTTGTCTTTAGTTTACTCTCAGCATCATTTGTTTCACCACACGTTTGTATGTCAATGCATGCAGTTTGCATATTGTTTTTAAGGGTGTTAATTGTATATAATCACCACAGACAAAAACACACTCACCCCGTTCCAAACGTGACGTTTGTCTTCCGTGAAACACGAAAGGAGATGTTTAGCAGAATGTGCAAGCTTCGGTTTACTATACAACAAAATTAGACACTTTTTTCCAGAGACATAAAGTCATACAGGTTTGAAACGACAAATTATTTATTTTTGGCTGAACTATTAATATTCACTGCAAAACTTTTTTTCTCAGTATTTTTGTCTTGTTTTTCAATGCAAATATGTAAACATTCTTTAATCAAAAGTAGCAAAGTGACTTACGATATTAAGTCCCTTAAAGAGTTTATGCTTAAAACAAGAAGAAAAAAAAAAAACATTGATCGAGGGGAACAGAGAAATAAACTTCAAAGGGAAAACATGAATATTTTTTGGACCCTGTTAGCATATATTTTTCTTGTTTTAAGCATGAACTCACATCATTTTCATAAAGCAAGGCTTAATATACTCTTGTTTTCCAATACAAATATCTAAATATATTTTCTTAAATCAAGATCTATTTACTTGAGATGCAAAATAACTTAAAAGTTATATTAAGGCTTATTTTCCTTAAAATTAAGTGAGTTTATGCTTGAAAAAAAAAATGCTAGTAGAGTTAAAAAAATTATTCAAATGGAAAACAAGATTTATCTTCTTGTAATTCTTGTTTTAATTGTAGACTCGTTTAATTTTGATACATTTTTCATATCTTAAATAATTTTGCATATCAATTAATTTAAAGTATCTTAATTTAACAATGTTTAGATAGCGTCTTTGTCTGATTTTAATTTTTATTTTTTGAAAATTAAGTGAATTTGTGCTTAAAACCTGAAAAAATATCCAGCAGTGGGGTCAGAAAAATAAACTTGATTCCCATGGAAAACTACTGACAGATGTTTTATTATTATTGTTTTAAGCATAAACTCATTTAATTTTGATGCATTTGTTTTTTTTTTAAATAAGACTTAATATCTAATATAAAGTGATTTTACTTCACAAGTAAAAGTATCTTGATTTAAGAAGGTTTAGAAAGCATTTTTGTCTTGTCTTCCAGTACAAATATCTAAACCAAGATACATTTACTTGTTTTCCAAAATTAAGTTAGTTTATGCTTAAAACAAGAAAAAATAAACCAAATTCAAAGTTGGAAAAAATATTATTTTTCCGACCCCACTGGCAGATTTATTTTACTTTATTTTCTTATTTTAAGCGTAAACTAAACAAGACTTAATATCTTAGGTAATTTTGCATAAGTAAATGTATCTTGATTTAAGTATACTTAAGTATTTTGCCTTGTTTTTTTAGTACAAATATCTAAATATTCTTAAATCAAGATACATTTACATGAGAAGCAAAATGACTTAAAATACTATCTAATGTATCTTATGTATTTATTTATTTATATATTGTTTTAATTTACCCCACTGACAGATATTTTTTTAAGCATAAACTCACTTAAATGTGATAATTTTTACGAAAAAACAAGACTTGCTATAAGTCGCTTTGCTTCTGAAGTGAATACATCCTAAAGATTTAAGAATGTGTAGATGTTTGTTCTGGAAAACAAGACAGAAACACTGAGGAAGAGCATTGTTTGCAGTGTTATCTTCATGAGCTCGTGTCGCTCCAGTTCTGCTGAATCCCGCTGAGCGCACAAGGTTTAGCTCTCCGTTTTCTCCACGATGTGATGTGCATTATCTTCACACACACGATGACAGACAGACAGACTTTGCAATCGGCCGTTTGTTAATGTCTAAAGCGACTGCGAGACGTGGGCAGCGCTGAAACACCCCATCACGGCTCTGTGTTTGTGCATCCTCTCATCCACCACCATAACCTCACCGCTTTATCCTTCACATCTCAATGAAATGAATATTTCAGCCCAGACACCCGTTGGGTTGCGAGCCGCCCTGAGGGCTCGATTCATTATGGATAAAGATTGTTTTTAGAGTTCAGGTAGAAGTGGAGTTCAGCTCTCACTCCCTCGTCCCTTCCTCATGTGAAAGTTGCTTGTCTTAACTGTGTTTTTATCCTCCATGTTGAATAGTGGTTTGAGATGACCAACACTAAAATATTCCCTATTCTTTCCTTTTGCTTCTTGTTATTCCATTCATTTACTTTGGAAAAGATAAATGAGGTAAGCAGCCCTTTTTGGATATATGCAAGATGTTTTACTTGCTTGTTAGTTGCTCATATGACTTGTTAGCTCCCAGTTGTCCTGTAGTTTGTCTTGAAGCTCCCGTCCTACTTGAGCAGTTGTTGCCGCCTGCCGTATTATCAGACAGGATTTTGTTCTTTTTCTAAAGTAAGTTTCTGTGTGTTTTGATGATTTGCGTAAAATTGCATTGAAAGCTTTCCAAAAATATACTTGCTTGTAATACCCAGAAATGGGTTTTTATTTTTATGCATCTTTAAATAATCTCAGGTCATTCATGTATCATGTAAAAAAGTGTTTGATCAGAGTTATTGTAGAAAAAATAAAAGCAAAGCCATAAGAAAAAAAAAAAGTTACTTGAAAATAAAATAAAGTTTAAATGAAATGAAATCTAAAAAATATGTATTTTATTTCATCTAGTTGTCAAGAAAACATTTCTCATTTTCATTTAGTTTAACTTGATGAATTAAAGTAAATAAAACTAAAATATAAAAAATCCACAGATTAAAGAAATAAAAAGGGTATGCTTAATTCACTTTTTACAGAATTAGCATTCTGAATTTATTAAAAATTGTATTTTTATTAATTTCGATTTTTTTTTTAATTTCTAAATTAGAATTTTTATTTATTCTTGATTTAAGTATATTTAACATTTTTATTAAAAAGTATTATTATCAGAGAAATAAACTCAAAATTGCAAGATATAAACTTTTCTTTAAAGATTTTAATCATTTTTAATTCCATCGCAGAAAAAAAATTGTGAGATAAAAAAAAGCGCATTTTTATTTTTATTCCAGGGTGGAAATGATCTTCCATAATATTTAATAAATAAATAATAAATAATGTAATAAATGACAAAAAAAGACAACCAAATTACTAAAACTTTAAAAATAAAATGAAAACAGCATCAAAAAATAAAAACTACTGATTTAATACTGATTTTTTTCAGTTTCTATTTCTACTATTTCTTCAGAGAAACCGTGTCATATTTCAAATAATTCTTATTCTTCTTATTTTGTTTTATTATTACAGCAGAAACAAGCTTCCATAATATATATAAAAAAGTAATAAAAACAACCAAAAAAAAACAACAAAATTTCTAAAATTAAAATGAAAACAGATTTCACAAATTCTTTGGTTTTTAAATCATGTTATGACACAATGTAACTATTTATTTAAATAGAAACAGTGTCATATCTAATTCCAGACCGTGTAAGAATAATATTCAGCATTAGCAACAGTAACCGAGAGGGGCGGAGCTCAGCAAAAGGTCAACTTTGCTGTCAGTATCTAGGATCTTTTATAAATGTATATTCATAGTGTCAGAATCCAACATTTGAACATCTTAAATTGCATTAAAAGCTGTCTGAGGAAGTTTATTTGTGGATAAAACCCATCAGAAACTTCTGGACCAAACTGTAAAGCTTTACTAGTCGCTGTCAGACGTCACAGAGGTGGAGGTAATGCATCCACAAATACCTGGAGCATGCTGGGATGCATAACAATAAAGAGCAGCAGGGAATCGACAACTGCATCTTACAACATGCATTATTAAGTTGGGCTTGATGCTTGTTTTATTCATGCTTGTTTTGACATCTTTCAGAGAGCGCGTGTTATTCAGCATCAATTTCATTTCATGACTCTGTTTATTTGATTTGATTCCACCTCCTTTTATCCTCAGCGCCACTGAGACGAAACGCAAGTCAATGTTATCGTTCGAGTCACTCCTCTCGTTCTGGACCAATCCAGATCTGGTTTTTAGCCTCGCCAAAGAATCGTGCCATGGTTTTGGCTCATAATTCCAGTCATGCGTCTGATTGGCTGTGGGTTTGAGGCTCAGCCAATCGCAGCAAGTGGCCTAGAGGGACAGAAACAGCCTGGAGCTTCCTGCCAGCCATTTCTCCATCCGCTCCATTCCAGTCTGCTGTGAAGCTTATTTATTCAGCACCACATTTTTATATTTCAAAAGATTATTTTCCCATCAAGCAAAGTCTGAAAGTCATTATTCTCTCCTGTTTCGCTTCAGCAACTCTTAAAGGGACAGTTCACCCGAAATTAAAAGTACTGTCGTCATGTACTCACCCCATTGTTGTTTTAGTGTCTTTGAGAAACTGCTATAGTTTTTGGTAATGTTTTGATTTGGGTTTTGTTAAAATGTATGTAATTTTATGTTTTTATTATTTCTTTTTTAAGCGTTTCAAATAAATTTGAAATATAAATTGTTTTAGTTATTAGGTTTTAGATATTTATTTGCTTCAAGTTAAATTAAATGAAAATGAGAAATGTTACCTTTGAAATGAGCTAGAATAAATGTTCAAACTAGTTTTTATTAGATTTTTATTCATTTATTTTGTATTTATAGTTTTTATCAAGTTGTAGTTTTTAGTTTGTTTATTTAGTTATTTTAGTAACTTGAACTAAATGAAAATGAGAAATGTTGGTTTGGCAACTAGCCAATAAAAAAAAAAAAAAAAAAAAATGTTTTTTAAATATTTAATTTATTTTAGTTAATAAAAATAACAAAAAATAAAGTAAACAGTTTTTGTATTTAATTTAATGTCCGTTCATTGTATTATTATTTTTTTATTTATAATTTATTTAAAATAAGTTTAAAAAATTATATTTAATTTATTTCTGTTAGTTTATTTTATTTTGTATTTAAAATTTAATTTAATTTTTTTTTATATTTAATTAATTCAGTTATTTTTTTATCTTTTTATTTTTTTAGTTTTAGTTAAAGATAATAACCCTGACTAACCTTAATGTCGTTCTGAACCATTAACACTTTGTTAATTACAAATGAAGATATTCTTAATGAAGCCTGAAAGGGAACCAAAACTTAAAAGATCCAAAAAGATCATAAATGTGTTGTAAAATGAATCCATGTGAATCGAGCGGTTTAATTCAAGTTTTGTGAAGAGATACAATCATTTTATATGATGAACAGATTTTATTTAGCCTTTTATTTACATCTAAACAATGATCTAAACCTCTCAGGGTTCATTACAAATATCTTAATTTGTGTTTTAAAGATTGACCAAAGTCTTACTGGTTAGAATTATGACGGAGTTTACATTTCTGGGTGAATTATTCCTGTAAGTTGAGCCTGTTTTTCTGTGTGTCTTGTGTTTATACACCAGTAAAAGCACACAGAAGCACCGTCAATGTTTGTTTGACAGAATATGCACTTTATAATATGTCTTGGCTGTGTAAATACTCTCGGAGGCGTCTGCGTGTGACCGTCCTGAATATTTAAAAGTGTGTGTGTGTGTGAGTGTGTTTGTGTTCAGTAACTGCGGCGTCTGACGGCCGTCGGCGCTCGTTTGACTCAGTTGTCATGATTTTCCCGCTGCGCTCTCGGCGTTGGACTCCTGCATCTCATTATCTGAAAGGTGTTTGTCAGTGGCTCGTACCTTCGGCTCGTCTCGCTGTCTCTGACGCCACATGAAAGACATGCTGAATAACAAACCGCTGCCGCTTCAGGAGGAAAATAACAGAGAAGCAACGTCAACATTCATTAAATTGGCTTTAATGTCTCTAGATGCTTTAAATGCATCTGCATTTCATGATGTTTGCAAAACTATATGTATACACTCTAGTCAACATTTGAAGTGGATCAAAACTTTCATCAAAGTTGTCCTGAAACCAAAATGCGTTCTTGTCTTAGAGCTGAACTTTTAAAATCCACTTCAAATGTTGACTCCTGTATATCAGAGGCGGACAGTAGTGAAGTAAATTTAAGAAGTATCATTGTTTTTCTTTGGAAAACTTTACTTCACTACATTCTAAAGCATAATGTTATACTTTTTACTGCACTGTACATTTCATAAATAAAAGTTGTTGTTTTTTACCTTTAATACTTAAGAACATTAAAAATGTAGTACTTTCTTGTACTCAAGTAAATCTTTGAATTACTTTTACTTGAGTAATAGTAAGAAAGTAATAGATTTCTAATGTAATGAAGTATTAAATTATATTTAATATGAAACGTAGTGCAGTAAAACGTATAATATTATGCTTTGGAATGTTGTGAAGTAACGTTTTCTAAAGAAAAACACACTAATAAAATACAGATGCTTGAAAAGTACTTTTAAAGCAGAGTAAACCTACTTCACTACTGTCTGCCTCTGCTGTGTATATATATATATATTAGGGATACACCAATAGGATTTTTTGTGTCCGATACCAATTCTAACAAACAGCTATTGGCTGCTAAGTGATATCGGTACCGATATTAATACCGATATTACATAAAGCAGGGGTTAAAAACGAGAAAAAAAGATTGGTTCACTCCGAGCAGAATCGGTATTTGAACATTTCTGTTCCTGCGTTCCTCTGTGAAACCGGTTTGAGTAGAAAAAATACTGGTTAATAACATTTGCCAATAATACAGTGTTTTATTTACTCAAAAAAAAAAAAAATCATGAAGAAAGTCTTGATCTCGTTCAGTCATATCCATTACAGCATCATCTTTTCTAGATTTAAACATAAATGTTTAAATGTATTAAACAAAAGAAAAAAACTGTCAACGCTTTAAAAATATTAAAGTGTTTTTTATAAGATATTTAAAAATGTTGGCAGCATGGATAAAAACAAACACTACTCCTATATGAGTTTTGAGAGGCAGGCTGTGCATTGCATATTATTATTACATTCAGAAATAATGTAGGCTAAAGTACTGGTAAATAAAAGCAAAATTACAAACACTTCTCTCCACAACAAATCCTCTAAAGTTGCTAAATATAAGCGTCAAGCCAAAACGAATTCATTTAAAAACCAAACTGAAGCCTACCTCTCTCATTCTGTGCGAATCCAAATGTTTCCATAACCGCGACGTATCTGGATGCTAAAATATTATTTATTATGTAAACTATAGGCTTTGTTCTTAAAAAAAGACATTTATAATGTTACAAAAGATTTCCATTTCAAATAAATGCTGTTCTTTTGAACTATTTATGTATCTGTGAGTCCTGAAAAATAAAATGTATGACAGTTTCCACAAAAATATTGATGTTTTCAACATTGCTAATAATCAGAAATGTTTGTTGAGCAGCAAATCAGTATATTAGAATGATTTCTGAAGATCATGTGACACTGAAGACTCCAGTAATGATGCTGAAAATACAGTTTTGATCACAGAAATAAATTACAGTTTAACAGATATTCACATAGAAAACAGCCGTTTTATATTAGAATAATATTTCTTTATTTTTACTGTATTTTTAATCAAATAAATGCAGCCTTGTTGAGCCGAAGATACTCTTTCAGAATCGTTTTAACAGTAGTGCATTTCAAGATAAGATGTTTCTATTTATTTTCTGCACACAGACGTGTTGAGCTTCAAAATGAAAGACTTTTGATTCAACGTTGTTTTTCTGTTTCTTTAAGTCTTCTAAAGGTTAACGTGCTCGAAATGAAAGAGCGTCGCAGGTTAAATCTGACTCATCTCTCTTTCTGCGGTGATTCATGGCTCGAGAAACCATAACACTTTACTTCTAATCTCAATCCATAACCTCAATCACAGAGCCTCCGAGATGTTCGTCAGAAAGCGGCGTTCCTGTGGTTTTACGTCGGTGAATATCAGGCACAAAGAGCAGATGATCAGCCGTTTCTCCTGCAGACGAAGCTGCTGTCATCATTGTGTTTGGCACAATCACTGCAATCATATCTCTTGTCTCTGGACGGTGGGAGACGAGGAATATCAAGCTCACTCGTACACCAGAGAAACGGCAGAAACCAGCCCACCGGCCCTCAGAAGCCAGCGCTGAAGTGTATTTTCATAATTAGCTGTAATTGCGCGGCGAAGGAGAGCATTAATGTTTGATGAGTTTCTGTTGAGGAGGAACAAACGTCGGCTGTGTTTCTCTTTCTGTCTGTCTCTCTTGTGCTTTCAATTGGTTCGAAGTAAATCTCACGCTGTGATCGAGCAAATAATATTAACTAAACCCTCAGATTAAAAATACTAGAAGTGGATGCAATGCAATAAACATTGCTTATGTTATCTTATTCTAAAACCTGGTCGACTGCCTACGTAGGCAACATTTTAAGGCTTTATTCTGTAGGTGTGATTATGCCACGTTATAAGATGCTTTCTTTTTATTTTAGCTTAACATGGCATGAAATCTTTGTGCATAAAATTTTCCCAGAATGCATTGCAATTATTATAGATTGTAGAAAATTACAATAATATTACAATATAATATTGTAATAAATATTTAAAATATTAAATCATTTAAATATTAATTTAGATTTTTAATTAAATAATTTTTTTTTCTTTTTATTGAATAGGCTATTAACATTTTTGTTTGATTTTAATATTATATAATTAAAATATTAAGTGTTAATAATATGCTATTTAAATTTTTATGTGATGTTAATATTAAATAATTTAAACATAATGATAATTTAATAGTTTTAATATGCTATTAATATTTTTGTTTGATATTAAGTGATTTAAATACATTTTCAATTAAATGTTCAAAACTAGTTTAAGAATTTTAATAATGCAGTATTCATAATTTTTAGTTTTGTTTAAATTTTAAATAATTTAAATAAATATTCACTTAAATGTTGAATGATAATTAAAAAAATTTATTAATAAACAACTTTTTGTTGGATTTTAATATTATATAATTTAAATAAAAATTCATTAAAATGTTTATTACTAATTTAACAATTTTAATAATATAATATCAATATTTTTGTTTGATTTTTAATATGAAATATGTATTTAATTAAATGTTTAATAATAATTTACCACTTCAAAAAATGTACTATTAATATTTTTATTGCTTTTAATATTAAAAGTAGTATTCAATTGAATGTTTAATATTAACAGTAATCTGTAACATAATAATTTTTATATGATAAAAATTCATATTTTAATTAATTTTAATATTAAACAACTTAAATATTCAGTTAAATGTTTAATAATAATTGAACAATAGTAATATTAAACATGCTGATGTCATACACGTTCTGTTTCATGATCATAAAGTTCATTTTCCTCTTTTCTCTGGCTGTTTATGTCCGACTCCATTCTCATGTGTTGTCCTGACCTTTGACCCGCTGTTTGTCGCTCATGTTCGTTCTGTTAACCGTGTTTTTGTCTGTTTTTGTCGTTGTCTTTCAGAGCTTCTTCGAAGGACAGGCGGCGCCGTGGGACTCGGCCAAAAAAGACGAGAACAGAATGAAGAACCGTTATGGAAACATCATCGCATGTATGTACAGAAGCGCTGTGTGTGTGTGTGTGTGTGTGTGTGTGTGATTAACAGTCACATCACTCCTTTAAGCAAAGCGAGCGTCAGCGGCCATTATGAAAATCATCTTCTATTGAACAGCGTAATTTCTCAGGACGTTGCTTTAAGACCGGCGGTTTTCCCATGAGCCTCTGGGGCGCTGTCAGCATGAGCCAATCACAGCGCAGGAGCTGCAAGCGTGAGCAACATCCGCCCCGAGCGTCAGAGCAAAACGAGCACGTCACATCGCTTCAGCGTCTCTCTGACAGAGAAAAACACGAGTTTGTCAATTCAGTTTAGCTGCTCATGTTGGTAATAAGTGTTTTGTCTAATTTGAATATTTAATAAATGAAATACATTTTCAATTAAATGTAAAAAAAAATGATTATATAAATGTAATAATATGCCATTAATATTTTATTTTATATTAAATTATTTACATTAATATGCAATTAAATGTTTAATAATAATTACAATTTTAATATTATACTATTCATTTTTTTGTTTGATTTCAATCTGAAATAATTAAAATAAAATTTCAATGAAATGTTAAATAATAATTTTACAATTTTAATAATATACTATTCATTTGTTTTATTTTAATATTAAATAATTTACATTTTCAATTATATGTTTAATAATAATTTAACAATTTAATAAGCCTTATTTTATTTTTATTTTTTTTAATATTAAATTAAATAAATTTTCAACTAAATGTTTAATGATAATTTAACATTTTTAATAATATACTAGTAGTATTTTTGTTTTAATTATTATTGAATCACTTAAATATGCAATTAAATGTTTAACAATGTAACAATTTTAATAATATAATATTGCCATTTTATTTGATTTTAATATGAAATGTTTAATCTAAACTTTCAATTAAATGTTTAATAGTAATTTAACCATTTTAATAACATTTTAATATGGAATCATTCACATACAGGTGTCATGGACTCTGGTCTGAATCTTCTGTGACTGATTCCTTTAGTTGCTTTATGAAAAAAAATCATCATTCAAAAGATTTTTTTAACATTTCATCTTTATTATGTTTAAATTATCAAACTGTTGTCTTCTAAAACCCAGTAATTATATTATATAAATATTTATTATATTTAAATATTATTTAAAATTACATAATTAAAATATTAAATTAAATGATTAATAATAATTAATAAAAAATATTTTTCTTAATGATAATCATGTTAATATTAAATCATTTAAATAAATGTGCATATATATTAATTGAAATAAATATTCCTGTATACGTTATGTAAAAATATTTTTGTAGAAAATTATAATAAAATATAAAAAATACACACAGGTTAGCATTATATAATACTTCATATGTATTATTAATATTTTTAAAATGTTACTATTCATAATAAGTTTATTTGTATAGTGCTTGTCATGATACAAATAGTTGCAAAGCAGCTTTACAGAAAATATTAAGTTTCTAAATTATATTTAGGAGTAGGTTGTTAGTGGTGACTATGGCAGAAATATACATTAAAAATCATGCAGTTAGTTACAAATTACACGTACTATACGTTACTATTAATTAACACGTCTCCATTCACCTGTTATATTAGTATGTTATATATAGTGTAGGTATATAATTTATAATGCTGTTATTTTATTTTTTATTTCATGATTGTGAAATTAACTGAATGAAAAAGTGAATGACAGTTTCATTTTAAGGTGTGTGTGTGTGTGTGTGTGTGTGTGTGTGTGTGTGTGTGTGTGTGTGTGTGTGTGTGTTTCAGACGATCACTCGCGTGTGCGGCTGCAGCCTCTGGAGGGAGAGCAGAGCTCCGACTACATTAATGCTAATTATGTAGATGTAAGTACACAGACCGTCCAGTGCTCTGGTGAAAGGTCAGTGTGTGTGTGTGTGTGTGTGTGTGTGTGTGTGTCAATAAACATCAGGATCACCTCTCATTCACGTCTCGTCTCACCAAACAACAGACCGTTAATCCAGACGCATCGTCAGCAGAGTCAGGATTAGATTCTCACACCGTAGACAATAACACACACACACACACACACATACAGAGACATTCACTCACACACACACACACACACACACACACACACATACAGAGACATTCACTCTCAGACACACACACACACACACACATACATACAGAGACATTCACTCTCACACACACACACACACACACACACACATACATACAGAGACATTCACTCTCACACACACACACACATACATACAGAGACATTCACTCTCACACACACACACACACACACACACACACACATACAGAGACATTCACTCTCAGACACACACACACACACACACATACAGAGACATTCACTCACACACACACACACACACACACACACACACATACAGAGACATTCACTCTCAGACACACACACACACACACACATACATACAGAGACATTCACTCTCACACACACACACACACACACACACACATACATACAGAGACATTCACTCTCACACACACACACACATACATACAGAGACATTCACTCTCACACACACACACACACACACACACACACACACACACATACAGAGACATTCACTCTCAGACACACACACACACACACACATACATACAGAGACATTCACTCACACACACACACACACACACACACACACACACATACAGAGACATTCACTCTCAGACACACACACACACACACACATACATACAGAGACATTCACTCTCACACACACACACACACACACACACACACACACATACATACAGAGACATTCACTCTCACACACACACACACACACACATACATACAGAGACATTCACTCTCACACACACACACACACACACACACACACACACACATACAGAGACATTCACTCTCAGACACACACACACACACACACACACATACAGAGACATTCACTCTCAGACACACACACACACACACACATACATACAGAGACATTCACTCTCACACACACACACACACACACACACACATATATACAGAGACATTCACTCTCACACACACACACACACACATACATACAGAGACATTCACTCTCACACACACACACACACACACACACACACACACATACAGAGACATTCACTCTCAGACACACACACACACACATACATACAGAGACATTCACTCTCACACACACACACACACACACACACACACACACACACATACAGAGACATTCACTCACACACACACACACACACACACACACACACACACACATACAGAGACATTCACTCTCAGACACACACACACACACACACATACATACAGAGACATTCACTCTCAGACACACACACACACACACACATACATACAGAGACATTCACTCTCAGACACACACACACACACACACATACATACAGAGACATTCACTCTCAGACACACACACACACACACACACACATGCACGCACACACACACAGTCAGATATTCACACACACACACACACACACACACACAGACAGATATTCACACACACACACACACACGCACACACACACACACACAGATATTCACACACACACACACACACACACACACACACACACACACACAGAAAAGTCATTTGTAATATTATATTTTTAATGTTAATTTTACATATAATATTTTAATGTTTTTATTTGCTTTTAATATTAAATATTCTCAATAAATTGTATAACAATAATTTAGCAGTTGTAACAATATACTATTAATATTTTAGTTTGATTTTATTTTATTATTAAATGATTTAAATAAATATGAAAGTAAATGTTTAACAATAATTAAACTGTTTTACTAATATACTATTCAGGTTTTTTTAATACAAAATCATTTAAATAAATTTTCAATTAAATGTTTAATAATGTATCAATTTTTATTTTTATTTGATTTAACTACATTTACAATAATAAAAAATAAAACAATATTATTTTTAATAGTAATTGTTAGTATTTAAGTAATATTTTAATTTTCATTAACACAGGTCTCTCCCTACTTTCTATTCACACTGTAGTTTTCTGATGTCCAGTTATTATATTACTGTATTATATTATATTATAAACTTCATGGATGAGCTGCAGTATGTCTATAAATGCGTGGCCATCTATTCCATCCCAGAGTTCCCTGATTCTTGGCTCAGGTCATGTGGTTATTGAGTTAAGTGTGAGGTGTTTCTCTAGTGATTTACTGACTAAAATAACTCCGCTGATGTTGACAGAGTAAATGTTGTTGTGGTCGGCTCTGATCCGAATACTGATCCGCCGCTGCAAACACACACCAACACAAGAGCATGCTGGGAGCAGGTCATGTGACCTCTGTTGGTTTTGATTGCTTCTATTGTCCTCATTTGCAAGTCGTTTTGGATAAAAGCATCTGCTAAATGACTAAATGTATATGTGATCGATTCAGAATTCAGTCATGATTTGACTGGGATTTGATCAACGACGTCTGTCTCTGAGTTTAATATCCAGCAGAACTTGTTTAAAGGACTAGTTCACCCAAAAGTTAACATTCTGTCATCATTTACTCACCTTCATGTCGTTCCAGACTAGCATGCGACGGATCAAATTTCAAGAATCAGATTTTCGTATCATGATCATTCGTTACAGTAAACAGTTTCATCATGATATTAAATTGCATAACAGAAATAGATTTTAAAAAAGAGTGTATAAAATAAAATAACTTTTTACAAATAACAAAAATAACCTTGAACAATCAAATACAATGAAACAATATAACAACATAACGTATAAAAACTATAAAGGGATATCTTTTCTATGCTGGCACATTTTAGTCCATATTAAAATGTAAAAATTGTATCAAATAAATAATTTATATTAATATTTGGTTTTATTATATTTGTATATATTTGCATATATATATATATATATATATATATATATATATATATATATATATATATATATATATATTTGTTGTATTTTATATTATATTTTTAAAATGCTAATATTATTTAATTTTAATTATATTAATAATATTTTAATATTAATTCACAGGTATTTTGTTTTTTATTAATATATACTATTTAATGTTTTTTTTTTAAATATTTGAATAATTAATTAAAATTAAATAATATATTTATGTATTATATGAATATTATAACTATTAATAATTATTAATTATAATATTTATTATTTAAAAAAATCTGAATTGTAAAACGAAATAGAAAAGAGCGTGGAAAAAGAGCATAGAAAAATTAAAAAGAGCAGCTGCTAAACGTCTTGCCTCAGAAATAAAACTGAACATGTTTGGAGTAAATGACGACAGAATGATGATTTTGTGCGTGAACTTGCTGTTTAATGACGTTTACTGGTGTGTGTGTTACTCTGGTAAAGCTGAGGGTAAATGAGGCGGATCAGTAAAGAAGCAGAAGGCGGTTAATAATAATGATTTGTTTTGGAGATGAATTCTCAGAGCAGATCATTAAAGTGTTTCTGTGTGGTTTTAACATTCAGCAGAGAAACACTGACCCTGAAATCCATCAGCACTGATAAAGACTTCTGACTCTTCTCAACACGACACGAGTTCATCTTCACAATCACAGACTCCAGACGCACACAATGAATCTTTCATGAGTCAGTCAGGGCTTCGTTAGTTACTCCTAATCAACTTTAGCCAGAGCTCAGCTCAGTGTGACCAGCTTTCCTTTTACAGATGTGAATTATTCATAAATAGAGTAAACAATACTTTTGCTTTTGACTGTTAGTATGTAATAATTGTAACAAGCTATATATATATATATATATATATATATATTACGTTTGTGTGTGTGTGTGTGTGTGTGTGTATATATATATATATATATATAATTATTAAATATATAGTAGTAGTTTGTGGTTTAACACAACTTTTTGTGTGTTATAGCATTTAAAACTGTTATTTTTATAATAACTGTTCTGTAAAGAATGAAAGGTCGCGTGGTCTGACACACACAGGTGTGTTTTGCGTTTCTCTGGTGTGTAAACAGACAGTTTTCTCATTTCTCCGGCTCAGACATAAACAAATTTCACGCTGGGCCGCATAAAGATAAAGAGAGAAGCTGAAAGATGCGTCGTCTCTCCATCAGAGCCTTTCTTCCAGACGCTAATTACAGTTAAATACGCTGAGACGGGGAAGAAGAGGAGCGGAGAGGAGGAAGAGTGTGGCGCTGCGGATACAAGACGCTTGACAAATGAAATGAGCAGATTAATCGAATCCCACAGACACTGAGCCTATTCTGAACATAATCCCACAATCTGTGCTGAGGAATTACTGTAGATATCAGCCAGTGACGAGAATATTAAGCTCTGACTGTAAACCAATGCCTTTATTACAGTTAAACCAGGGTTATTATAGTCAACTAAAACTAAAACCATAACAAACACAGTAAACTAAAATAATGTCTCAAAAATTCCTTTATTTCAGCTAGTTGACAAAGTGACATTTCTCATTTTCATTTAGTTTAGAAAAGAATAACTATTATATAATATATATAAACAGTAATAAAAATGGCAAACTTTAACTAAAACTAAAATAAAAACTAATGTAGTTAACTATGGAATCTTATTGTAAAGTGTTACCCAAATATTAAGATTTTTGTGATGTTATGTAGCTGAAATTGAATTTTTGCATGTTCCAAGATGTAATGTTTTATGGTTCTTGTTGTTTTTATAGGGCTACCATCGACCAAATCACTACATCGCCACACAAGGTAAGACAAACGGTCATTATTTTGTTTCTGAAAAACTTGATGTATTTATTATTTATTTACCTTTATTTAACCAGAAAGTCTCATTGAGATTGAAATCTCTTTTACAAGAGAGACCTGGCCAAGATAGCAGCTCTTTTGCTTGAATGTCCTTACTCAAATCATTTATATGAATTCAAAACAAAATATGTCCCAAAATGGAACCCTGGGGAACCCCTTTAGATTTATCAAGATATGTGACCTTGAACCACAAAATCAGTCATAAGGGTCAATTTTTTTTAATTAAGATTTATACATCATCTGAAAGCTGAATAAATAAGCTTTCCATTGGTGTATGGTTTGTTAGGATCGGACAATATTTGGCCGAGAGATGACTATTAAAAAAAATCTGGAATCTGAGGGTGCAAAAAAAAAAATCAAAACATTGAGAAAATCCCCTTTAAAGTTGTCCAAATGTATTTCTTAGCAATGCATATTACTAATCAAAAATGAAGTTTTGATATATTTACGGTAGGAAATTTACTAAATATCTTCACGGAACATGATCTTTACTTAATATCCTAATGATTTTTGGAATAATAGAAAAATGTATAATTTTGACCGACACAATGTATTGTTGGCTATTGCTACAAATATAGCCGTGCTGCTTATGACTGCTTTTGTGCTGCAGGGTCACAAATATCAAGAAAATCAGATTTGAGACCCTCCACTTGAACACACCGAGTCTGATCGACCAAATCATTTCTAAACCATTTCAATTTGTAAACTTTGGACTGAAGTTGTGTTAGAAGTTGTTACACACACACACACACACACACACACACACACACACACACACACACACACACACACACACACACACACACACACACACACTGAGCCATTTAATGCTGAAACGGCATCTTGAAACAATTAATCATCTGTTGTTGTTGTTGTGGGGGGTTTAGTACAGAATAAATGGATTAGCCGCTATGTGTCTGGCCTAATCTGGCTGTCAGCGCATGCGTTCTCCCAGCATGCCCCAGGAGGCCGCGTCTGATTGCTAGTTAATTGTTGTGAGATGTTTCTGGAGTCCTGGACCGCGGTGAGTTCCAGCGCTCTGAACGCAATCGCTTCCTTTAATAGACTGGTTTAGCTGCGCTGGAGCGGCGTAATTACCTGTTTACTGGAGCGAATCCTGGCTCGTCCTCAGGGACGCCAGCGACTAAAACGCCTCTTTCACTTACTCCCTCTCTGTCCTTTCATTCTGTGCCGTCCAGCAGCCATTTACAACCCAGTCCCACACACTACACAGCACAGACTTTAAAATCAGCCAATCAGAGCTCGTTTAGTGTTTACACAGCCAATGAGATTCCACTGAGGGCCGGGCTACACACTTCTTATAACTGAGCAGTGTATTGTGTGATCTCAGTGTTCACGCTCAGCTGTTTAATGAGTATAACGGGTCTCTCAGTAAATGACGAGTGGAGAAACCGTTGTCGTCTTCCTCAATTACAGGCCAGCGTTCAAAGGAGAATCAGTTTTAACAGGACAAGAACAGAAAAAGGTTTAACAAGCCTGAAGTTGCTCAGATCAAAGCGAGACGCGGCTGTGAACATCACACTGATTCCTCCTCATTTATTCAGCTCTGCAGGTTTAGGAAGATTAGATTTGCTTTATTATTTTTTCTTACTTGTTTGTATTTTGCATAGGAGTGATTCTTAGAGTAATTTTGACTTTTTTTTAATTTTTTATATACACTCTCATTCTACTGTTGAAGGAGATATTATCAATGGTTGTAAATGTTTTATTGCGTCTCTTTAATGACTTGTTCATCATTTATAAGAGCTTGAAAGCTGTAATTCCTTGTAAAATATTTAGAATTGCTTTTACTCAAAAATGAAGATTCTGTCATCATTTACACACCTTAAAAAATCTGATAAGAATTTTACTGCAATTGCAATTTAAATTGCAATTTTTGTATTTATTTATTTATTTATTTAGTAAGTATGCTGTGTTTGTTTGTGGGGCTGATTTACTACATAAAAATATTAAGCAAAATACTACCATTTCACTGTATATTTCACTGTAACAAAAAATAATATTGAATATTTATATTGATATTTAGTTTTATTATGGTTTTATTAATTCATCACCTATAAAAATTCATACTAGAATAGTATTTGATCAAAAGTAATGTTATTTTACAATACAGCTTTAAAATTGCAATGCTAATATTTTATTTATTTCCTCATTTTCAGATTTTCACTCTGAAACACGGCATTTCATGATTTGAGTTTAAAGTCAATCAGTTGTGCAGCGCTAATGTACAAATGACTTTCTTTTGTGAAATACAAAAAAACATGTTTAGAAAATGTTGCTTGGACCCCATGCAGTCTTACTTGAAACAAATCTTTTTGTTGCACAGAATAGATATGCGAGTCAGTAAATGAAGACAGAAACACCGAGAATCTTTATTTGAGGACACTGATGTAGTAAAGCACAGATGAAACATGGAAGAAGGTTCATTAAAAGTTCCCTCCACTTAAAAGAATCAGTGACAGTGTAAGTCCAGGACTCAATTACACACGCTAGGAATATGCTCCTGCACAATGTGAGAAACGGCTGGAGTCGTGCATAAATGCAGCGCACATGAGCGTCAGACGAGCAGCTGCACTCGTCTTCTATGACGGCTGAAAAAATGGGAATAATTTTGCCGTGCCGAATCCCCGAGGTCTCATTGAAACGAGCTCGCTAGAACGATGAAAGCATTAGTCCCCCTGGTGCGGGAACAGCGGCCTGACAGCAGCGCGCCGCTAAAGTCTTCTTCCCGCTGAGCGCTCGCGCAGTAATTGCTGTTGGCTGACTCCACTTACAGCTGAAGCGGACTGAAGCGAGCCGCTTAGAGGATCAGCAAATTACAGCAAATGTCAGCGCAATTCTCCCGGTGCGGTCCGGACGTGAGATCCCATCTACGCTTAGGATTTAGCTATTTAAGGATTATCTGAACGCTGCGTGTGTGTGTGTGTGAATACTTCTACAACAAAGAGTTTATCATTACGATTATAGATGTTATTGCTCAGACTCGTCTCTTTTATAGCTCGGGAGAAACATCTGAGAACCTGAAGATGATGTAGAGATGTCAGCCGTTGTCATAAATCTGTAAAAATCAGTTTGATGAGAAATGATTGAGATCGTAATGAGATCTACGACTTCTGATTGCAGGCGAGTTTGAATGCAATTAGAGATTTTTCTGAGCGGACATATAAGAGATTATGTGAGAAACAGACTCCATTTAATCTCATTTCTGACTGGAGAAACAATTCTACAATAATTCTGTCATCATAAACGTTATCGCTCAGTCTTTTCTCTTTTATAGCTCGGCAGAAACATCTGAGAAGCTAAAGACTCCATTTAATCTCGTTTGTGTCTGAAGTGTTGTTACAGAGCCATACAATTTATGTTGGAAGAATTTAATTAGAAATGATTGAGATCTGAGGCGGGTCTGAGCGCAGTTTTGAGACCCGTGTGAGATACTGGAGACTTTCTCAGGAGAAACATCTGAGAAGCAGGAGACTTCATTTAATCTCATTTCTGTCGAGGAGAAACAGATGAGATGTTGTTCAGGTGTTTATTGTTCTTCCTGATGGTCATCCTCGCATTGATAAACGTAATTAATCGAAGCACATCCAGTAGGATCCAGTACATTACTGTGATTAAGAGGCGTCTAGTTTTGACAGATCTTAATTAAGTTCGTCAGGCTCAGACGATAACGAGAGCTCACCCACGAGCAAAGTCATCGTTAAAGAGTTCTCCAGGACACGAGTGTTTGCTAACGCCGCTGTTTATGTGTGCGTATGAATATGTAAAATCTTGCTTCTTGCTCGTGTTTTTCTGTCTGTTTTCTGCTGCATGCAATTTGCTTTGGCTCAGAGCGAACGCATCAGCGCCGGAGAACGCGAGCGCAGATTTGCATGAGCTAATTAGCTTGTCAAAAGTCATTTTGGAATTTGCTTGTTGATTAAAAACAATGCTAATTAGAATTAATTAAACGTGTGATTTTAATTCCTTCGACTGCGCTGTTATTACCGGGCGCTGACTTACATGTTGCCCTTATTAAGTTGATGTGGAGCTTTAATGGAAACGCAGACGCACAAATCTGTTGCTGCTCGTTTGCATGCATTTATGAACGAGGCGTTTGGAAGTTTGAGCTCCGCTGCTGGAAAACACGTCCCGTAATCCAACAAAGAGCCGCGGCTTCATGACTTCTGCTCCGGTGTCACTCTGGATTATGTTCAGTGGACTGTTTAATGGCTTTATGTGCTGGAGGAGTCAATCGGGTCACATTTCAGCCTCAAATCAGAAGAACAAAATGTATTTTTGCATAAGTAAAATAAAATAACACTGTTGTTGACGCACAGTATGAATATAGAGCTGTAAAGTTCATGTGGAAGGATTTGATGAGAAATGAGTTTATGATGAGATCGCTGATGTTCTTTGAGATCTGATTTTTATATTTATATATTTAAAAATACATTTTTTATGATTGTTTTTTTTAAAGAGATGTTTATTTTGAATGATATAATTTGAACAATTTGATGAGAAATATTTGCATTCATGTTTTATATTTATATATATATATATATATATATATATATATGTGTGTGTATGTATATGTGTGTGTGTATATATATATGTATATGTATATATATATATATATACATATATACACACACAGACACACACATAGATAGAATATATGTATAAGGAAAATAAAATCAATTATTTAGTTTTTAGAAAGTTTCTTTACAATATTTTGAAGTGAAATGAAGTTTATCTTATAGTTTTTTGTTTGTTTTTGACGGTTGTTGACATTCAGTATTTGATGAGAAATGTTGGCGTTCATAATGATTCATACTGATTTTTTTTGTTTTTGAGATCTGTTATTTATGTATTATATTGTATTTTATATGAGATTATTTATATATATATATATATATATATATATATATATATATATATATATATGTGTATATATATATATATATGTATATATGACATTTGTATATGCACAGTTTGAGACATTGCTGATCTTTTCTGAAGCTGTAGATGAGACAGCAGTTTGCTCTCTATTTAATCTCATATCTGTCTTGGAGAAATATTTTTATTGTGGCATTATTCTCTTGATTTCTGTGAAACGAGTTCTTTGGCTGCTCCTCAGGTCCGATGCAGGAGACCATCTATGACTTCTGGAGGATGGTGTGGCAGGAGAACACGGCAACTATCGTCATGGTTACCAATCTGGTTGAAGTCGGCCGGGTGAGTGAAGCCGTCGATCCTCTGGAGTTTAATTTTCCCCTGATCACAGAGAAACTCAGAGCTCTTAGTTCTATTGATTTTATTAAAGACGAAATGAAAGAAATCTCTCCGGACCGAACCCTGGTAAACATCTGAGATGTAAAACAAAAGACTGTGAAAGCTTGAGGGAAGAGCGATGAACACAAACACTCAGACATCTCCAGACCTTCAAACATCAGCATCCAGAAACCTCAGAAGAGTCCGATTCAGATCGTCAGCTCGGGTTTTACTGTTTCCAGTTCAAAGTCACTGTCAGTC
>CM071961.1:25784554-25839554 GCA_036784905.1 Acrossocheilus fasciatus | reverse complement strand
ATTAATCGCCTGCGTTAACGCGCTAATTTTGACAGCACTAGTTCTTTTATATTCTACAGTTAAACTTGTGTGGTTTTTCAGTGGCTAATACCAATATCTACAGATCAATTAACAATCAGGGTTACTATTGTTAATTAACTAAAAACTATCAAAAACATTTTGTTAATTAAAATAAAGCTGAACTATAATTATATATATATATATATATATATATATATATATATATAATTAGTGCGGTCAAACAATTAATTGTGATTAATCGAATAGTATAAATTTAACATTAATAATAGTAACATTTAATCAAAAATATAAAGATGAAAAAAGCATGTAACAAAATTACTAAAAATAAATCTTAAATTACAATAAAATCTATAAATGTAAAAAATAAAACCAATTAATAATTGTAATAAAAACTGTGCTAGTGTAGAAATAATATTGTAATAACACTGTGACCTAACTCTAACCTAACCCTAACTTAAAATATAAAATTAATCATATACCTAATTAATCATTGTAATTAAAACTGTACTATAAATAATACCAAAATAACAATGTGACCAATATAATATAAAATAATAGCATTTTCTACATTTAAATGAACCACATTTTTAAAATATAAATTATTAATTGTTAATATATATTATTAATAATTCATATCCGTTATTAATTGAAAATGAAATATTTGAAAACTAAGATATATTGAGAAATATATTGGTAGTTTTTTAAACTGACATACGCGCATATAAAGAAAACAGTGTAATAATGAAGAGCGGATGGAAAGATGACAGACAGATAAACGGAGAGAGCGATGTGATTGACTTCATTAATGGCTTTGACTGATTAGAGACGGTGGTTTGGGTGTGTGTCTCTGGAGGTGTGCTCTGGTTATGGAGGGTTAACCTGGTTAATTAGTCTGGGATGATCTGCAGCAGAGGTGTCAGATATCTGGGACACTTGAAGACGTTCTTGAGTCAAAGCGTTTGTACAGAATCTGAACAGGTTGTTTGAAGACCTTTGTATCTCATGTTTTGATAAACTGGTGTGGGTTTTAATCAAATCACTGTGTGTGTTTGACAGGTGAAGTGCTGTAAGTACTGGCCCGACGACACCGAGATCTACAGGGACATGAAGGTGACGCTCATCGAGACTCAGCTGCTGTCCGAATACGTCATTCGAACCTTCGCTGTGGAAAAGGTTCAGCGTCAAACTACACTGTCAAACTCATCAGATTTACTATCAATCTACACAATAACGCTGATCATAACTGAGACTCAGTATCCTGTTCACAATCTCCAGTCAAACACAAAACTCATCTAATCACTGCTTATTGTTTCAGTATTGTCTTCATAGCTATGTTTTTTGGTAATTTGTCCATTCTGATGCCATGTCTTTAAATGTGCTGTTTGTGTGTTTGTGGTCTCCAGCGAGGAGCTCATGAGATCAGGGAGATCCGTCAGTTTCATTTCACCGGCTGGCCGGATCACGGCGTCCCGTATCATGCCACGGGGCTGCTGGGCTTCGTCCGCCGGGTCAAGGCCAAGAGTCCGGCCAACGCCGGCCCGATGGTCATCCACTGCAGGTGAGCGTCAGCCTCATGCTCACAGAAACACAAGGGAAGCTGCTAAAGGAAGGTCGATTTGTTGCTAAAAGTTGCTGAATGATGTCATTGCACGATAACGTCATCACGTAATCACGACACAAAATTGCCACTACATCAAATCTCAGGCAAAAAATATATCTTATATATGTTAATTTAGATTTGTTCTGAACAGTTATAGTTTTAAGCAGTGTATTAGTAGTAGGTTAGTATGCTACACTCTAAGAAAAGTCTTTAAAAATAGGGCACAGTCTTCTTTGTAAATGTGAAGGAATTTTCCGTATTGATTTTTCACAGCATTTTAAATTGCGCAGTGTATTTTGTGTTTTTTAGGTCACAGGGTTACAACAGATAATGGCTAATAAATAATGTCCTGGAAAATTGCTTGTACCTTTTCCATTTTTTTTCCATTTTTCAGGTTCGATTTTCTGCGTTTTGATAGAAAAAGATAACAAATATGAGAAGAAGAAGAAAAAAAACACACAAAAAATGTGGGACTTTTTTGGGATTTGGACACTGACTAAGAAATTTTCGTTTGCATTTTTTCTTTTTGTCATCCTTTCCTATCAAAATGCTTGCTACGGATGCAAAAAAGCTAGAAAATCTAACCTGATCTGAATTTTTTATGACGGACGAAAGTTTTGGAGGCAGTGTGTAAACATGATTGACATGACATGAGGGCGTATTTATTTTTTAACGTGCAAAAAGTTCGACCTTTATAGTGTACTAACTGATCAACAATCCTACAGGTACAAGCTACTAACAAGGTGTATCATAAATGAACAATTATTCAGTTGTTCAATTATTATTTTTATTATTATTATTATTATTAAATTTAACAATTGCAAATATCATGTGAATTCACGTGATGTGTGTACTGCAATGCATCTTTGGTTTCCTCTTTTTGTGTAATTTAGATGGAAAATGTCTACTTTTTATTGGTTGAATCACTTTTCAAAAGTTACTAAAAGTTGCCAAATTAATTTTAAAAATAGCTACATTTGTTACTATATGCTTTTGGAAGAAAAGGTTGCTATTGTACCTTTTGGGGTACAACAGCTTGTCCCTGGAGCAGTACCCTTAAAAGGATATATTTGCACCTTTTTACCACTAATAATACATGTTAGTACCTTAGAGTAGTAATAACAGCTGTTGTTTGGTCCTCAGTGCTGGAGCGGGACGCACCGGCTGCTTCATTGTGATTGACATCATGCTGGATATGGCGGAGCGAGAAGGAGTCGTGGACATTTACAACTGCGTGAGAGAACTGCGCTCCCGCAGGGTCAACATGGTGCAGACGGAGGTAACCAATCACAGACATCCTCACATCAGCCGCAGCCAATCACACGCTGCTCCTGACTACAGCCCTGCCCTCTCAGACATAATTCAGAACATTTTTCTTGATATAGAGTTTCAGTATAGACAAAAGAAACAAGCACTCATATGTAACTATGATTGTATAGCCTGAGACTTTATCTGACCGTCAGCTTCGGTCAAGGACTTTCTGAGGAGCGGCGACCGCAGGCATATTTAAAATGTCACTTCATGAATGATTTACGTCAAGCTGTCAGACCGCCGTCTGCGATTGAGAGATGACCGGTCCGCATGTGGACACACAGGACAGAGACATGGAGGAGAAGGCTGGAAACACAGTCGATTATGTCCTGATCCATCTGTTCTGAAACAGTCCATAAAAGTGTGAAAAATCTGATACATTTGAATAACTGATACAAATAAAAATGACAAAAGCACATGATAAAATTACTAAAAATTAAAATAGAAAAATAATAATAATAATAAAAAGTTTGAAATAATAATAATAATAATAATATAATAACAGAATATATTGAACAAAAAAAAAAATCTGCAGATTTTGACATATTAACCAAAACTAAAACACCAATCAATCACCACGTCAAATGATATCAGTGAGCTGTGATTGATATGGTTGTATTGATCTGTCATTGATATATTGATATTTCAGGAGCAGTATGTGTTTATCCATGATGCCATATTGGAGGCGTGTCTTTGTGGCGACACCACGATCCCGGCCAATCAGCTTCGTTCGGTGTATTATGACATGAACCGCTTGGACCCGCAGACCAACTCCAGCCAGATCAAAGAGGAGTTCAGAGTCAGTGTATTAAAATATTACATATAGCTGTAAATACATTGAATAACTAAATAAAACATGTTACATTATTACTGTAATAGAATAAAATACAATAAAATAAATTAAATATTAAAATAAATCAATGGAATATAGTGATGTAAGTGTGTGCATGAGTTTGATTTGTTTTCCTGTGGCAGACGTTAAACATGGTGACGCCCACGCTGCGTGTGGAGGACTGCAGCATCGCGCTGCTGCCGCGGAACCATGAGAAGAACCGCTGTATGGACGTTCTTCCTCCGGACCGCTGCCTGCCCTTCCTCATCACCATCGACGGAGAGAGCAGCAACTACATCAACGCCGCGCTCATGGACGTACGGCTGCTCGCACACACCTCAGAGCTTTAACTAGCCATTATAACCTGCAGCGCTTAACCTAGTGACCGTTACCTGCGGCTCTTAACCTAGTGACCGTTACCTGCGGCTCTTAACCTAGTGACCGTTACCTGCGGCTCTTAACCTGGTGACCGTTACCTGCGGCTCTTAACCTGGTGACCGTTACCTGTGGCTCTTAACCTAGTGATCGTTACCTCAGCTCTTATCTTACAGACCATTAACTGTTACATCCAGTGCTTAACCTGGTGATCATAACATGCAGCGCTTAACCTGGTGACCGTTACCTCAGCTCTTAACCTAGTGACCGTTACCTGCGGCACTTAACCTAGTGACTTTTACCTGCGCGCTTAACCTAGTGACCGTTACCTGTGGCTCTTAACCTAGTGATCATAACATGCAGCACTTAACCTGGTGACCGTTACATGCGGCGCTTAACCTAGTGGCCGTTACCTGCGGCTATTAACCTAGTGACCGTTACCTCAGCTCTTATCTTAGAGACCATTAACTGTTACCTCCAGTGCTTAACCTAGTGATCATAACATGCAGCACTTAACCTGGTGACCGTTACATGCGGCGCTTAACCTGGTGACCGTTACCTGCGGCGCTTAACCTAGTGGCCGTTACCTGCGGCTATTAACCTAGTGACCGTTACCTGCGGCGCTTAACCTTGTGGCCGTTACCTGCGGCTATTAACCTAGTGACCGTTACCTCAGCTCTTATCTTAGAGACCATTAACTGTTACCTCCAGTGCTTAACCTTGTGATCATAACATGCAGCACTTAACCTGGTGACCGTTACCTGCGGCTATTAACCCAGTGACCGTTACCTCAGCTCTTAACCTAGTGACCGTTACCTGCGGCACTTAACCCAGTGACCGTTACCTGCGGCACTTAACCTAGTGACCGTTACCTGCGGCACTTAACCTAGTGACTGTTACCTGCGGCACTTAACCTAGTGACCGTTACCTGTGGCTCTTAACCTAGTGACTGTTACCTGCGGCACTTAACCTAGTGACCGTTACCTGCGGCACTTAACCTAGTGACCGTTACCTGCGGCACTTAACCTAGTGACTGTTACCTGCGGCACTTAACCTAGTGACCGTTACCTGCGGCACTTAACCTAGTGACTGTTACCTCAGCTCTTATCTTAGAGACCATTAACCGTTACCTCCAGTGCTTAACCTGGTGATCATAACATGCAGCACTTAACCTGGTGACCGTTACATGCGGCGCTTAACCTAGTGGCCGTTACCTGCAGTGCTTAACCTAGGTTTAATTAATTAATTTAATGTAAAATTAATTTTATTTTGATTAATTGATTAATTAATTAGAGTTAATAATTTTTTTTCATTTAATTGTTATTTATTTATTTTTTTTTAGTGCTTTTATTTTATTGATTGATTTTATTTTAATATTGTTGTCATGTCACATTTTCAAAATATTCATTATTATATATTTTTATTAGGGATGCATGATATTGGATTTTGCCGATATTTTTCAAATAATTTTGGCCGATACCGATACTGATATATTTCCTTTTTGTTTGGAAACAACACAACAAGTCTCTCCTGTGCAAAAAATTATAAGCAAAATATTTTTAATTTTGGTTATTTTTTAACAAGAACTTATTTGTTAGAATTAAATAAACCATAATGAAGGTTTTTTGACAGCACATTTAAGCTTTGAAAATAACTATAAATAAACTGTATATCAATCGTTGCATCCCCCCCCCCAAATGTTACAATTTAACATTTGTAGATGGTCTAAAGCAAAAGTTGTAAAAATTCTGAAAATCTTTTAGAGCTTATGATTTGTTTAAGAAATAAAACATATTACACATTAATGAATAAATCAGTATATATAAAATTATTTAATTTACAAGTGTTTTTTTTTTCTTCGTGCAAGCTATAGCTTCTGACCTTTAAATCAAAACATACTCATTATTTTATGACATCAGTTACTGCTTTATTTAATCAGAAACAGTCTAAATGTTACTAGCGTAGGCTATTTTACTTTTAATTTAATTAGAAGTAGGCCAACAATCTCTTTACTGAGCGGGCGTTAGGACCTGGGGGAGGCTGCTGCTGCACGTGCTATTACTGTTTACTCTATCACACACCGAACGCGTCATTCTGTACGTGCTTTCACAGATGAAAAGCAGCGATCCAAAACAGTGAGTCTAATCATCATTCAGACAAAACTTTGCTTCAAGAATGAGCCACACTGCTGACGTGATCTAATCACTAGCACACCCCGAGCACATTTTTCACATCAGGCCGATGCCAATATTTACATTCAAAGTCATTATCGGCCGATTCCGATATCAGTCCGAAAATATTGTGCATCCCTAATTTTTATGATCTGATTTAATTATTATTAATTCATTAAATCATAAATGTTTAATTCAATTGTTTCTATTTTAGATTACTTATTTTCATTTTATATTATTTAACTATTTATTAATAAGTGTTTTATTTTGATTGATTTTTAAAAAAAAATTTTTTTTTTTTTAATTAATCATTAGTAAGTGTTTTATATGGATTGTTTTTATTTATTTATCTATTTTCACACTTTTACTATTTAATTCATTATTATACATTTTTATGATTTAATTCACTATTAATAAATGTTTCATTTAAATTATTTTTATTTTAAATGTATTTATTTTAATTTATTTTACATTTTTTATCTAATTATTTATTTAAATAATTGTTTTACTTTGTTTTATTTTAAAATTATGAATTATTATTGTTAAAATTGTTTGATTTTACTTTTTTAATACATTTTATATGATTATTATATTATGTTTATGATTTAATTAGTACTGTTTTGTTTTTATTTTAAAATTGTTAATTGTCCACATTTGTGATTTTAACTCTCATTTGCATCCGTGTCTATAATAACGGCTCGTTTTTGTGCGTCTGAAGCGACAGCGTCTCTGATGGATGTGAATCTCAGCACACACGATTATGTGCTTGTTGAAAATAATTCAAAAACAGATGGAATTGATTCATTTCATTGTCTGGAAAATGGCTAAAAGCGATCCATAACAGAAAATGAACCAAAAAATGCAGTAAGAGTATTGAATGGGATGGGTTTGTTTGTAAAACACGCGACAGCGCATTTGTTTTCATTACAGTAAATGGCAGCGCTGGCGGCGGTAATAAAACACGCAGCTCAACGCTAAACTTCTCCATACAATTACTCAAGCAGACAGTCAGACGGGAAATAAGATGTTTTCCTCTCTTCATCTTCATCTTCACAGAGCTACAAGCAGCCGTCTGCGTTCATCGTTACCCAGCATCCTTTGCCCAACACCGTCAAAGACTTCTGGAGGCTGGTGCTGGACTATCACTGCACGTCTATAGTGATGCTGAACGACGTGGATCCCGCGCAGGTGAGACACACACACACACACACACACACACACACACACACACACACACACACACACACACACACACACACACACACACACACACACACACACTCACACTCATGAAGCAGGAGTTCCCAAGCGTTTCTGTCAGTTGAACAAACACTTGGACTGAAAGCCTCCATGAGATTTGAAGTTAATATTTCAATAATTGAACAACACATTTGCATGTTCAGGGTTCTGTTATGTTAATGGTCACGTGACATGCAGGTAAACAAAAAATATTTGTTTATATTGATTGTTTTTATTTTTCAATTATTTATTTTATTTTTATGATTTACTTTTTAATGTTATTTGCTTTTTATTGTTTTTATTTTAAAATGCATTTTATTTGTACAATTTTATGGTTTCATTATTAATAAGTGTTTACTTGTTTTATTTTAAAGTGATTATTTTTATTCTTTGTATTTTATGTATTTTATTTTTATGCAGGTTATTTATTTATATTTTTGAGTTTGATCAAGCAATGTGTGAATTGCTATTTGGCTGTTAGTGAACATTATACAGTAACCTGTGATGAAAAAACTATTTTCAGATGAAAGATTATGACAATACTAAGTTTGTCATTGATAGGCTGGTTTTTACTGGTTAGTTGCTGGTCTTTCTGGGTTTGTATTGGTCAGGTGCTGGTCTAGGCTGGTTTGCACTGGTCTGTACTGGTCTAGGCTGGTTTGCACTGGTCTGTACTGGTCAGTTGCTGGTCTAGGCTGGTTTGTACTGGTCAGGTGCTGGTCTAGACTGGTCTGTACTGGTCAGTTGCTGGTCTAGACTGGTCTGTACCGGTCAGGTGCTGGTCTAGACTGGTTAATACTGGTTAATTGCTAGTCTAGCTGGTGAACCGGTATAGTCATACTGTTCTAGAAAAACCTGACGTGGTGAAACTGATCAGCCATGGAACCTGGCCACTGAATTGAGGTGTGTGATGTTGAAGTGTGTGATTGGTGTGGTTTGTGTCCAGTTGTGTCCGCAGTACTGGCCAGAGAACGGCGTCCACCGGCACGGACCCATCCAGGTGGAGTTCGTCTCTGCGGATCTGGAGGAGGACATCATCAGCAGGATCTTCCGCATCTATAACGCGGCGCGGGTGAGTAAACGCTCGCTAACATCGCACACTTACGCGAGAGTCAGCTGCTCGAGTGTCATGGACGTGTGTTTCGTGTCTCAGCCGCAGGACGGGTATCGGATGGTGCAGCAGTTCCAGTTTCTGGGCTGGCCGATGTACCGCGACACTCCCGTCTCCAAACGCTCCTTCCTCAAACTCATCCGACAGGTGGACAAATGGCAGGAGGAGTACGACGGAGGAGAGGGACGCACCGTTGTGCACTGCCTGTGAGTCACCGCTCCTCAGATTCAGTCTTATATATCCATGCTTTGAATATTTATGTTATTTTTGTTAACAGTAATGCAATATTTATTTAGCATATTTATAATTAATATTTAGAATTAGATTTTTATTAACATTTAAATTTTGTTTGTAATATTTAGAATGAGATTTTATTAATATTTACAATGTATTTTTATAAATAAATATTTTAATTGTTTTTTAAAATATTTATATATTAATATTTAGGATTTTTTTAAACCTTTTTTGTAATTTTATTATTATTTGTTTTTTTGCAATGTTTATGTAGTTTTTATTAATTTTATTTCAGTTTTTTTTTAAAGTTATTTTAGTATCAAGGTAAGCTAAATGAAAATAAGAAATGTTTCCTTGGACACCTGCTAAAGTAATATTTTTTTTTAATATCTTGTTTTATTTTTATTATTATCATTTAACTTCACATTGATTTAATTTTAAATATTTTAATGGTTTTTGTTTTAGTAATAACTCTTTTTTTTTTTTTTTTTTTTTTTTTTTTTTTTTTTCAGTGAACATTTATTTTATTTTAGATTTTTTTTCTGGTTGTAGTTTTCTGATTAGATTAGCTGATATTTGTCAAATATATTCAAGTAAACTGTGTAAATGTTGTGTAAATAGTATTTTACCGTGTTATCCCTGTGATTTGCTCTCAGCGACTAAATTCACAAAGAATGTGTTTTTGGGTTTAAAAACACGAGACGTATGGCTGTGAAATGAAAAATATATCTTCAAGGTCTTGAAATGCATTTTTGAAAAGTTTTAAGACAAGCAGCACATTTTTAGATTGCTGTATCATGCGAGATACTGCAAATGATGTGAAATACGAGTGCAATTAACAGCGTTAATGTTAGAAAATGAATGGAACTAATTCAGATTGAGCTGTAAAGCAGCTCTACAGAAGACAATAGAGTCATTATTCAGATCAGTTCAGCTCATCCAGCAGAAACACTTCAGCTGAACTGAGCTGGATAATGCTGCTTTGAATATCTGATATAATATGTAGTAAGTATTACAGTTTGATTAGTGAAAAGCCGTATTGATCGTCCAGAGCCGTATATACCCATGATGATGATATCTCACACACTGTATAGTGAAGCTGGTCTCTCGGTCTGAGCGGTCAATCGGCTGAGAAACTAACGAGTCTGTGACGAGTCACATGATTCTCAGAGATTCTGATCTGGCTCTCAGGAAACACATCTGTCCCGCCCAGCCGTGTTTACCCTGAAATAAACATTCACACACACTCTTCAGGAGTTCATGAGCGAGACAGATGCAGTGATTGTGCTGAATAATGAGCTGCGGTTCATGAGCGGGAGAACAGCGCCACCTACTGCTCTCAGATCAGATTCAACACCAACAAACCCACTGCTAATAAATATAATCAATACACTATATTGCCAAAAGTATTGGGACACCAGCTTCTAATGAACAGGTTTGACTAATTTAGTAATTTCCATGAGTACAAATCTTAATGTTGAAGCATATAATGATATTCTAGAGGATTGTGGGCTTCTAATTTTATAGCAACAATTTGGACCCTTTTCTGTTTTAGCCTCTGTATAAGGTAAGGTTAAAAAAAGAAATGATTGATTGAGTCTTGTCTGGTCTGCAGAAACCTCTGCTGTGACTTTAAATGCAGACCTTGAGCCAAAAACTCATCACTAAACACCAATGACTTGTACATACACTATACGGACAAAAGTATTGGCACCCCTTTCTTTAGAACAGAAAAAGGCACTTCCAAAACTGTGACAACAGAGATACATAATTCATGTTTTGTATTGTATTTCCATCTCTGTTACAACAGTTTTAGAAGTTTCTAAATTAACCGTACCCATATGCACAAGTCATTGGTGTTTGGTGAGGAGTTCAGTCTTTTTGAACCTTATACACAGATGCATGGTCATGTTAGAGTAGAAAAGGGTCCAAACTGTTGTTTTGAAAGTAGAAACACATGGAAATCACTAAAGTAGTCAAACGTGTTCATTAGAAGGGGGTGTCCCGATACTTTTGGCAGTATAGTGTATGCTTCTCAATGCTGCCAAAGTCAACCAGAGATGAATTAAGTGTGTTTAACAGCAGTAAATGTGGTAATATATTTGAGATTATGACCGTTTCATTCAGGTTTGTGATTTCTGACCATCAGAACAAAAGCAGCTGCTCGCAAATACACTCACAAACATACACCAGTCCGGCTGACCAGTGAATTATGGATAATTAATATTCAGTAATATCATCAATTTAACAAAACTTAAACTGAATTGATCTGTAAAATGACTCTATTGTCTGTTTTACTGCTGAAATAAAAATGTTCATAATTGATTAATTTTATAACATTAACACTCTTATTTTCATGTTTATTGCATTGACTCTGCTTTGAATCAATCTGTATTGTATGAAGTGCTGTAGAAATTCATGTGACTTGACTTGATGGACACAAACTGTATATTACTGTAAACATAAATCAAATCCAGATGACACATTTAATGGCGTTGGACATCATTGTATTATGAAATTGATCAGAAAACCAACAGAGCTGTGATCAATAAAACCATTTTAATGCATTATTTTATTTTTTTGCTTTAAAGAAAGAACTGGTGCATTAAAAAACTGAATCCATAGCAGAAAAAAAGTGCAGTGTTACTTTAGTGTCATTCATATAATGTGATAATTTTTATTAATATTTTGAATAAGTTTATATTTTCAATTTTCCTTGTAATTTTGTTGTTTTGTCATTTTAACTAGTTAAAAAACATAAAAAACATCTATAAAATAAAGTTTCTTTTTTTTTTTTTTTTTTTTACATAGTTTTTGTATTTTTTATATCAGTTTAAGTTCAATTTAAAACAAAAATGAAAAATTAAACTAGTTTTTTTTTTTTTTTAAATGTTACATCTAACTCATTTGAAGTCGCTGATAATCATATGATGTGTGTGTTTCAGAAACGGCGGCGGGCGCAGCGGCACGTTCTGCTCCATCAGTATCGTGTGTGAGATGTTGCGTCACCAGCACTCGGTGGACGTCTTTCACGCCGTCAAAACACTGAGAAACAACAAACCCAACATGGTGGATCTGCTGGTGAGCGTCAGGAACCGTCCACACACACACATCTACTGAGAGTTCACTGCTGCAAACCAGAGGACACGAGTCTAACGTTAACATGTGTTCAATCGGGCGATGTCAGTGTAGTTGTCATGGCAGGAGTCCTGTGCGAAACATCTAAGAAAATCTTTAGTAAAAAAAAATAATAATAATTTTGCTGTTGAAAACCAGCAGTCAGACATTTGTAGAGCACAGTTTGTCTGTATTCAGTTTTAATGGTTTAATTAGGTATTAATCATCAAAAATCATGCCTAATCAGTTGATTTCATAACACTTTTATAATTTAATAATTTATTAAATCATCAAAATGTTCCTATAAAAGAATTCATGAAACTTTAAAAATATAAAAAAAGTAAAAAAATAAAAATCCAGTATTTTGTTTTAAAAGAACTGTTATACAAAAAACATTGCATTCTATTTTTTATTTTTTATTATTATTATTTCAAATAAAGTATAAATGTAAAAAAATAGTGTATTATCACACCTACCTCCGCTAACAACATAACCTTTTTGAGCCAGAAGAGATGCATAAAAATGACTAAACAATGCATAGTTTAGTGATGGATCACACTTTACAAATGCTTAAAGACCCTCAAAATAAACTTTTATTATTATTATTTTATTTTTTTATGTAGGTTTCATAAATTTTGACTGTTTTTGAGCAATCATGATTTAATTAAATTGAATTAATTGCGGTGGGGTTGATGCTGGTAATTCTCAGAATATATGTTCTTATAAATTTCATACAATAATATATTCAAGTTAAATTTCACATCAGTATTGAGAAAAATATATGTATATTTCATCTTGGTTTTATTAGGTTGGATGAGCAATTTTAAATTTCAAAGAGTTTTCTAAAAAAAATTTAATGAATAAAAAAGGGGTAAATGCAGTAATAATATGGTAACATTTTTTTTTTTCACATTGACTCATTAATGAGAAGTTGCTGATCAGATATGGTTTTAGTTTATAAAATAAGAATTCTTCTGGTCCGGAATAAGAAAGCATATATGTTTTGAATGCATTGTGAAGGTTAAACAGTTAAGCGCTGTGTTACACTGACCTCTGCTGGTGTGTGTTTCTCCTGCAGGATCAGTATAAGTTCTGCTATGAAGTGGCACTGGAATACTTGAATTCTGGGTAATGTGAGCGGAAGCCGTTCTTCTCCATCCTCACCTTCCCTGGACACTGAAACACACGACGGCTGAAACTGGAGCAGAAACACACGAGACGAACCGAACCGATGTTTCCTGCACTCGCCTCACGATTATCTCCATCCGCTCGTGTCTTCTGTTCCTCGAACACGTTTCTTGCCTTCGTCTCCTCGCCGGACGCGAGTGTCTTCATGTTTGTGTGGAATGCACATCACGTGGATGTTGATTTTATCATTGTTTTTATGAACTCCAGGCGGTCTGGCATGTACAGTCCGATCATGCGTGGCATTAAAGCGCTCATATTAACGCGTTTCTGCCCTCTCTGTGGTTGTGTTTGTGTGGAACGATGGAAAAACTGCTGAAACGTCCCGTCCCAAGATCCAAAGCTTGTGTTCGTGATCATTTCTTTTGTTTATACTGTAAATAGATGAAGTTCGCCAGATAATTTATTCATTGACAGATTTTTGTGAAGCACACTGAGTGACAATCATGTTTTAATTTGGTCATTATTATCATACGGACTCCACATATAATAGTGACCAGATTGTATTGTTAACTTTTTATTTATCTGGTATGAAAAAAACAAAAACAAAACAAAAGCAAACCTATAAATACATATCTATATCTGCCAAACCTGTCGTCTGTGTGGTTTTTGTGCAGAGAAAAGCCAAGTGGCATCAGATGTGTTGCTGTAGTATGTACTTTAGTCTATACTAGGTTAGTATGCATCGTACACTGGGCACACATTGAATTTTCTGTATGCATTTGATATACATTGACCTATTACATCTGTTAGATACTGTATCCCACAATGCAACAGTGTCGATTTAGTATCACAACAGTGTTATTTTAATAGTATTATAGTTTTTATCAATATTATGAGTTGTTTTAGTTGATCTGTTTTCCATTTTCATTTTAATTAAAGTTTTTTTTTTTTTTTTTTTTTTAGTTTTAGTTATTTTGTTTTGATAAATTGTTTTTCATTTTTATAAAAAAAAATTTTTTTTAAACTAATAAAAAGCATTTTCCTTATTTTAACTAAAATAAACGTTAGCTGAAACTAAATAAAACATTAACTTAAAAAATAACCTAAACTGTGAAAAGAAATTAATAAATAAAAAATATTTAAAAAATAAATAAATCAGAAATGTTATCTGAAATAATGCTTAAGTAGTAAAACTAAACTAAAATCTTTTTTTTTTTAAAATCTTTTATTATTGCCTAATTATGTTTTTTAATATAGTAAAAATCACTAAAAGCCTAAACTAAAATTTGCATAAAAAATGCAAAATATAATAATTAAAACTAATTTAAAATATTAATAAATAGTGTAACAGTAAACTTGGGGCTAATACTTAGAGATAATTTTAAATTGTATTTGAATTGCATATAAAATTTCTGACAGATGCAGCACATTAAGTTTATTAGTTTATGTTAAATCTCCAAATGGATGGAAATTTTATATGCAGTTCAAATACAGGAATCTTACATTTAGGCCTGAATATTTTTGTTGAGTGTGCATCAGTGACAATGAAATTGGAAGATTATCACTGAATCACATAAAACTATCTTATGACTTCAGAAGACTCAGTCATATAGAGTTATGGTGTATTTTGGATACTTTGTTGGTGTTGTTTTAGAGCTGAAGCTGGCAGACATGCTCTCTATAAGAACTGTCACTTAGTGCTTCATGAAGATACTTCATATATTCTTTTGTTTCACATGAAAATCAATACAGTGGCATCAGTTAATGATAACAGAAAGTGAATTTTTGGATAAATTATTCTTGCATATTCAACAGCAAACATGAAACTCTAAAATCGAGTCACTTAATTTACTGAAGAGGTAAACTAGGTAACAGAAATTACATTGTGTTAAAATGTTATATATCTAAATTTTTTTTTTCCTTCACCCAAACCAGGAAATGACACATATGATGAATTATACAGTAAATGATTATGAAACTAAAATTCTAAATCTTCGAACCGTATGGAATATTATTAGGCCTTCTTATGTTATGAGGTTAAATATTTAAGCAATAATCCAGTTAACAGGAAACATTCTGGCATTCTCTCAAAGTAACAATAGAGTTCAGAGGGGTCTTTAATAAATATTGTAAATAAATAAATGTTAGCACATTTTTTTTAACATTGTTTTTTTTTTCTGAAATGTTATTTTTTTAAAAATGTTACTTAGTTTCAAATGGTTCAGAGAACGTTAAAAGGTAACATTCCCATAAAGTTTGAAAATTATGAAATGGAATGTTGCCTCTTATATTCTAATGTTACCATTAAACCATTAAGAAAAAATGTAAAAAGTTCAATCAGTTTTTTCAAAAGAAAAGAAAAGAAAAAATATTTTCTGGTTAATAGTTTAATCTGTTTTTTAAATATGAAAAATAAATTGTTTGTATGTTTGACTTTCCAGAAGAGGTCAGCAGACACTGGCTTTTAGGCTCTTTCATGCTGAAGTCTAAATGGCATCAAGAATTTAAAAAGAACAAATATAAATATGATGTTAATGGAGGTGTAATATACAGTACTTTTGAGAATAAGGGTTTGTCACGAACCGTCCGACTGCCACAATTGTCCATCATATTGACTCTCACACCACACTGGACTGCATTTCCCATCATCCACTGCACTGATTTGTGACAGCTTTGTGATCAGTGCAGTGGATGATGGGAAATGCAGTCCAGTGTGGTGTGAGAGTCAATATGATGGAGAGGCGACCTCTTGTGGCAGTTCGTGACAGGGTTAAACCTTTTTACACTAGCAAGTTGGAAAGTAACTGAAACAATATTCTCCAAAACTTTTTTTTTTTTAATGTTTTGATTAGAGAGAGAGAAATTTTGAGAAACAAGTGAATTATTTCCTAGTAAATTGTCTGTTTTACATGTTGGAGATCAGTGCAGCAAACATGAACATTGTTCAAAGTAAAAAAAAAAAAAAAAAGATTTAAAATTCACTTGTAATATTATGGTAAAAGAAACTAATATTATTTCCATCTTTTAAAATGTGACGATTAAAAGATTTTTCAGAAATAGCTACTTGCTGATTGAACGTCTCGATTCGACCCACAGTAAAACTAATGTAAAAACTGCACATTGTGAAGATTCAGCCTCAAAATGAACTTGTTTCAGACAAACTCAGCCATTTCTATCCTCAAAACCGAATGTGTTACACAGAAAATAATGAGTAGTAGTTTAAAATTACATTCCCTCCCATGAGATGAAGACTCACTTGTATCATTGAAAGCGGTTTTATTTTTTATTGCAGAAACATTACTGTAAAAAAAATCACTAATATTTCCAAGTAAATCATCTTTCTAGAGCTCACTGTGTGATGGCCTTTTGATTGACAGTGTTTGGTTTGATCTTCTCCAGTTTCTCCATCACACTCTCGTACTCTTTCTGCCACTCGTCTTTGTTCAGAGATGAAGGATTGATCTCCAGGAACCTGTAGGCCTGACTCGACTGAACGCTGAAGATCTGGTTGGCATTGATGCAGCTGGTGCCAAACTTTTTCCATCCCTGTTCAAATTAAATTTAACATCATCAAACACTTCAGGAACAAGACATTACAATTTCACAATGGAAGATCTTCAGAGAGTCACACATAATTATCATCACGGTTTACCTCTTTAATATCATTGATGGACTCCAGGTAATATTCCTTCATATCAGCGAGGTTCTTGATACAGTCTTCTCCGGTGAAGGTCTCTTTCTGCATCGTGTCCAGCAGGGAACCCACTTTCTCCCAGAACTTCTGGAGCTGAATCAGAATTTGCTGGATTCGTGAAAGGCACTTCTGGACCTCATCGAGGTGAGTAACGCTGGGCAGCTGACCTGTGAGACCGGATAGAGAAGTAAAATACTGGTAGCAACACCACTCATCTCTATATATATATATGCTCTTTGGTGCAGATCACTGAGCAAAACCCAATTACAAATGTGATGTTTGAAGATTACCTAAATAAATAAATTTAATAAGTAAATAATCCTGATTGATCTCACCATTTTCGATCTTTAACTTGGCCAGCTGCAGCTGGTTGTCCATCTGTTTGTTCTGGATGTCCCACTCTCTTTCTTTCAGACGTTGCTGTGCACTGTTGAGCTCAGATAAACCAGTCTGAAGAGTTGTGACCATAGATTGCTGTGAAGTGGACAACACCATTTTGGAAAAGAAATCAAAAATACTGTCCACAAATGGCATGATCATCGAAAACATAGCAAGACCCTTCCCCTGTCCCACTACAGGAGTCTGTGCCGTCGGATCTTCAGTGGTTTTGGTGCCGGTGAAGCTGTTGATAAATTTTTGTATCTCTGCATTTTTCTCCTCAATCTTCTTCTCAGAATCTTCAATCTCTTTACTGATTTTCTGAAGTTTTTCTTCCAGGCCTTCTGCAATCTTCTGAAGCGCCTCCATCTCACTGGTTTGTTCCTGCTGCTTCCTGTCGGTCTCGTCCTTTACAGTGATGATGTCACTGGTCGATGCGGCTACATCACTGTTATGTTTATCATACCTGGATGTGCATCAATGTCAGGTATTTCAGAGTATTTCATTTCAGTCATTAAACATTATGCAAGCAATGTTTTCCAGTTCATATTCTTACCTCGTCACAATTTTTTTAACATCATTAATGATATCAGTGATCCATCCTTTGGCTTTTTCTAGGAATTGCAGTGCTAATTCTGGTTTGTTCTTCTCCACAGCCACCTTCAGAAAGGGCAGCAGTGATTTAACCAGGTTGTTGCTGGTTCCCACACACTGTAAAGAAGCAAATAAAAGATGGTCTTTTCAAATAGGAGTCATTTTCCATCAAAGGACTGGTCTGATTCCCGACAACTATAGTGCTAAACATCGTCTCACAGTCTACAGTAAGTAACTTTATCTTCACTCGTTATTTCACCACTGAATCGGTTATCATTTTATTTTAAATTCCCTCCTTGAACAGTCATTTACAATCTGCCTTTGTCCATTTATTAGCCCATTAGATAAGAATGTGTTATTGCTACACTCAATTCAGTTCAGGTTTATTAGTTCAGTAATTTTCATGATACAAATCGTTGCAAAGCAGCTTCACAGAAAATGAAAGTTTCTACATTACATTTAGGAGTAGTTTATCACTGGCGACTGTGTCGAGGTGATGTCCATATGGTAGAGTCTCACATTTTGTGTACTCTTGACATTTACAATAACTGAAGAAAAAAAAAACACGGATTGTGTTGCTCTGCTACAAATAATGCCTATTGTGTTTGTTCGATTTTCGACTGTCCCATCACATGCCTCCCGGTTTTCATCCAAAATATCTTAAATTGTGTTCTGAGGACAATCAAAGCTTTTATGGGTTTGGAAGGACATGGGGGTGAGTGAATATTGACCATTTTCATTTTGGGGTGGAGTATCCCCTTAAGGTGCTTCAAACTGATCGGACAAGGGACATTCCAAAAGAGACCAGAGAAATTTCACTGTTTGTGTCATTAACCAAAGTTTGAATTTAAAAAAGTGGCTGGAAAATTATAATAGGGATACCTTCAGCAGAACGGCTTCCGATGATCCAAACAGCTGTTGTGTTTCCAGAGCTCGTTTTCTCAGCAGACGCTCCAGCTTTGGGAAACCACCCAGACACAGATAAGAGAGATTATAGAGAAGAGCTGTTCGCTCCGCAGACGGAAGAAGCTCCTGGATGAACTCCGGACTGGAAACGTTTGTACCAACAACTTCTGAAACACCAAACCAAACATAGTTAGCCCTTTGGTAAATACGTAGGAACACTAAGTTGGTGTTAGAAATCCGATTACCACTTCCACAAAACTTGATCTGTTATTGTGTCCGTTTATGAAGTCTCTGACATGATCAACCAAACGAAGAGAACAAAGCACAAATACACAGGGATGCATTCAAAGTCTTCAAAGTTTATTGAGGATGTAGCTAAATCTAATACTTCAAGCTACTGAGTTGTTTGAGCCCGGAGTAATAGGTTGACCTGCTTTCTGTCCTTCTTTTGATGTTACATTGTTTTCTTCCTCCATTAGAAACGAGAAGACCATTCTTCTGTTGCATCACCATCCATTTTTTTTTACATATTTTGTTAGTCTCAATAGATTCAATGTCAAGAATTGATTTCTGGTTTATATCTCACTCTTTATCCGATTATGCCACAAAGGGTTGAATTTATTATTATTATTATTATTATTATTTTGTCTAATTGACAGGTATGTTAGTATTTATTTAATTAATTTTTATTCTGTAATATTTTCCCTAGATTTTCCAAATAGCGATTTTATGATTTGTTCATATACTGTACTTCTTTTCCCCATTTTTATCACAGAATAAGGAAGAAAATATATTTTATTAGTTTCTATAGGCTAATAAATGCTATGCCGTTTAGCACTGCATTATTCAGTACTGACAATGTGCATATATTTATTTAATTAAAAGTCGCAAAAAATAAATAAAATGCCATTTCAATTTTATATCAATTATTCGTTCACCCCTAAAGAAACGGTATCGTGTCTTGGCTGACCTTTTGTAATCGAATCACCGAAAACACATCTTACCAGATGGAAACAGGGATTCTTTCTTGCATGCTCGATTTCAGGGATATTGTATATAATTTGCGGGTGTCAATCGATATATGACGCTGGAGATAATAGATTTTATTAGAAGTTTGAAATGGAAATTCTCACCTTTGCTATCAGCCATGTTTTGCAGAGTGTACACTGGTGAAGACTTCTATAGAAAGGTATCTGGAAGCTAAAAAAGACCAAATCTAATATTTAATTAACAATGCTTGGCATCAGACTGTAGCTAGAAGATGAACAGTTTACATGATAAAGCACTTCGGAAACTGTGGGCTTCCACAGTATGGAGTTATTTTCTGTTTCTACTGTCTTTTTTATTCAGTCAAACATATAGGCTATTGTTGTTTGAAAGCAAAAATAATTGTAATTAAAAAATAAAAGCATGCAAATGAACAGAGCAAATCAGAGCAAATAAACTAGATGCCGCTTTATTGCTTAAACATTTGACATAATATTAATAATATGGGATATTGATCAACTTAAAAAAAAAATCCTTGTTTTACTCATAAAATAACATGTATAGCTATGTATGTAGATATAATATAATTAAATTTAATATGAACGTAATGAGTGGTAATCTCAGAAAACAGCAAATTTTGTGACTGAATAGTAGCCTTTCCATATTTGATATAAAAAACATCTGCACTGTATCCTGCTGTAATACATGTATTATCTTGTACATTTAAAATATCATATATAGTCTAATCCAATCCTGAAAGAAAAGTTGGATACTCACATATTTTGTGTTGCGTTCCCTCTCCAACTCGTCTGCACTTCTGCCAAATATATAGCCAACAGCATGACACCCAGCTTAAATCACGTGATTATCAAGAATTTCACTGGGAATTTGTTTCCAGCTGCAAAGTCCGATTTGATTTAAGCAATCTTACAAGACAATAACTAAAAAAACAGTTAAACCAACAGTCACGCCACTGAGTGTTGCAACAACGCCCACTCTCCCCTTAGGAGCTTAATGGAATTTAATAACTTCTTTTTCTTCAGAAACTCAAAATCTGACCTGTTCTATCCATCAACGCCAATCTGTAACACAGACAGGCAGAGAGCCTGTTAGAGAGATACTTAATTTTTTAAGGTAAGTGGTTGCAAACAATTTATTTTAGCAACATTTAAATAAAAAAATAATGTTGAAAGTTATTTGTAGCTAAAATAAATTGATTGCACTTACCTTACTTTTTTTTTTTTTTTTTTAGTGAATTCAATTAATCCTTTTTTCAATGTATAAGCTGTTTTGGGAGAAGGGGAAAAAAAGACGGGCTTCAGTCGACTCGGGCCGGTAATTCTGAAAAGCTGTCGATTCTATCAGAATCATCATTGGCTGGTGTAAAGACAAAAATAGGTTGCATAAAACTTTTTACCTAAAAATGAAGATAAGGTAAAGGTGTGAATAATTACATTTCAGACACATTGTCAGTCATTTCACCAACGAAAATAAAGCCCTAGAGAACTGTGCATCTCTGATCAACACACAGCAGTGTTTCATTAATGAATCCATGTTTTTTAAACTAATCAAATCAATGATTCAGTGAGCCGTTCATAAAGGCAGTCACTTGCTTCGGTTCTGCAATGAATCAGCCATTTGAACAAATCGATTGAATGAATGATTGCATGACTCGCTTAAGTCAGGGATTTTCCCCCATCTACTGGCTCGTTTAGTTTTATATTTAGATTATCGTTTCTTTTTTTAAAGGAACACTCCACTTTTTTTGGAAATATTAACTCCCCCAGAGTTAATAAGTTGAGTTTTATCGTTTTTGAATCCATTCAGCCGATCTCCGGATCTGGCGAGAGCACTTTTAGCATAGCTTAGCATAGATCATTGAATCCGATTAGACCAGTAGCATCGCGTTCAAAAATGACCAAAGAGTTTCGATATTTGTCCTATTTAAAACTTGACTCTTCTGTAGTTATATCGTGTACTGACCGGCGGAAAATGAAAAGTTGCGATTTTCTAGGCTGATATGATTAAGTGAAAGTGAAAGTGAAGTGACATACGGCCAAGTATGGTGACCCATACTCGGAATTAGTGCTCTGCATTTAACCCATCCAACGTGCACACACACAGCAGTGAACACACACACACCGTGAACACACACCTGGAGCAGTGGGCAGCCATTTATGCTACGGCCTAGAAAATCGCAACATTTCATTTTCCGCCGGTCTTAGTACACGATATAACTACAGAAGAGTCGAGTTATAAATAGGACAAACTATCGAAACTCTTTGATCATTTTTGAACGCGATGCTACTGGTCTAATCGGATTTAATGATCTATGCTAAGCTATGCTAAAAGTGCTATCGCCAGACCCGGAGATCGGCTGAATGGATTCAAAAACGGTAAAACTCAACTTATTAACTCTGGGGGAGTTGGAGAATGAGCCTATTTCCAAAAAAAGTGGAGTGTTCCTTTAAATAATTTCATATTTCATTATTTGTTTGTATTTTTGTATGTTGAATTAAAGTATTTCTTTCTAAAGCTACTTATATTTCAGCTACTTTTTTGTAATGTCTATTCAGTGTTTTTTTTCTAAATTAACACAATGATAATTATTATCTTTAATAATAACTTTATCTTTAATCAGCACATGATGTGCATGTTAATAAATTAATCTCATTAATTTGAGATTAATTTGATTAATTAATCAGCACATTATGTAATTAGAATTTTTTTTTTAATAATCAGTTGACAGCCCTATTTAAAACATTAAAAAATCCATTAAAAATTCTTCATAATTAGCTACTATCTCTACAACTGTTTCTGAAGAAAAAGAAGTTATGGAATTCCATTATCCTACGGGCAGAGCAGTTGAGAAACAGAGTTGCAACACTCCCATAGGGGTTTTTTTCCCATAGGAACTGAGGAATGAGGAAGTAAAGCGTGTCACGGAGCAGCCAGCAGCTCCAAACAACCAGTAGTTCCAGTATCGAAGCCCAATCATTTCTGTGTTTCTCAAGCACACTCGCCAGAGACTTGAGGAAATTACACCAGTTTTTGGGATTTTAACGCATTAGTTTACCTCTCGGAAATCTGGACAGTCATTGTATTTTATGAGATGCGTTATAGTTAATGTTTATTTTTAGATAATAGGCAGTTATGCTATATTTGCAGTTAGATAATGTGAGAAACACCAATCATAAGCAGATGCTAGTTGTCTTTTTTTTCTGCAATCTTTCTCTCGCTGTAGGAAGTTGAATGCATTTCAGTGAAGACTGCCCATTAAAGGAATACAAGAAAGAGTTTCCCTGAATGCAGTTGATTGCATTGTTTTTTTAAACCTTATTTGAATTTTTATTGGGTTAAATTCTGTATTTGTTGGCCTTTTTTAACATTCCCTTTTATTGTCTTCTTATATAAATGTCATAAAATAATACTGGGATGTGAGTAATTAATCTTTTTAATTTCAACATTTAAAAAAAAAGCAAAACTTATAAACGTTGAGTGTTTGATCATTTCTAAATATACAATGCAAAACATAAAATAAATAAATAAATATACTATTATGACAGGTAAAACTCTTTACAGCAACTAGAGGGCTAAATATATATAAACATCTATGGTTAAACCATGGCATTACGGTCCTCTGGGCTAGCAGAACAGAGGACCAAGGTGGAGCAGAAAACCAGAGTGAAACCGACAGAGCTGGGAGCCAGAGGCCAGGACAGGCCCAGAGACTGAAGCAGACAGTTTAATGACAGAAACTGGCAAAACAGACAACTCAAAAACAGACTCATTGAGGGAAACTGGACTCATAGACATTTCAGTGACTGAACCTGGACAAGCAGACAGTTCAAAATTAGGCTCTTTGGTCGAAACGGGACAGACATAGAGTGCATTTATGGTTTCTGAGTTCATGACAGGCAGGGTTAAGAGTTCAACGGCGGGTCCTTGGGCTGTCACAAGGCTACTAGAGCCTACAGGGAGCTCGGCAAGGTTTCTGGGGTTGTGACTGGACTAGTGGGGCAAAAAACAGATTCATAGATTGAAATGGGACAAACACATGGTTCAACATCAGACACAATACTTAAATCAGAACCGACAGATATAAACCCGATTCCAAAAAAGTTGGGACACTGTACAAATTGTGAATAAAAAAAGGAATGCAATAATTGACAAATCTCATAAACTTATAATTTTATTCACAATAGAATATAGATAACATATCAAACGTTGAAAGTGAGACATTTTGAAATGTCATGCCAAATATTGGCTCATTTTGGATTTCATGAGAGCTACACATTCCAAAAAAGTTGGGACAGGTAGCAATAAGAGGCCGGAAAAGTTAAATGTACATGTAAGGAACAGCTGGAGGACCAATTTGCAACTTATTAGGTCAATTGGCAACATGATTGGGTATAAAAAGAGCCTCTCAGAGTGGCAGTGTCTCTCAGAAGTCAAGATGGGAAGAGGATCACCAATTCCCCCAATGCTGCGGCGAAAAATAGTGGAGCAATATCAGAAAGGAGTTTCTCAGAGAAAAATTGCACAGAGTTTGAAGTTATCATCATCTACAGTGCATAATATCATCCAAAGATTCAGAGAATCTGGAACAATCTCTGTGCGTAAGGGTCAAGGCCGGAAAACCATACTGGCTGCCCATGATCTTCGGGCCCTTAGACGGCACTGCATCACATACAGGAATGCTACTGTAATGGAAATCACAACATGGGCTCAGGAATACTTCCAGAAAACATTGTTGGTGAACACAATCCACCGTGCCATTCGCCGTTGCCGGCTAAAACTCTATAGGTCAAAAAAGAAGCCATATCTAAACATGATCCAGAAGCGCAGGCGTTTTCTCTGGGCCAAGGCTCATTTAAAATGGACTGTGGCAAAGTGGAAAACTGTTCTGTGGTCAGACGAATCAAAATTTGAAGTTCTTTTTGGAAAACTGGGACACCATGTCATCCGGACTAAAGAGGACAAGGACAACCCAAGTTGTTATCAGCGCTCAGTTCAGAAGCCTGCATCTCTGATGGTATGGGGTTGAATGAGTGCGTGTGGCATGGGCAGCTTACACATCTGGAAAGGCACCATCAATGCTGAAAGGTATATCAAGTTCTAGAACAACATATGCTCCCATCCAGACATCGTCTCTTTCAGGGAAGACCTTGCATTTTCCAACATGACAATGCCAGACCACATACTGCATCAATTACAACATCATGGCTGCGTAGAAGGATCCGGGTACTGAAATGGCCAGCCTGCAGTCCAGATCTTTCACCCATAGAAAACATTTGCCGCATCATAAAGAGGAAGATGCAACAAAGAAGACCTAAGACAGTTGAGCAACTAGAAGCCTGTATTAGACAAGAATGGGACAACATTCCTATTCCTAAACTTGAGCAACTTGTCTCCTCAGTCCCCAGACATTTGCAGACTGTTATAAAAAGAAGAGAGAATGCCACACAGTGGAAAACATGGCCTTGTCCCAACTTTTTTGAGACGTGTTGATGCCATGAAATTTAAAATCAACTTATTTTTCCCTTAACATGATACATTTTCTCATTTTAGACATTTGATATGTCATCTATGTTGTATTCTGAATAAAATATTGAAATTTGAAACTTCCACATCATTGCATTCTGTTTTTATTCACAATTTGTACAGTGTCCCAACATTTATGGAATCGGGTTTGTAGTTCAAATTCAGACTCAATAACAGCATTGAGACAGACAGACAACTCAAGTTTAGATTCCTTAACGGAAACGGGCAGGACAGACAGTTCAAAACCAGGTACATTAGATGAGACTAAATGGATTTAGATTTAGATTTTTTTTTTTTTTTTTTTTTTTTAATAATCAGTTGACAGCCCTATTTAAAACATTAAAAAATCCATTAAAAATTCTTCATAATTAGCTACTATCTCTACAACTGTTTCTGAAGAAAAAGAAGTTATGGAATTCCATTATCCTACGGGCAGAGCAGTTGAGAAACAGAGTTGCAACACTCCCATAGGGGTTTTTTCCCCATAGGAACTGAGGAATGAGGAAGTAAAGCGTGTCACGGAGCAGCCAGCAGCTCCAAACAACCAGTAGTTCCAGTATCGAAGCCCAATCATTTCAGTGTTTCTCAAGCACACTCGCCAGAGACTTGAGGAAATTACACCAGTTTTTGGGATTTTAACGCATTAGTTTACCTCTCGGAAATCTGGCCAGTCATTGTATTTTATGAGATGCGTTTTAGTTAATGTTTATTTTTAGATAATAGGCAGTTATGCTATATTTGCAGTTAGATAACGTGAGAAACACCTTAATAGCAATCATAAGCAGATGCTAGTTGTCTTTTTTTTCTGCAATCTTTCTCTCGCTGTAGGAAGTTGAATGCATTTCAGTGAAGACTGCCCATTAAAGGAATACAAGAAAGAGTTTCCCTGAATGCAGTTGATTGCATTGAGTTTTTTTAAACCTTATTTTAATTTTTATTGGGTTAAATTCCGTATTTGTTGGCCTTTTTTAACATTCACTTATATTGTCTTCTTACATAAACGTCATAAAATAATACTGGGATGTGAGTAATTTCAACATTTAAAAAAAAAACAAAACTTATAAACATTGAGTGTTTGATAATGTCTAAATATACAATGCAAAACATAAAATAAATAAATAATGTGACGGGAGGAGCCAACGACAGACACAGTGGGTGTGGCGTCAGGCCTCGGAGAGGCTTTTATTTAAAAAAATATAAAATAAAGTGTCCAGGGGAAGAAGTGTCCAAAGAAACAGGGGGGATCTGGTGTCCTCGTTGTGCTGCGGGGTTAGTGAAGGAGGGCAGTGTTCCAGAAGGAGGGAGGGGTCCAGGGAAGGGGCGGAGATAGCTACTAGACGAATCATGCCATTTATTATTATTTTTTTTCTTATCTTGGTTCTTTCCGTTCACCAAAGAAGAACTGGCAAACTACTGAACAAACCTGTCTGAGATTGACACCAGTTAACTAAAAAGATGTGAAAAACAACACAAACAAAAATCTGACTCTTTATTGTACCAAAACCCTACTGATATATCACTTGCATAATAATTTGGAACGCAGAGTATATTGAATTAAACCAATAAAGATTGTTCGAGATTTAAGACAAGTTGAAGGTTATCCCAATTTTAAAGTTATTTACAATGATTTCTAAGATTCTTTTCAAGAATTTGAATTCTTAAGCTCTTAATTCTTAAGAACGATCTTAAGAAGAAGAGAAAAGAAAGAAAATACAACTATTTTCAATATAAATAATATTATACATGATCCTTTTCTCTTCCCTTTCAATATCAATATATTAATGTAAAAATGACCAGGTATAAATAGTCTGTGTGTTGGTTTAATGGGTCTGTTTTTGAGTTATTTGTTTTGCAATACGATATGACCACATTTTTGATGTAAGTATAAAGTAGTTAAGGCCACCTAATATAAAGTATGACCACATCATCTAGCTCCTACAATACACACATACCGGTGTGCATTACAGCCTTTAATTACCGTTTTATATTAATGCGCATGCGCTGCTTACTGACACACACACACACACACACACACACATCAGAGATCGCACAACTCGCACACCCAGGAGCAAAGACACTTTTTAACGCTGTCCCACGACTTTTATTAATAACATAGTTTAAATACTGAATTGCTACATTATATTTTCCAGCAAGGAGAGGATAAAATTAATGTTGAAGTAAACTCACTCATTGTAAAGAGAGACGCCCAGATGCGTGTAAATGCAACTTTCAGCTCTTTCTCGCTCAAGTTGGCCATATTTGAGGAAAAAAAATTTTGGTGATTTGGTGATCGTGCAGCCAGTAGGCTAATGGTTTAACGTTAGCAAACTAGCAATTTTTTTGTAAACATTTCTTTGAATAACAGGACCTTAAATATGAACACACGATTGAATGTAACATAAAAATTCATTATAACTTTTCATTAAAATCTTTATTAATGCTAACAATGCTTACATGGTTCTTTTTGTTCGCTCGAGCAGCCATTGCCTTCAAGTCAAATACACCTACATTTCCAGTGAAATTCTTGAGAATCACGTGATTTAAGCTGGGTGTCATGCTGTTGGCTATATATTTGGCAGAAGTGCAGACGAGTTGGAGAGGGAACGCAACACAAAATATGTGAGTATCCAACTTTTCTTTCAGGATTGGATTAGACTATATATGATTAGTCTATATATTTTAAACGTACAAGATAATACATGTATTACAGCAGGATACAGTGCAGATGTTTTATATATATATATGTATAAAATATGGAAAGGCTGCTATTCAGTCACAAAATTTGCTGTCTGTTTTCCGAGATGTACCTACTTTACATAGCCTACATAGACCTGTTATTTTATGAGTAAAATGTTTTTTTTTGTTTGTTTTTTTTTTTTTTTAAGTTGATCAATATCACATATTATTAATGTTATTTGGTTAAATGTGTAAGCAATAAAGTGTAATCTCTGGACAGTAGAACACAGCAGAAAGTCAAAGATACACACACACACACACACACACACACACACATATATATATATATATATATATATATATATATACATGAATTTCTGCTGTGTTCTAATGCTGTTATGCTTAAAATAACATCGTTGTCTGCATATTTTTTTCTGTCCTTTTTTTAAATTTGGTGGTTTTAGTAAAGGGCTTGAATGAACATTAGAGGCTAGATAAAAAATATTAGAGGAAGATAATTACCGTTAATGCCCCTCATCACTTGTGGTGTGTACAGTCAGTGGCCTCAATTTACTCAAGTAAAATTCGATCATTCGCAAACCGCAGACCGTTCGCAAAGAGCTTGATTGACGGGCGATCTGACCAATCAGAACGCGGATATTATGTGCCGCAGCTGCTATCCGCCATCTTGCCAGATATCTACGGACTGTCTCCATAGAAATACATGTTAAAACGGGGTAAAAAAGATAGACTGAATTTAAACTTTTTCAATATAACTAAATATAAAACTGTGCAGAGGGTTAAGCTGTGCGGTTGTTTGTTGCCACGGTAACGGCAATAAGCTAAGGTATTCCTTTAAAGTACTGGTTTTGTGTACCAGAAAACCTGTCGTGTCCGGCGCTGTATGCATGGCTTGCAACGCTTAATTAAATACTGAGTGTTAAATAATAAAATAATGTAAAAACGTGTGCTCTTATCATTCTGTGGACAAAATCCCGTGAACTTCGCCCCGATCGGGAGCTTTATATGCACATGTGCGCTCATCTGCAGGTTAACGGCGACGCTTCAAGTCATCTTCCCGCTCATTAAACTAAAACAGGTCCTTTACTGCAAAAAGACGGTCACTGCAACACTAAAGTGATGAAACTACGACGCCATGTGCTTTTTAAAACCATTTTTATAGGTTTCACATTATATTGTTGGCTCGGAAAATGTCCAGTAGCTGCAGCTGTATCCCTTCTAGCCTTTACCACAAATCAAATTAACTTTGTGGACTTGCACTTGAAAAACGGTGTGTTCCGCGGTTGAAATAAAACACTTTCTGATGTTTATGTTTATTCATGTTCATTTCGTGCTTTAAGTAAATATGAAAAGACAATCGGTTCATGTGTTTGAACTGAGGCAATACAGTGATCTGTCACGACACATTGAAGAGCCACAAAACAGTATTTATTGTTTGAATTTCTTTAAAATTGACTCAATTTAAAAGCTCCCAAGACCTTGTTTCATATCAGAAGTAACCTGCTCGGTCTTCTCTGTCAGTGTGTTGTCAGTTTCCTCTTTGCTCTGCGATGTATTTTTCACTGCATAAGAACATGATTTGTAGTGTGAGAGCGGCATTGTTTGTCAGTCATGGCAACAGTAAAGGTGCGTTCACGCCATAACCGTAATAACCGTAATTAAGAGATACCAATTTGTAAAAAGCGTTCACGTCCTCGTAGAACTCGTAATTTCAACTTGTGAACTGGGAGCTTTCTGAAAGCTACGGCTTGTACCACGTGACCGCTACACCTAACGCGGAACCAGAGAAAAATGCCGGCGCTTTCAAAGAAAGCTATATTACTGCTCTAAAAAAAGAGGAAAATAGATGCATGTATAGAGATACTATAATGTACTATAAAAAACATACCGTGTTCGTACTGTTATTTTGTTGTTGTTCTCAACATTCTTTCGCGGGCTCATTTTGTTGACTGTCGCTATAGAAACAGATAATCCCCAGTTGGAGGACGTGAACAGCCCCGAGTTGAACGTCACGTGTTGTCATCTCGTAATTACGGTAATTACGATATGGCGTGAACGCAGCATAACTAAGGGTGGGCGGGTTTCGCTAACTCCCCATAATGTTCTAAAGTTGAATGACTAATTCTTTCTCCTTTGGAACACAAAAAGATCAATTTGAAATTTTGTAAAAGGTCCTGGTTGTGTTTTTAATGGCAGTGAATTCTGTAGTTATGCAATAAGGAGACACCCCTGCATGTGCCGTGATATAACAGTTTTTTTTTTCTTTTTTCATGTGATGTGCATCTTCTACTGTCTGATGCCAAGCATTAATTAAATCTTACATTTTGTCTTTGTTTTGAGCTTCTAAAGACCTTTCTATAGGAGTCTTCACCGTACACTCTGCAAAAACATGGCTGATGGCAAAGGTGAGAGTTTCAATTTCAAACTCCTTATCCACTTTATTCTTCAAACTGGAAGTAAGCCTATGGGCAAGAATTCCAGTTCATTAGCCGCTATAGGGAAATAGTGGCTGTTTCTCAATTCCAAGAGCGCAGAGAACGGACTTGTGTTTTCATGGAGACCAGTCTTGCCTAATCGTATTAAATGCATGCATCGTCATATCAATCGATCTTTCCATTGCAGAAGAAACAGAAGTGACTGGAGCGGCATTCAGATGCATTTACAGAGATGGTTCCATGTAGCTGAAAAATGCATTTACACTGCACGCAAAATTGTAACAGCATAAATAATGTTGTGAGCTCGCAGTTTTAAAATATATCATTTGTAAGTCGCTTAATAAAAGGTCGGATAAAAGTGTCTGCTAAATAACTAAATGTAAATGTACAATATATTCTTTTTTTAACATACAAATATGAAATGTTGGAAAAAATGCAAAGATAGGCTACTATTAAAGTAACCCACCAGTATCTTAATTAATGACTCATTGAAGCATGCCTTCAAACGATTCTTTCAGACAGCTGATTCATTCAAGAATGAAGCCAGTGCCTGTCCTTATGAATGGAATCACTGACTCAAAATTCAAAACCGTGAATCATTCAGTAACGAAACATGTAGCTCAGACATGCGTGCCTGTTCTGATTTGTTTGGAACTATTTTCATTAACCAAATGGAGCAAAAACAGTCAACGCTGACAATATATCCTTTCAATAAATTCAAATTCAAACACTGAACTAAAATGTATATCAACTATTGGTTTTAACTGTAGTAGGTTATAAAATGTCAAATTTGCAATCATGGTTTTCAGGGAAATCTTCACTCTCTTGGTCTAGGCTGTATGTTATAAATATAAAAACTAAGCTACATTTTTATGCTTCTTCTGTGTGCACTTTCATTTGTTTTGATTTCTCCACGAGATTCTCTCACATAGACGGCTGCGTGAGCTTCAACTGGCGCGACCTTGTTGTTACTGATTATCCATTATCAAATCGCAGTTTACACCGAATGTAATCAAATCAGAACCATTCTCGCCGAAATTTCAGTGCAATTAGATGTTTTAATCAGATTAGTTGTCCGATCGGGCAAGTAAAATTCTTTAAAAAAAATCTACTTGTCCCGGACAAGCATTAATGTCGAGCTCTGTTTCTATATATAAAATTCAACCCGCCAATTGACTGTGTTACCCGCCACAGCGGAAATCCACCCGCTTTTGGCAAGTGTTAATGTCAAGCCCTGATAACATAACATTACAGACAAATTGTACAACCTTGATTAATATGAATATTTTAATTGAAAACATATCCCCACATACTATTCAATAAAATTCTAGTGCATTTAATCAGCAGAGTGAGCGAGTTTTTGGATATGGTAAGATTAAACTTATTTTAGTGAACAAAGTACCACATTTCAGCTATAATTTTGTTAGGATGGGTACACAAAATGTTATTTTATCTTTGCTTCTAGGAAATTCTCAGTCTATATGCTTTCTAACAGCTTCATGTGGCCGTAAACATTTCATTTTAACGTGGCTTTAAGCACTATGCATCATTAAAGTTTCACTTTCACCAAGTAAAGCTGGTAAATGTGGTGTTTACATGAAATAATCACATGAGTTTGTCTTATGTTACGAACCCAGAGGCTCCGCATCAATTGGAAAGCGATAAAACGAGCATCTGCATTTCGGGGGAAAACCAAAGCAAAAAAACATTGTCGAACAACAATATAAAATGCGGGAAACTATTCATTGGTTATTCTACAATTAATTGAATTACAAATTATACTACAACTGGAAAATACTATAAACCCCAGATACCTTATTGACTGTCTGGGAACTAAAACGCTCTTTTCGGTGTTTAATTTTAATCCCAGTTTCTGTAGATGTTCTAGGAGCATGGATGTGTGATCTCTCGCTTTGTGCTCTGATTGAGCGGTCACCAGCCAATCATCTATGTAGGTAGCGAGACAAACGCCTTTCTCCCTGAGCGGAGTTAGGGCCACTTCTGTACATTTCACGAATACCCTCGGGCTGAGGGACAGGCCGAAGGGAAGGACTAGATGCCACGCCAAGGAATGCAAACCTCAGAAATTTCCTATGGGGTGGATATATTCTTATGTGAAAATATGCATCCTTCAGGTAGATCGAGGTAAACCAATTGCCTGGGCGCACCAATTTCAGAAGTGTGGAATGAGTGAGTGATTTAATTTCTTAGGTACTTCGCAGCCTCCGTGCACTTTGGATGCAGATGCACGGTGACTAAAGCCTCCATGGGGGGCATGCGAAGAAGGCCCTCCTTCTCCATACCCTCCACATCGAGCGCAGATCCTCCCTGCACAGGCATTTTACTAGTAAAAGGATTGTCCTTCCAGGTGACGGAAACCTCTTTCAGAAGCTTTGGAAACATTGGAAGGAGTTGTCTCTCGGCAGCCTCGTACCCTCATTGCGCGACTTTGCAGTCTCAGCTACTACGGTCAGCCACGGAATATTGAGTTAGTTGATGGTTATCTGATTTGGGTAGGCTTCTTGTGTGAAGCGAGAAGAGGTTTTTGAATGTCGAAATGACGTTGCGTCGCTCCTTTTATACCAAGGGGAGGGAGCCACTCCCTGACGCAACGTCATGTCTGCCAGCCAATTGGGGCTTGGGTAATGGAACTGGGCTTCTGAGGAATACGCGGAAGGGGCGTATCCCATACTGAGACACTGAAGCGTATGTTTGAAAGAGAACTTGATTTTTGCGTTGGTCTGAATGAAAATGCAAATTCATTCTTTGCCACTAGGTGCCACTTTTGGAGCATTAAAAGCTTACAAACACTGCTTTAAATGAAATCGACCAATTACCGCAGATTAGCGTCACGCAAAGGAGGGGTTTGGAAAAATGAATAGTTGAACGAATTGTTTGGGAGTCGTTGAGCAAATAAGGTAAAAATAAATGCATATTATAAGACAATGAAAGCGTTTTTTTTGACCTTGTATGCATGTCAATCTGTTGTTGGGGACTCCCTAAAACCAACATATGAACTTCCATAACCCATAATAGGGGCACTTTAAAAGTTTAAAACTTCTTTTAACATGACACAGCCATGCAGGGATCAAAGACACTGTCTAGCAGACATTTACAATTAAAATCACTCAAATGCTGTCTGCATGAATAGAAGATGATTAAAAAGATGCAAGCCTTAAGATGAACACATCTAAACACATTTATACACAAATGTCAACTAAAACAAATTTAATCCAGAGCTCAAGAACATTTTACTTACTGTATGACTGACCTATTCACCATTGATTGAACCCCGCAGGTTGTTATCCGTCACTAATGTTTGGTCTGGTGTCTCAGAGATTGTTTCCTCATGGAGTCCGGAGTTCATCCAGGAGCTTCTTCCGGCTGCGGAGCGAACGGCTCTTCTCTATCATCTGTCGTACCTGTGTCTGGGTGGTTTCCCAAAGCTGGAGTGTCTGATTAGAGAAAGAGCTCTTGAAACACAGCTGCTGTTTGAATCCTCTGTGGTGGTTCTTCTCAAGGTAAGACAGGAGCGTAGCTCTGGTTTAACAAGTGGGGGAGGCTTACAAAACTGAGAATTTAGAAAATGCATTTTGATGCAAAACTAGTTTTATTTTCATTACACCACTTTATATACACATATATGTGTATACACACACACACACACATATATATATATATATATATATATATATGTGGTGGGTTTGATTCTGCATTGTGTGTGTTGTTAATAAAAGAGTCTTCACATGATGATGCAGTTGTCATGTGGTTTACTTTCAGCTTCTCAGTTTCTGCATTGAAACATAACAGACACCATCAGACAGAAAAGGGAGAATCTCTGGTCTAGTCGTGCCTGTCAATCATTACTATTTCAAAGTATATTCATTTAACAGGAAATGCATTCAAACTTCTCATGGCTCATTAAAAGTAAACAGATGTAACTTCAATCAATCATAAATTTATAACTCATAACACAGATGAAACTTTTACACTCTGTTTTACCAAAGAATGCATCATTAAATAACGAAACTCAGTAGAGCAACGCACGTGTAATGGCGGCCGTTACACGAATTCATACTCTGAATAAACTCTTACAACATTCATACCTTGAATTACTAATATTTCAATAAAGAAAGGGTATCAAACACATTTCTCACAGAAATTCCATAAACGATGAGTAATTAATATTTAAGCACTTTTTCTGAAGAGCTAAATAAAAACACACCTCTCATCGCCGTGACACCCCGCGAAAGAGAGCGAGCTACTGGAAATTACGTCAGCTCTATCCTCGCGCTTACTCACCACATAACTTGCGTGGCAGCACTTCCTGAATATTTCGAATAGATTAAAAAATTCATAAAAAGGGAAAACCAAAAACAATATGTAAGAAATACAAATATACCTGTACAAAGAAAATTAAAATAACACTTTACATCTTGTGCTTGTAACCATATGACCATACATCGCTCATGCAATCTCTCCTAATTGAACTTTCAAAATAAAAGCCCCGTACATTAGTACCATTAATAAACATTTCAATAATCTAGTGTAACAACATTACACTTGCCACAACTAAATAAAGAATTTTATTTGAAGCGCGTTTCTTTGTTTGGTTGTGTTGTGAGCATTTGCAGCGCGTGTGTTGTCAAATTGATAAAGTTGTTTTTTTTTTATTTCCAGGTGTTTTTTCTATTTAATCTATGGTGACCGGAAGGGGACATCTTCAGTTCTCTTCGTTTTGTCGTGGCCACGACATATTAACTCGTGGGAACGTGATATTATGTTGTGGCCACGAGTTTAATGCGTAAACAAACCTGCGTGACCATAGCAACACTGGGCTATCAGAGATGGATTTATTAATATTTTATTTTTAATTAAGAAATTAATATATTAATTAATATAGAAATGATTACATAATTAAATTATTATATTAACCACAGGCCTTGGCTACCGGACTGTATTGCGTGCGATGTAGACAGCATTCGAATTAAGTTTATTATGAATAAATCAGAATCAGAATCAGAAAGAGCTTTATTGCCAAGTGTGTTTGCACATACAAGGAATTTGTTTTAGTGTCACAGCTTCCAGTCCTCAGAAAAAACAACAACACACATATATATAAATATAAATATAAATAAACCACACACACAAAAAATTGTAATAATAAAAATAATAATAAATTGTATGTACAGGTGTGCTATAGACAAAATAGAATAATAAATAAGATGTAGCGATGTACTAATGTTTAATTTAGGAATGAATCATTCACATACTTTCATTTGTAAATAAAAACACAACAAGCTCATTTATCATCATGCACTGGCATAAATAGCCTACAATCATAAAGTATTGGCATAATTGTCAGGCTTTAACAATATTTGCAAAATATATGGTAGCAAATAACGTTAATTAGGTAAAGCAATACTAGAATTGAAAGGGAAAAAATTACATATTATATTTATATGAAATAAATATAAAAATATAGCCCTAACAAGTTAATATAATAATAAATAATAATATATGAATATTAAATGAAATATTTAATGTTAATAAAAATGTTTCATCCATCTCTGATAATCCCGGGTTGCTATGGTCTGGTTTGTATGTGGCCACGAGAAAAATATGTCAACATAAGAAGTCATAGCCATGAGAAATGGATGTCGTTCCCTCGACAATATGATCTCGTGATTAACTAAGTTAACATGATTAGTCAATATGATTAACTAAGTTACCCGAAGACGTCCCCTCCGGGTCACCGTAGAAATCCAAACAAATCCCACAATATTCTATTTTTTATGAAGTTATGAATGTTTGTACCACATTGATACTAATGCCAACAAACCTATGATGTAGCTACTACTTTATTAAATGACTTCCCTTGTTGTAGTGTGTTATTACGAGCTCCACCCTGGTTACCTCCCTGTTCCCGACGCTGTTGACGGCGATTGAAAACAACGAACCCGCTCTGGCTGTGAAGCACCTGGAGGAAGTCCGAGCAGTGATTAATAACATCATTGGAGCTGTGGAAGACATTGTGAAGAGGTGAAAACAATAACAATAAAATCAATATCATGCGGAAGTTTAGTATTTCACAGCAAACAATCATTCTCTTAATCAGTATTTGTAAATAACGAAAGATCCATTCATTGAATAGTAAAATGAATGCATGAAACCTCGTTTTAATTGTTAATCTAACAAACGTGAGATGATGATGATCTACTGTGTCACACAAATGTATCACATTCACTGTACTCTTTATCTGAAACGCACCATATTCAGGTATGATGAACATAACCAGAGTGTAGCGTCATGCACCAGTGATGTGATTCAAGAAAAGATGGAGACAGAAAAACAACTAACTCAAACGACGGAGGAAATCAAGATCCTGGAGGAGGCTGTGGCCAAGCTTGAGGAGGAGCTGAGAAACAGGGCTGAAAAAATAGATGAAATACAGAAAACAATTGAAGAAAAAAACAATGAGCTGCAGAATCACATCAAAGATGTTGCTAGCAAAAACATTGGCTTTGGTATCCTGGCTGTCTTTATGCCATTTATCGGAGTCCTTGCTAAATTCATTTACGATGCTTCGACTGGCGATGCTGTTCAAACTCAAGCTCTCAACGCCGAACTGTCCCGTCTCACCTCTGAAAAGAACAGTCTGCAAAAACAAGAGTGCTCAACCCAAGTCAAACTCACTGATCTTCACCTGCAGCTGGCCCAGTGCAAAATACAGCTGGGTGAGTTGTGCCCCAGGCTAAAGATTTTTCTAGATTTTCCTCCAAATTCGTTAACTTCGTTTCATTCATTCATGATATCAACTGCCATACACTTGTAGGGGGGGGGGGGGGGTCGATACAGCATAGTATAGCGATATTTTCTATGGCAATGGCCTACTGTAAAAACTTGTTAAACTTGAGGTCTCACCATTCAAAGATAGACGTAGATGCATAGAATACCTGTTGTGGCACATTGTTTACTTTAATGTATGTTATGTCATGTACATGTCACATGTTATGTTTAATTTAAATGTAACATTTTTATTTTAATGTAAGACTGTTTTATTTATTTTAAATTTAACAGTAATTTATTTTCAAATGCCCCAATTGCTGAAGGGTCGGCACAACTTTTTTGTACAAGTTCAAGTTGCGTTGTTCAAAATACCTGTAATAGTGCATACCTGTTTACATTTAATTAAGGTGGACTAGATTAGATTGTAATACAAATAGTTTGCCAGGTGCATTTAACATTTATGACAGGTTTTCATGAAAGTGTTGGTCAGTTTGTCTGCTTGACAATCCCATTTTTGCACTGCAGCAATTAATTTGAAGTGAGATAAACAAACAGTTAAAAGTTAAAACAGATGTTGCCAAAGTGTTCTTTTAGGGGCATGATTTGAAGTTGGGAAAAGGTAATAAATTGCAATATATCGCAATATATTTAAGGGTCAAAATTATAAATTTTTATTTTATGCCAAAAATCATTAGAATATTAAGTAAAGATCATGTTCCATGAAGATATTTAGTAAATTTCTTACTGTAAATGTATCTCAATTTAATATTTGATTAGTAATATGCATTGCTAAGAACTTCATTTGAACAACTTTAAAGGCGATTTTCTCAATATTTAGATTTTTTTGCTCCCTCAGATTCCAGATTTTCAAATATTGTCCGATCCTAACAAACCATACATTAATGGAAAGATTATTTATTCAGCTTTCAGATTATGTACAAATCTCAATTTCGAAAAATTGACACTTAAGACTGATTTTGTGGTCCAGGGTCACATATTACACTTAAATAGCCATTATAATGCAAGAATATACAGGAGGTGCTCACTTAGTTGAGAGAGGACAACATTTTATTGTCATATATTTTATATCAGAAATGAATCAATAAATTCAATTTTGAATTAAAATGTTTACATTTTAGTGACAAGTGAGAAATATAATAGACCATGCAGTAATTTGCACATGAAAGATAAAATACAAGCAGAACAATAAAATAAACAATGAAAATAAAAGCTTTTACGATGTTTTAACATCAAGCATGACAAGGACAAAAGAAATCATCTGTTTACTGAACAAATTAAGCCAACTAATATGTTCTTTTGGTGTCACAACCCAATATTTAAAAAAAAAAAAAATGCAATGAAACTCTTTCATGGGGGAATTTTTTTTTTTTTTTTTTTTTTTGTATCATCTCTTCTTTGAGTTAAAATGGTCTGAAGGCTCACACTAATCTCTCATAAATCAATATCTGCTGTATGTTGCTTGTCCAGGTGTGATTCCTAGTCCCGTCCACCTTGTAGACGTCCAGAGGTGTCTTTCTCAAATCCAGCAAATTCTGGTTCAGCTTCAGAAGTTCTGGGAGAAAGTTGGATCTCTGCTAGATACTATGAAGGATGACACCTTTGTTAATGAGGATCTCATTGAGCACCTGGATGATCTGAAGCAGCAGTTTGTGAACTCTATTGAAGAAGCAGAAAAGGTAACCTAAGCCAGGCTCACACTAAGAGTGTTTTAGGCTGATTCATACCCAATTTACCCCTTCTGACAATCTGAGAAATAAATCTTGTCCAGGGCCTTAGTCAGTGTCCATTTTCATCAAAGTTTGTCTTGTAGTTTGCCTTCCCAATATCATGATAATCTATGTGACTTTCACTATGTGGAACCCTTATGCAAAGAAAATATATTTCCTAATATATGAATGATTGATATATTAAAATACATTTACATATATATCATTTTATATTCAGTAATACACTTTATAATATATAGATGTGCATGCGATGATATGGTACTGCATGTGTAAAAATCATATTTACTCATGCATTACCGAAATATATATATTTCTTATATTTAACAATCATATTTTAAAATATAGCTAGTTTACAATAGCATAAGTGCACCCGCTCATAATAAAGCATTTATTATCTTCGTCTTCATTTGTAAATATATCCATATAGCCGTATATTGTCAATGCATGTAAATATAAGCACTAGTTTTCAAAATATGGAAATGTATTATGTAATATATCACATTATATTTTGCGGTAAATTCCCATATATTTTTGTTCTGAAAGGGAACAGTGAGTCATTTGGGTCACATCATGAATTTGTCAATATTTTTAGTAAATGTGATCAATTTTTTGTGGCTTTAATCTTTCAGTGCTGGCAGAGATTCGGTGAGTGCTGTCAGAGAGCGCAGGTCATCTTCAGTGTTCAGTCTAAAGATGCGTACAAGTTCCTGGAGATGAATCCGTCCTCACTTTCGAAGGATGAATGGGACGAGCAGCACAAGTCTATCATAGAGAAGCTGAGTCAGATCAGTCCTCCGGAGGTGTCCATAATCTGAGAGAAACACAGAAAACTGATGCTTCCTTCATACTTCATGACATGCAATATTTACAGATTCTCTTTGACATTTTTGTAGTACTTTGTAATGTGACTGAACTTTTACAACAGCAGTGAAGGCAACTCCACACAAATATTCTGAAGGATCTAAGCATCCATTTGTGCAACCATACATTTGTGTTGTTTTAATTATTCCATTTAATCATATAATCAGTTATAATAATCATTTAAAGCATTTATATACTCATTGCATTGATTAGTCATTTATATTTTTCTTTATATTATTTTTCTATTGCTGTTTAGTCTTTTTGTGTGGTTTCAAGGGGTATTCATCGCCGTGAATAAGAGAATGTCTTTGTTTCAAGAGTCTCGGGATGTTGTTGCTATGGTTTGCGGTAAAACACTACTTGTTGGATTTGTGCTGGTCTGACAAAGTCTGAGCATTTAAATATATGCAACTTAGATGATTCAACAAACTCTGCTCTTTTTTTCTCATCATCACTTTGTCTCCTCCTCCTGCTCTTCACTGGCTTTACTCAGTCAACTTCTCGGCTGATAGCAGACTGTTAATACAGTTTCGTGTACAAGACAAACTCATAGGCTCCTCTCAGTTATAGAAATACGTTTGTTTGAAGATTTGACTGACCAGAAGAGGACACCAGAGACTGACATTTCACACAAAGTCGTCAAACTCCATTCTTGATTCATTTTATCGAGATCTTTAAAATAACATGGAGATGAACTTGATGGTGATAATGACGATGATGATGAAGAAATACTATAGTAATAGTGTTTTTGACCCATACTATAGTGAAGTACTTGAATTAATTTGTTGTGGTAATTCTATAGTTCTAAAGTGTTTTTGTGCAGAGAGAAACCAAATGGCATCAGACATGTTGCTGTAGTATATACTTTAGTGCAGGGGTGAGCAAACTTTTTGACTCAAGGGCCAAAATTTGTATTTTTTTTTATTGTAAATTGACTCTCACTTACTACTGTACTGTATGGCAGTTCTATTCTATTCTTGTACCGTCTCTACCTTTTTAAAAAAAAAATTATGAGCACCCTATGACACACAGAAGTCGATTGATGTACAGTATACGACACATTTCATCATTTTATTCAGAAATAAAGTACAATAAACAAAAGGTTTACAAACATTAGAAATGTATATTCCCCACACTCCACAAAAAACCCTGTTGCAAAATTAACCCTTTAAGCCCTGAAGGCATTTTCTGAGTGACACAAAAGAAGTAAAGACTCGTAACTCCAAAACTATAACAAAGAGAGTCAAAAGGTTGGTATCATTTGAAAGGAAACGTTTTAAATTAATTTGATAAATTTGGACATTCTCATGCTGAGAAACTGCTAACAAACAGAAACATAAATAAATAAATAAAATGTGCGTACAAGGGAAAATTTACATATCTTTCTAATTTGACTTGCAATATCTCATGAAGGAAATAAGGCAGGGGGGTCATTCATTTTTGGTGATGTTCCTCTATATGTGAGCTGTATCTGAATTTTGTGGAAGTTACAGCATTTGGAACAAAGGTAGCCTTTTTTGTTTAGCCTTTTAGCCTTTGTAAAATCGTTATTTCACTCATGATCAATGCATGTGATTATGTTCCAAGATTATGATCTTGGAATCATTCCAATCAGGAGCACCCACTGTAAGCAATGATGTGCCGTTTTCTACAATCTATGCATGTTTCACTAAGTTATAAGCGAAAATGTCACGTGATTTTAGTTTTAGTTAGCGTCTGTGGGGTTTTATGTGTCGTAATTGCGTGAGCAATATTTTGTGATCGATTTATTGGATTATGTAGAAGTCATTTTAATCGTGATAATCTGCTGTAAATAATGACGTTGGGGACACTTCATCTCCAGCGATATCATCGACTTGATTCCACAGATACTGTTTAAACTGACCTGAGCCGGACAAAGCACACAACTCCATTACTTCAGAGAAAGTACAGATACTGCTGGTCAAATATTACTCCATTACAAGTAAAAGTTGTAAAGACAGAAGTACTTGCTTTTAAAAGTACTTAAGTACCAAAAGTAAATTTCCTTTATGTCAACGCACAGTTTTATTATTGTTGTATGTAATACTTGCAATACCTCTGAAGCAACTTACAATACATTACACCTACAGTACTGAATACACTGACCAGCTTGTATCTTTAGAATAAAGAGCTTTTAGAATGTTAAAAACAAATTTAACACCCCTACAAGGAAGAAGAAAAAATAAATAAATACCAAACCTGCTTTAAAACAAAGCAACACAACTGTAGCTGTATAACTTTACAACAGCAACACTGCTTTAACAAAAAAAAGCAAAACAGCAAGACTTCTTTGACGTCAAAACAAAAATGTTAAAAATGCTGTCTAATCGCTCTCGCGGTACTTTGATGTCACACACAAGTCCAACACCTATACTGTGTTTTATTAGGAGATGCACAACAGTTCTTCTGTGGCTTTATAGGTTATATTTTCACGTACACAATTTAGCAAAATCAGACAATATTGTGTCTAATATATACCACAATATTAACTTACTGAATTGTTGTAAATAAATATCACATTTGCAACTGGTCAGTGTTCACAAAAATGCTGGAAAACACTTCATGTAGCTTTACAAGAGTGATTACTGAAACTGTCTGGAAAACAAAGAAAAGGTCATGTTTTAGAAAAAAATTATAGTAATAATAATAATTCGTCCACTGACTTTCAAAGCTGCTGCATAGTAATGACTTTCTACTTCGAGGACGATATTTACAAAGTACAATATTTGTCTTTCAAATGTAGTGAAGTTAGTCATAAGTTTCCAGAAAAAAATAATGGTCTCACTTTATTCTGATGGTCCCTTTAACACAGTCTGTTGACTACAAGTAACAAGTTATTGTTATATAATCTATAAAGACATATCATTTTACTTGTTTGTAACTTATATGGCCACTCAGACCGCTGACTCGTGTTATTATCGTCATTTTCCCTCGAATCATCATGATAAATTACTTAAAGATGACAACATTTATGTCCAGATGCACGTTTTTCCAAGAATACATTAAGCAAGTTTCAGTCTGGCTGAAGCATATTAAACTCAACACAACAACGTAATCCAGATAGGAATAGGAACAAAGCAACCGAGTCATCTCTAGTTTAATATGCATTTCCCAGAGCACATTATACAACATACATTTACTCCATCACATTAATGCAAAGGAGAGCAAGTAGAAAATTCAACAATACTTTACTACTAATAATAATAGCAAAAAAATAAAAATAAATAAATAATGCACAGCCAAGAGTCCTAGTGGTTCCAAACTTCTTCCATTTACGGATGATGGAGGCCACTGTGCCTTCAATACAACCCTGTCTCGCAGGTCTACAGACAATTCCTTGGACTTCATGGTTTGGTTTGTGCTCTGACATGCTCTGTCTACTGTGGGACCTTATATACACAGGTGTGTGCCTTTCCAAATCATGTCCAATCAACTGAATTTACCACAGGTGGACTCCAATCAAGCTGTAGAAACATCTCAAGGAGGATCAGTGGAGACAGGTGCACCTGAGCTCAGTTTTGAGTGTCACGGCAAAGGCTGTGAATACTTATGTACATGTGTTTTTTTTATTTTTGCAAAGATTTCAAGCAAACGTCTCTCACCTTGTGATTATGGGGTATTGTTTGTAGGATTCTGAGGAAAATAATGAATTGAATCCATTTTGGAATAAGGCTGTAACATAAACTGTGGAAAAAGTGGAGCATTGTGAATACTTTCCGGATGCACTGTATGCAATCAGAGTAAAACTAAAAACGTGACTGCGACCAAATCGACCGGCTCGGCAAGCTTATGTCAAGATAAATTTAGATGTCTTTAAAAAAAAGGACACTTGCAGACTCCGAAAGGTATGGAAGAAGAATAATGACAAATGTCTTTGAAACAAAAAAGCATGTTGAACTGCACCAACTGAGAAAAATAATGCCTTGTATTTTCAGGGCTTGCATTTTTAGGGGCTGAAGTTTAAGGACTACCGTGGACTCCTAAAGTTTTGATATTCTGCATATTCTGTGTGGTGGTCAGTTCACAGCAGTCATAGAAATTAATCTTTTCCAATACGTTTAAATTGAGTTTTTATGGGCATTTTTACCTTCTTCTAAGCCATCTTTTGAGTCAAATTCTTGCATTTTAGTAGTCAATTAGAATAAGACATTTGTGCTGTTACCAAGCAAATGAAATCAGTATCAACAAGTATTCTGATATTTTAAACATGAATACTGATATTTGGAATTATTTAAAAATGAAGATACTTTAAATGTGAAATTAAAGCCGCCGGTAGGAGGCAGCAAGTCACTGTTAATAAGCGAGTCATTGCGATTGAACGGTTCATTCAGGAAGGAAACACGACATGTTGCTCAAACATGAGACGCAAATTGTGATTTATTTTTGTTGGTGAAATAAAGCAAAAACAGCCAATACTGTGTCTAAAACGAAAGTCCCCTAATATTACCATCTTGTTTATTGTTACTTTTTGGGAAGCAATTTTTTGCGTAAGTGTTTATTTGTCAGTTTCCACAATTTTTCAAAATGTAATTTTTTTACAGTGCAGTACTGATATAATATTAAAATGATATAACCACTACATAACAACTGCAAGGAAAAAGGAATAAGCATAGATTGACAAATAACATGTCCTAATAACTCTCTCTCTCTTTTTTTTTTTTAATGCAACACAGCCTTCCAGCGGTTAGACATCCATTGAGTGCAAGTTTCATATCCAGATCAGGAATATGGTTCAGTTTTGTATGATTTTTTAATTTTATTTTACATTTACATTTAGTCATTTAGTAGACGCAGCATTTATTCATCCAAAGCGACTTACAAATGAGTGCAATGGAAGCAATCAAAACCAACAAAAGAGCAACGATATGTAAGTGCTGTGATGATAAGTCTCATTAACACATAACAGAGCACCAGTCAACGTCCAAATCCTTCACTTGAGAATGGCAAGCCGTCAAGACTGTTTTATAAATACAAACACTGGTGTGGATTTTAGTGTACACAGACTCTAAGATCAAATCTGAGTATATGCATACTTTAGTCTTTTAGTCTGATAGTCATATATCATTGTGTGTGTGAATAAAAGACGACATATACTTATATCGTCCATCTCAGAAGAGCTGTATTTCAGATCTCTCCTCTGAGGACAGAAAAAAAGCCCTGCTTGATTCAAAACACTTTGTTTTCTTTTATGTTGAGTAGGCTATTAGTGACCATTTGGTACGCTCACTTATTGCTAATTATTAAGAAATAAAACTATTAAATGTTATTGAGTCATATCTATCTATTATCCGTACTGTATTATCATTACTAAATGCTTCTTATAATGCATGCGCATATTAATGCATACATACAAATTGCATAAATAATTCTTGAACTGAACTTCTTATATACAGAGAGAAGGATACATTAAAAACATATTTTAACATTAGATGTTAAATTTTAATGTTAAATCCACTGTTGTTTTATATAGCATTCTATATTTCTATACAGTATTTAATGCAATTACATCAGAAATAACTGCAATTAAACTACAGAAATATTAAGAGTAATCCCTTACTCTACTTTTTTTTTTTTTTAAGGGAAAAGTAATTAATTACAATAATTAATTACTTAGTAATGCATTAAATTCAACACTAGGTTATTTCAGCCATCCATCTACATGAATCAGGAAATACTGACACACATTAACATATTTCAATTAGCAACAAAATGTAAAATTAACTGTCACATAAATAATGTTTTTATGCTCAAATAGCATTAAAAAAGCTTTTTATTTAAGGCTGGGCAATAACATTTGTTTTATTTATCTATATTTATGATTATTAACCAGCATGCTGAAAGCATTTCATAACAAACAGTGTTAAATTGGGGAAATGATTTGGAGATGACATCTAAAACTTGTTTTTCTGAGCGTTTTGAATATCAGATGAGGTACATTGTTTGGTGTCAGTACACAGTTTTTTTAAGGAAAATAAAAATAGTCTATTTGTCACCTCATATTGTGTTTGTCTGATTTCTGAGGATATGACTCAGTCTGACTTGATCAGATTTTTTTTTTTTTTTTTTTTAATTTTCATTTAATTGTGAAATTATGGTAAAAAAAAAAAAAAAAAAAAAGAGTTGAGTAAGGCAAATTTATTTATAGGCCTATAGCACATTTCATACATGATAATACGAAGTGTTTTATATAAAGGACTAAACATATTAATTTAAGATGCATACGAATGACAACAATAAGAAATAAATACAATTTACAAATAGGAAGGGAAAAAAATGCAAAAACAAAATTATACAGTACTGTGCAGTCAGTAAGATAAGTAATAATACTAGAAAGTGGAAAAGATCAAGACAAACGGTGATTATCAGTTTATGATTATGTTTATGATTATGGAAAAAATCAATGTAAAGCTTGTGTGTATGTTTGTCTGTCCAGAAGAGGGCAGCAGAGACTGGTATGTAGGCTTTTTTCCCATCCACATCAAGAACAACCAAAGAAAATGTTTTTTTTTTTTTTTTTTTAAATCTTGATGAGAAAGACAAAAATGCAGAAACACCTCTTAATTTCTTAATAAACTGTCGGTTTTTTCATGTTAACTCAAAGTGGAAAATTATTTTTAAAAAAAATTCATTTAATTGTGAAATTATGGTAAAAAAAAAAAAAAAAGAAAAAAAAAGAGTTGAGTTGATGATCCACCATCAGTGGCACGTAAATTCACGTAATGTCCTTCGGAAGACACTTTTCAAGTCAAAAAAACTGTAAATCGCTGGGAATGTGTGTAATCCGGCGTCTCATGATTGACAACCGCAGTCATCCAATCACATTCGCACTTCTAGAACCTTTGAGTCCCGCTTAGCCAATCGCTGTACGATTAACAGCGGCAGGCCCCGCCTTTCAGGGCGAGCTCCGCCAATCCAGCGCTCTCATTCTTGCATAATTAACGCAGGCTTGCGGTGGGCAGTGACGCAGAGTCTGAGACTTTCCTCGTAATTTATCAAAAATATTCGCTTCATTCGGCGGAACGGATTTAATACTTTCCCCCCTTCAATCTTCACGACGTTGAAACGCAATACCGGATCAAATCCATGTGATTTCGTTCGTTCCAGACCAGAAAAGCCTCTTACATGTGGATATTGATGTGGTAGGGAATAAATAAAGATGCCGCAGCCGAAATCGCGAAAGATCGCCGTTCTGGGCTACAGATCCGTCGGTAAGTGGCTGGCGCGGCAGCCTTGCATTTTATGCATCGTTTGCATCATCTTTTGATATTTCCCGCATGCATGAGATTCGTGAATGTCACCCCATGCGCGCGCTGCATCCTCGTTAGCGCATGCATTTAAGCGCGAGCTGAAGTGTGCATGCTTTGTGACACATAAGATCCTAAAACACACCCTGCATCCTCATGCATATTCCCAAACTTATCTTTAGGATGTGAATGCTGTCCTGCATCAGGCCTCAGTCCTGTGTCACAGTGCTTGTTCTGTCTGTATGCATGCATTATGTTTCATGCATTTTTATTCTGTGTGTCTGTTCATATCTTGTATACATATGTCAGCATCTCACAGAGGCCTGTATTCATTTAGAGGAGCTTCGTGTTATTTCTATGAGGTTTTCAATCTTTTAAATGCCACAGGCCCAAATATGATCTTCCTCATGTGAGGGACCCGCAACTTAACATTTAAAAGGCAGCTATACTGTATATTTTCATGTAGAAAGACCCAGTTTATATTGGTATACTATATAGGGTATATTTAGAAAACAACTATAGTTTCTATTTATTCTATTTTGATAAGCTTATCTACATACTATAAGTGTTGCACTGGTTGATGTATTTTCTAAATTTTTTTTTTTTTAAATAGCTAAATAATATTGTTTATTGTTTACTTGCTGTATTTTTAAATGTTATAATACAAACAATTATTTATTTTAATATAATTATGCTTTTTTAAAAATCTTTTATTATTCATTTTTATATTTTAACAGTTTTTTTTCCCCCCTAAACTTTCTTCGCCATATTAAAAACTCCTGATCTATAAACTGAATTAATACATTGTTTCTCAATCATTCATATTTTGATGTTGTGCAGGTTTGTCCAATCAGAGACCAGATCCAAGTCAGAATTATGACAAATATCAATAATCAACCAATATAGCAGCCGATATTTGACCGATATTTTGAGATTATCGGCATCAGCCAATAACCTGCTACCTTATTTCATTTCCAATTAACAGTCAATATTAATAAATAATGCTTTTTAAAAACTCTTTATATATATTTTTTTAGGTAAATAATGTGTACAAATACGTTAAAATTTGTTCATGTGTCTACATCTCAACATATATATCAACATCTATAAAATATACACTCTATATATCAGGATTATGTCAGTTATCTATTCTAAGATGTATCAAAAATAAAAAAAACAATTTCAGTTGAAACCAAGCTTATATTTATAATGAATTCTTGGATAAGACACACATCTGATCTCAAACATGAGTGCTGTGTAGAATTAATTCTGTATGGATATTTAATGTTTTCATTGCGCATATTAGATTAACTAACGAGATGTTTGGTGTTGTTCAGCTGAATTGGACGGGAAGGTTTCAGTGAAAACTTTAGGAGTCTAGAATGAGTTTAGGAGACTTTCATGGTTTGACATTCATGGTTTCATGGTGATTTATGGCTAAAACAGTTTTCCAGATGACATGTGATGGTTTCTTCTGGATCTGCACCATGATTGAATCAGAATGTCAAACTCTGATCGTTCCCATCAGCCCTCTGGAGCCGGATCCTGATCTGGTGGCTTGTATTTTGTCATTTAGAGCAGATTTCTTCTCTCTGCGGTACAGCGTTTACACAGAACACACGTTTGCTGATGTGTGTGACGCTTGAGAGAACATGCCAACATCACATCAGGACACACATGAGTGGAGATCAGCCGTTGGGAACCGTTCACTTCACGCAATCCTGACCAAACATTTAGCATGGATTCTTTGTACACGCTGCGCTCAGTTTCAAGCTCAAGTCACAGTGAAATCCAGTGTGTTTGTTCAGTGTAGTGTATGTATAGAAATAAACAAATGCACCAAATGCATGTTGTCGAAAACAGAGACATAAAGAAGGTTTGTTGTAAAATTTGGGTAATTGAGTAATTGACCTCACATGTTAAAATTTCAGCCGAACAAATCTTACATATTTCAACTTTGGTCAGAGAAGCGCTAATTTAACGTCACTTTTTCAGTCAATGACTTTGGGCCTTTCGAACCAAAATTATTTTATTGAACCAATGTATTTATTTATTTATGTATTTTGTTTACTTATTTTTTTGAATGCTGTTGCGGACTAATATTTTCGGTCACTGAAATGTAGGTTCATCAGGGTTATTATAGTTAACGCAAATAAAATTGTAAAAGCATTAACAAAAAAATTCTTAAATGTAAACAGAAATAAAATAACGTTTTCATTTTAATTTAACCTGATATAATAAAATATATAAAATACATATAAAAAACAAAAGCTACTAAAATGACAAAACTACACAAAATTGATAAAACTTTAACTAAATTTAAAATACAAAAACAGTAAAAACTAATTTTAAATTTAAAAAAAAACTAAAAGTACATGATTGGGTTTTTACAAATTGTATTTCATATTTCAATTTTTTTTTATTTAATTTTTTGTTACATGCTCATACTACAAACAATTAAACCTTATTTTTTATTTATTTATTTTTTTTGTCTGATTTGCCAAAGCATTAGATTTTTGTCTAAAAATGTCTCGTGTAGAATCTGACCTGTATTGAACATATTTAGTAAAAGCATGCATTAAAATACATGTTTGATTTAATAAAGCTGTCAACTCTTATAAGGTCATTCCAGGCCTCAAAATGGCAGATGCATGTGAACTTTATCCTCAGATAACATGATGTACGTTTGGACCTCCGCTTGAGCACGTTTCTTATTTTTTCTGGCTCACAGCTAAATGTATGTCAATGCAGTAACCTTCACTAGTCTGTACCACCGAACGCCTTATAGTTTCTAATGATGGACTCCGTGCTTTCTGTGGAGTCTCAAACCATCCATAAACTCTCTGATTTCCAAAAGCAATGGAGTATGAAGTCATTAAACCCGTCTGATGATGGAAATGTACAGTATTCCTGCTCGGTGTAGGAGGATCTCTGCGTGTCCACTCCACCGGTCACTGACCGCCCACATCTGGGCTTTGTTTGCAGGGTCACGCGCGGCGATGGGAACTATATGTTCCTGATGCGTTTGCTCCTGTTTCACGCTCTATTTATAGAGCTGATGAGGAAGGATGCTTGAAATCCGATGCGCTTCCATTAAAACGGAGGGAAGGCAGGGCTGCTGCGGCTCTCTAATGGCTTTACGATCGAGAAACGCTTGGGATGAACAACTCAAATGTAGCACTGCGATAGATGTTGCCTTTTATAGACTCTTAATTCATATTCCTGCTCTGATTGTGAAGGACTTATCAATGATGTTGTTCTAATGGAAACAAATACATTTTTTCAACTTGCTTCATCTCAGATGGTTTTCTTTTTTGGTTGACATCATTAATCACTTACTTAATCAAGCTTTCGTCCTCTTCTCTCCGTCTTCCAGAGACATTATAATAGATGACCCAGTTGTAAATATTAGAAGTCGACCGATTGATCAGTTTTGCCGATTTATCGGTACCGATAACCGATTGCTAGAACAGTCAGTTTTCGACGAAATCCATACCGATAGTTTAAAACATCTGGTTTTTATTTGTATGAAATGGTAGCACTTTACAATAAGAGTCCGTTTCTGACATTAACTGTAGTTGTGAAATGCTGTAGTATTGTTCATTGTTAGGTTCAACATTTACTAATACATTTTTAAATTTTAAAGTTGTTTCTTTTAACAGTAGTTAATCCATTATGAACTATCCTGAATTATCAAGGTATAATTAATAGGCCTATATTGATATTTAAAATGAACATTAATTTAAAAAGTACAGTACATTTTCAAGATTTATGCTAGTACGGTTTTACTTGCAATAAAGTACAGCATTGTTTTACTTGGAGTATTATGATTTTTGTTTTGTTTTTGTTTTATCCATTTTAAAGAAAATATTGGTTGATTTAACGAATTATCGGTCTGTGTTGTCTAACCTAGTTATCGTTACTGATAAAATCCACTATCAGTTGACCTCTAGTAAATACATTTTTAATGTCATAAGACAACGATTTTTATTAAGAAGACAAACTTTGAAGGCCTGTTTACACCAAGAGCCATAATGATAATGATATTAGCATCCACTGCTTTTTTTTGTTATCTGCTGCTTTAAATACACAAGCTTGTTAAAGTCGGGTGGATTCTGATTGGCTGTCGGTGTTTTTATCGTTCATCAGCTAGAAATAAATAGTTTTGAAAGTGATTCCAATGATATTGTTCCTCTGTGTCGTTCTCATAGTTGTAATTTTTAAAACTTCATAGGTCCTTTTTGTTTGTACAATGGACTGAAAATCATTTTTTATCAGAAGTACATTTAAAAAATATTTTATAGGGTTGTATATAAAAATTATATAATGTAAATGTATATAATTTTGTAAAATGTTTGTATTTATCATCTTGTTTGGTAAACCGATAAGTAATCCTCAGGAAAGTCTGGAAACTTTCACATACTTCACATACACTTTCTGTTTATTGATTGTGACGTGTTTTTTGCTTCTCCTTTATTTATATTTCTATGTTTTGAAGCTATATTTATTTGTTTAGAATTCTTGACAGTTGTTTCGATTTGTTATTAATTTGTAATTGTTTTAAACTTTTTGTACAAGTAATTTAATAAAAATGCACAAATAAATTTGATATTCAAAGTTGGTAAACTTATTAATTAATTTAAAAAAAAAAAAAATGTAGATCAAGAATGATTTTGGAGTCTGATTGCGACTCGAAGAATGGAGTCAGATTGTGATGGTTTAATCGGTGTTTGCCCTATAATAACATGTCAAGCTGATATAGCCATCGATTAAATACCGTAGCTAAATATATCAATATGAGAAATCATGACACCTTTTATGTGACTGTAGCCCCGCCCAACATTTTAAAGAGCCAATCATCTTTTTTTGACAGTTTGTTACTTTTGAACGTGTGTTTGTTTGTTTTTGAATGTATCATTTGAGCTCACGAGACAGTTGATACAAATGTTACATTTTATTCCTGATTTAAATCTAACTGACAAAATTCAAAAAAGGGTTTGGTCTTATAAAAGTCATATAAAAGGTCACGCAATGGCTGGAGTTGTGTAAAAAGACTTTAGCAATGCCTGCTTTTCACAGTGCAGTTTATTCGTGATGGATTCAGTGTTTGTTTGTTTGTTCTCATTGAAGAATGCTGTTTGGAATCCGTCGCCGGTTTGATCAAACGTGCGTCTGTCCTTCAAATAGCTGTGCTTCCGTTCCGGAGCGTTCCTGTGGGCTTTTCCCTGTGAATGAGAGATCGCATTTACAAACGCTGGATGCAGAGGAACTGGCCGTTGTTATAGCAACAGGCTGCAGGGCGAATCTGCCCACACACTCGTTTCTGTGTGTGTGTGTGTGTGTGTGTGTGTGTGTGTGTGTGTGTGTCCTGCATTACTACCACTATGGCAGCTTCATCACAAACGCTCTTCTGAATGGAGATGTGTTTCATCAGCAGACGTTCACACGCTTCAGTAAATTCAGTACAAGAATGAAAATCAGAGAAATAATACTTTGCATTAAAAAAACGAAGCTTTTTTGTGGCGTTGTGGCAGTTTCTTGGTAGATTAGGTTCAGTTGGCATTATGATTAGATTGTTGCATCTCTCTGATTTTAACATGCATGTGCGTGTATTCGTGATCTTGATGCATGATGTACGTTCATGATGGTCATTTTCTGACTGTGATGTTTCTGTGTTTCAGGGAAATCCTCCTTGACAATACAGTTTGTGGAAGGTCAGTTTGTCGACTCCTACGACCCCACGATTGAAAACAGTAAGTGAATCAGATCACATCCTACTGCAAAATTAATCATAATCATAATAATGTAAGGTTGACCATAGATAATATGCATTTTTACTGTCCTTGTGACTAGTGTAGTCCGATTCATCAGTGAATGACTCAGTTATGAATCAGTTCTGTGAATATGATTCACTGAATCATTCGATTTGACTCACTGCGCGTCATTCAATCATATCTTATTCAATATGTGTAACATCTCAGATTTAAATCATTGCTGACGAGTTGTTCATTAATAACTTGACGTGTAGCTTAAGTTGAGTGAGTTTTGTTGAAGTAAATGCTGTGATTTAATATAGTTAAGATCAATTATGAGATGCTTCCTCACAAGCACTACATGATGAATAATGCAATTATTAAGAAAACAGAATTAAGTGGAATCAGAATTAAGTGTAAAATCACTATTAGCAGAAAATTCTTTTAGTTGTATTATTAGTAGTAGTAGTATTTTTTTAAAAATGCTTTCAGGATGTTACTGCTGTGATCTTTATTTATTTAGCTCTCGTTATTAAGGACTTCGTCTTTATTCATTTTTTTTATTTCTGTAAATTGAAATCCACTGTATTGTTGTTGTTTTTTTGTTATAAACAAATAAGACAAACACTAAAATAATAAAAAAAACAACAACAGTATACACTATTATACATTATATTTCATTATATGATGTATAAATATTTAAAAGTTGGGCGTACAATTAATCACAAAACCAGATGATGATGTTCGTTGTGGTTGATTTGGACAGACTTATTAACCTTTTAATGGCTTGTTGCTGTGTGTGTGTGTGTGTGTGTGTGTGTGTGTGTGTGTGTGTGTGTGTGTGTGTGTGTGTGTGTGTGTGTGTGTGTGTGTGTGTGTGTGTGTGTGTGTGTGTGTGTGCTAATAATCTGAGTGTATGTTTTCCTGCATGTGTGTGTTATTGTGAAGGTAAACCCTGGTTCTCTTGATTCTCCTGATGTGTCTGCTGTCAGGATGATGTAAGAGTGTGTGTGTGTGTGTGTGTGTGTGAGTGCATGCAGCATCAGCTCTTTTGCTGCTGATCACAGACACACCGAAGCTCCAGATGAACTGATTCTGCTCTCGAGGTCGCTGCGACTTTGAGCAGCTGTTTAAATGGAGCAGACGCTGTTTTATCATTAGCTTATGATGGGATGTTCTTAAAGGGGCAGATCATAATGCAGCTGGAACAGACTTGAGGCCGTTTCTTAAACGGAAGGCTGTATAGGCTGCATACGTCATAAAGAAGATCTTATTTTAGTATATTAATAGTTATAAATTTGACTATTATTCTTAGTTAAGTGTAAATTGTTGTAATATGCTTATGACTCGTGAATGTAATGCTCAGTTAACTGAAATGAACCAGGCTTGATGACGTATGCAGCGACCTGCGGAGGATGCAGCCTTCCGTTTGAGTCGACTCGTAGGGGCGGGGCTTGAGTAAAGTGGATTGTGGCTTCCATCGTGATGACTCCGCCTCCACTGTTATGTTCTGTGCTTGTTGATAAAGGTCCAATCCCTTTCTTTTTGACAAAATAAAATGTATGACGGTTTTCACAAAAATATTGTGCAGCACAACTGTTTTCAAAATTGATAATAATCAGAAATGTTTGTTGAGCAGCAAATCAGTATATTATTATGATTTCTGAAGATCATGTGACACTGAAGACTGCAGTAATGATGCTGAACATACAGCTGCACATCACAGAAATACATTACAGTTTAACACATATTCACATAGAAAACAGCTGTTTTATATTGTAATAATATTTCACAATTTTTCAGATTTTTGATCTGGTGTCTTATTTCTTTTTTTTCAGCATTTACAAAAATGATCACAGTGAACGGTCAGGAGTATCACCTGCAGCTGGTGGACACAGCCGGACAGGTGAGAAACACGTCTGTATTTACACTAACAATACCGGTGAAAACGCATGATTCTGAAACACATTTTAATGCAGAAATGAATTAGGCACAGCTAGACACAGATGCAGTGTTGCTGTTTTTAACTAAAATCACAAAAAATTAAATCATTAAAATTTATTTTAGTTTATTGAAATATAGCTAAAATTAAATATAAATATTAGTACTGTCAAACGATTAATCGCATCCAAAATAAAAGTTTTTGTTTACATAAAGTGTGTGTGTGTGCTGTATATTTATGTATATATAAATACACACATGCATGTATA
>CM071961.1:25744554-25779554 GCA_036784905.1 Acrossocheilus fasciatus | reverse complement strand
ATGGATCTGCTGTATTTTATCAGAGAACACTGTCCGTATGTCCGTGTATTTGGAGCATTCTGTGAGGAAGCGCAGCTCTGTTTCCGTCTGATTCAGATCACAGTGTGAACACAATCTCTGCTCATGTTTTTCTGTGTCTCGTCTCTATCATCAGCTTGTGTCCGCTGAGTCTGTATCTGGTCAGCGTGCCTGAGTTTCAGATGTTTCCAGAATTTAATTGCCCTTTTCTGTGTCTTTATGATTAGAGGATATTTGCCTAATTCTGCCCTGCATGCGTTATTTGTTGTGTGCCGGTGCACGTGTAATATAGATTTACAGAGTTCTGCATGCAGGGTCTCAATTGGATGTTTTTCCCATTTGGTGAGATCTTGATGTGGATTGGACAGTGGACCCCACACCTATAGGAATTAATAGGGATTTCTATCTATCACTCACTCACTCACACACACACACACACACACACACACACACACATCGACATGCTGAGGCTGTGTGTATGTTGTCTGCAGTGTATCGATTCTTTGAGATTCTGCCTCTGTCAGGATTCAGATTTAACTCTTACCTGTCCATCGTTCATAATCACATCTCATTAATGAAAACTAAATAAAACTGAAATAAAAATAAATGAAAACCCCGATAGTAATATTTAAAAACTAATAATAATGATAAAAGCACATACAAGTTACTAAAATTTAAACTAAAATTAAAATGGAAACTAAAAAAAATATATGTAAAAGCTAATATTAATAAAATATTACAATATTAATAAAAACTATAATAGTATATAAATAATGGTAAAATAACACTGGTTTTTATCTGAAAACTCTTCTTAATCAAGGTTTTATCTTTAAATCTAACGCTATCAAAACCATTTTTCAATTAAACAAAAAAAGGAAAATTAAAAAGTTTGAGTTGCTTTATAAACTAACTTGGGGGAAAAACCTGAATAGGAATATTAAAAAAATAACTAATAAAAGTGACAAATGCAACCAACAAAAAATTTAAAAATTGCTGTCAAAAGGAAAACTGAGAATATAAAAATTTAAAAAATGAAAATAACCCCCAGCAGTGCTCTGACTGTCGTGATTAAACAGATGTGTTTGATGCTGTATGTTGTAAACGAGCGTTTCTGTGCGTGCATTAATTAATATCTCCATTCGCTCCATTGGTGTGTGTTTCTTGCTGTTGGTTATTCGGTGCATAAATTTATTAGTTTACACTCTAATAATCTGAATATCAATCTGAATATATATGACTGATAAATCATTGATGTGCGTATAAACATAAGTTATAATTTGAATAATGTTGAATCCATGTGATATCTGGAGTTACTGCAACGCAAGAGTTGAGTCCTGAACGTATCGGTGATTGTGTTCAGATTAACAGGTGTGTATTGTGTCTCTCAGTGTTATCAGCTGTGAAGAGGGCAAAGCTTTGGCAGAATCGTGGAACGCAGCGTTCATGGAGTCCTCAGCCAAAGAGAATCAGGTGATGATGCGTTTCCTGTCTCGCTCCTTCCTCTTCCTCTAGTGTTTTCTGTCTTGCTCGGTTCGTCTGTCTCTGCAGGTGTTTGATTGTCTGGTGATTCTTCTGTGAGACGTGAATGAGTCGATGACGTCCGATCCAGCAGACGTTCAGTGTTTGTATAATAATCAGATCTCGCAGGAGAATCAGCTTTATTTATAGACATTAGTGTTGATGAAGAGCAGCAGCTGATTGCATTCATTCTCTGCTGAATCCTACTGAGTTACAGTGCAGCATTATTATTATTATTATTATTATTATTATTATTATTATTATTATTATTATTAGGGATGTTCTGATACCACTTGTTTTTTTGTACTTACTGATACTGATGCTTGTTTTCATTGTTCATTTAATTTTTTTAATATTAAGTAGAGACACTGTTATTTTAATTAGTGCTGTCAAACAATTAATCAATTTGTTTGCATAATATATGCGTGTGTACTGTGTATATTTATTGTGTGTGTGTGTGTGTATATATATATATATATATATATATATATATATATATATATATATATATATATATATATATATATATATATAATACAAACACATGCAGGTATATTTAATAAAAATGTTATGTTTACATATTAAATATATTTATATATAAGAATAAAAATATATAAATGTATATACATGTAAATATTTTCCAAATATATCCTGTATGTGTGTGCATTTATTTATTTATATATATATATATATATATATATATATATATATATATATATATATATATATATATATATATATATATATATATATATATATATATACGCACACAGTACACACACGTGAACAAAAAATTATTTTGGAAGCGATTAATCGTGATAGTGTTTAATATTAATTTAATATAATATTAATATCCCTGAGATACTATTATTTGTTTTAAATTACTTTTTTTATTTTTATTTATTTTCTATATAGTTTTAACTAATTCATTACAGCTTAGTTATTTTAGTACATCAAGTTAAACTAAATGAAAATGAGAATTAATTTCTTGGCAACTAGCTGAAATAAAATAAGTTCATTTCGTATATTTAATTTTATTTCATGCATCACATTTTTATGTATTTTTGTCCAGCAAATAATCCCGAACTGGGTAATTTAAAACTGCATACTTTTGTGCAATAATATAATATCGATGATTAATGCATCAATATGACAATGAAAATTCTATGCAAAATTATTATTTGATAATAAATCCGTTTATGATGCCCAGTGCATTAAAAATTCATTTCTTGTTCATATTACAAATTTGTGGCCTATTTTCAGTGGTAAAATTTAAATTTAATTTTTTTTTTTATTGTTTTTGCATTAACATAATGAGATTTTGGTGAAGAGAATTTGACAGAACAAATATTTACACCTTTAATTATTTCATATTTTACATGTGTTGTTTCAGTCCTGTTTCAAGATGTTAACAGGACCATGCCATTGATTTTTATATTTATTTATTTTTTCTCCTGTTTTAATATATTGCTAAATTTATATTTGCATCTTTGCCTTTCTGGCATTCTTCTTTAAAATAAAAAGTTAAAGGAACACTCCACTTTTTTTGGAAATAGGCTCATTCTCCAACTCCCCCAGAGTTAATAAGTTGAGTTTTACCGTTTTTGAATCCATTCAGCCGATCTCCGGGTCTGGCGAGAGCACTTTTAGCATAGCTTAGCATAGATCATTGAATCCAATTAGACCAGTAGCATCGCGTTCAAAAATGACCAAAGAGTTTCGATATTTGTCCTATTTAAAACTTGACTCTTCTGTAGTTATATCGTGTACTAAGATCGGCGGAAAATGAAAAGTTGCGATTTTCTAGGCTGATATGATTAGGAACTATACTCTCATTCCGGTGTAATAATCAAGGAACTTTGCCTCCGTAACATGGCCGCGGCAGGCGCAGTGATATTACGCAGCACCTGAAAGTAGTCCCCAGCCATGTTACGGCAGCAAAGTTCCTTGATTATTATGCCGGACTGGGAGTATAGTTCCTAATCATATATGCCTAGAAAATCGCAACTTTTCATTTTCCGCCGATCTTAGTACACGATATAACTACAGAAGAGTCAAGTTTTAAATAGGACAAATATCGAAACTCTTTGGTCATTTTTGAACGCGATGCCACTGGTCTAATTGGATTCAATGATCTATGCTAAGCTATGCTAAAAGTGCTCTCTATTTCCAAAAAAAGTGGAGTGTTCCTTTAATGCCAGAATTAAAATTGACTTTTTTTTTTTTTTGACTGCTGGTAGTGTTGTTTTATCTTTTTGAGATACTAGTATAGTTGTTTTTTTAAATATTTAAAATAGCTTTTATTTTTATATCTTCTGCTTTCGTGTTAATTTTTGTTAAATTTTTAGTACTTTTGATGTGTTTTTGTTATTTTTGAGTTTTGTTGTTTTAAAATGTTTATGTAGCTTTTATTAATTTTAGTTTTAATTATTTTAGAACATCAATAAAACAAAATGAAAATGAGATGTTTAATTTTAAATACTAAACGTTTAATATTAAAACGTTTAAATTTTTTTTTTTAATTTTTAAATTAAATTATTTAATTTTTATGTTTTATTTTTAATTTATTTCAAGTAACAAAATAAATTTTATATTTATTTTATTTTTTTTAAAATCTAAAGTGGTGTTAGTAGAAGATAAAGTGATGAAAGGATCCCGATCATGATTTTTTTCGCGTGTGTTCGCAGACGGCCGTGGAGGTGTTTAAGAGGATAATCCTGGAGGCGGAGAAGATGGACGGCGGCGCTCCTCAGGGCCGGACACCCTGCTCAATGATGTAGATAACCCCGCCCCTCCCTACCCTGGCCCCACCCCCTGCCGCCCCTGGCCCCGCCCCTCTCCCACAGTCTGCCCCGCCCACCGGAGAACCAGCACAAACTTTTCTAGCAAGCATGTTTGTTTGAGGCTGGAGTTTGGGCTTGACTCGTGTTTTCTGGTCTAGTTCTAGGTTTAACGGATTTGAACAGGGTTCAAGACATTGATCTTGAGATGTTTGCTAGAAAAGTCTGTTTCCAGCCCCTCCTGCAGCACTGGACACTGGGAAACCAATCCCTCTACTTGAAGTGGCTAACTGCCTGTTTCCTGCATATAGACATGTCGGCTTTTTCTTTTAAATCTTTTTATACTTCATTTGACTTAATTTTTTAGTTGTGTGATATTTTTCTTTTATTTATTCCTTTGTGAGACAGAATCTGTCCGTGAATAACACACACACACACACACACACACTCGCGCGCATCTTCAGCCTTACGTTTGCGTTTCGCTCTTCTCTACCTCTCATCCTCCTCTCTGTTCCCCAAACCCTCTGGAATTTGTATATCGTGTTTCTTAAACGGTAATTATGGCCAATAAAGTTGGCAGCATTCATTCAGTTGTGAATGTTGTTGGACTTTTTTGATTGTAATCATTAAACGCAGCATTTTGTTTCACTATCACTCGAGTCGCTTGCTGTGATTTAAAGAAATATGACTGTTACTAATTACACACATTCACTGACAAAACTGTGTTCTAATGAGAAAATACTTTGACTTTTATATTTTTATTTATATATATATATATATTATTAATTTTTTTTTAATTCATATTAATTTTTGGTGTGCTAAAATATTAATGTATATAAATGTCTCATGCATAATTTAAATAATATATAAGATTTTGGGGATATAGATAGATAGATAGATGTAACATTTTATAATTATGTATAAATTTTGCATTACAGTGGCATTTTGATGAGGTAAAATATACAGCATTTTTCATTTAAAGTTGATTTCCTTAAATATATGAAACTAAAACGGAAATAAAAATTAAATACTTCTATAGAATTTTTTTTTTTAATAATACAAATGATAAAAAACACAACAATGTTAATAAAACTAAATGAAAACGCATTCAGATAGAAAATATAAAAGTTAAAAAAAAAATACTTAACTAAAAAAAAAAAAAATTTCAGATACATTTCTCAATTTTATTTAGTTTGTTGATTTCCCAAATTCAAACTAAAGCTGAAATAAAAGTTAATAAAACTACAAAGACGTATTTAAAAATAAATAAATTACAAAAAAAACGCACAAAAAAACATTAAAATCTAAAATTAAAATATGAAAATAAAAGCTGATTTAATGTATTAATAAAACTATAATATCATATAAAAATCTCAAGCTTTTGACTTGGTTTTGTCAGGTTTATATAAACTCATTCATCTCTGTTAAGCCTCGAAGAAATTCAAATATTTTAGAAATCCATTTAAAATATTCCAGGTATTTCTTTATTTTCTGTTTGAATCAGAATATTTCAGACTGAATGTGTTTTCTTGTGAATATTGCTTTAATCCGTCCTGTCGGTCTTCCACAAAAATCCCTTGAACGAACAGAAGCCGCTTCCTGAATGACATCATCCTGCAGGAAGTGACCTCATTCTGGAGGGAAAACCGAACACGTCAGTAAGTATCGGTGGATTTGATAAATTCTGGGATGTTTTGATGGTTTGTGTTGCTCTAAAAACATTCATCCTGTTTGATCAAACAAACAAGATCAGTTTTATAAGATAAAAAAGTTCAAAACATGCTTAAAATATGTATTTATTTATTTATGTTGAATTAAGCAGAGGGTTTAATAGAGTCAGATTCATAAACGCTCAGCAAGATGAATGTGATCTGAACAAGATTAATATTCTGATAAACACCAGGCCGGATGATCTGATTAAAGACTAATTACACGTGTAATAATGAATCTGAAATGACTGCAGTTTGATTAAAAATGTGAAGTACAGTCACAGATTTGGTGGTTTCTATTGTTTACTGAAAGAACAAGACGTTTTGCTTCATAAAAGATCTTTTTATAGTCTGTATGTGTGATTAATTAAATTAAAATAAAATGCTTGAAATAAAATGTTTAAAAAAAACTTATTTCAGCTACAACATTTCTCATTTTTGTTTACTTTGAGTCGATTTCCTTGAATATCTACCACTAAAATTAAAGCAATATATACATACAAACATTTCATATATGTGTGTGTATATATATATATATATATATATATAACTAAAATACAAATGGAAAGTATAAAAATAAAAACTAAATTGAAACGTTAACTAAAACAAAACATACTTGATTACTATTAAATCAAATGTTAAAATTAAATACTGCATTTCTCATTTTCATTTAGTTTCAGGTGATTTCCTTAAAACTGCAACTGAAATAAAACTAATAAAGAAATATATAAAAAATATAATATAAATCACTAAATAAAATGTATTTTTAACAACTAAACAAGCTAATCAAAACTACAAAAAACAACTAATTTAAAACTAACTAAAAGTAAAATACAAATAGAATGAATATATATATATATATATATAATATTATATAACTATTGTTAACATAAACTAATTAAATAAAATAAATTTAAATACATTTCAGTTATATATTTCCTTAACCAAAACTGTAAATAAAAAGTAATAAAAGTATAATATATATATATATAAACTAAAATTAAAATACCACTAAAAAACAAAAATAAAAACAATTCAGAATATGAATTGAAAATATATTTATTATACTTTATTAAATCAGTAGCAGTGATGTATCTGTCTGTTCTGAATTTGATGCATTTGTTGAATCCGTTCAGATGTGAGTGAAGCATAAAGAGTAAAACGTGAATAATCCTCGTGAACATCTTGCTTCAAACCCCTGATACGAGAGCAGAAGTGCTCGGCTCGGTCAGAATGAGACACAAAGTCGAGCGAAGCAGAATCTATTGCGCTCAAAGCCCAGAATCAGCAGGACGAGGAAAGCGTGGCGTCAGCAGAAGCCTAAAGCTCTTCATTGTGCTGCGGATCTCGCGAGACGCTGTCGCCCGCCGCGCGCAGTATATATTGACCCGTCCAACTTTTCCCTCTCACACTTTGGTGCGTGTGGGTGAGTTTGGACACAATCCAGTGGAGATGTCGCAGTATTCTGGAAAGGTAAGCGTGTGATTGGTCAGCAGAGTTTAGGCCAGAAGCCATCAAACCCCGATCTCTGACCTCCTTTAGGCCCCTTCACGCCTGCAGGGTCATTTTACTATCACTGAGATACTATTATACATTTAGTTCATATTTAGATTTTATTTTTTATATATATGTGCATATATATATATATATTTATTTTTTATTTTATTTTGTTTTAACTTTTTTTTTGTCATTTTTATTAGTTTTTGTTGCTTTTAAATGTTTATACAGTAGTTTTCACTCATTTTTATTTATTAGTATTAGTTTATTTCTCTTTATTTCTTATGTAGTTTTTATTTATTTTAATACTTCAATTTATACTATGAAATGTTGCCTTTGCAACTAGCTGAATTAAAAAAAAAAAAAAAAATTAATTTTTATATTTTCTGTTTTCATTTTCATATTAGTTAACGTTTTAGTATTTTTTTGTCCCTTTTATTAGTTTTTTTTTTTTTTTTTTAAAGTCTAGTTTTTATTCATGTTTAATTATTAGTTTTAGTTTTTCTGAATTTTTATAAATGGGTTTTTTATAAATTCTCTTTATTTCAATTCATGTTTATTCTAAATAATGCTTTAGTTAACAATAAATCTCTACTTGGAGAGTTTCTGACATCATATTTACAGTTTGACTTTGTAATTTTAGTTTAAGTTTTAGTATGTTTTTTAATATGTTTAGTATTTTAGTATTAGTATTTTTTATGTCTATATCATTTTAATCATTTTTATTTGTTAGTTTTAGATTTAGTTGTATTTTTATGTAGTTTTAGTTTACACTGGTACTTTAGATCAAATGTAACAAAAAAGAGAAATGTTGCCATGGGATTTTTTTTTTTTTTTTTTTAATGGTTTTAATTCAATTTTAAGTAATGTTTTTAATTATTTTAGTTTCAGTTAACAGTAATAACCTTGGCTTGGAGAGTTTATCATCTTTTTTATTTGTAGCGTAGTAAGCGTTTTCTTCGCTCAACCCTGAAGCCCCTTCGCTTCCCATTTCTGTGCTGAATTATTATTATTTTTTGTATTATTTATTGCCAAACAACATAATTGTCTGGAATTTCTTGGTGAGCTCAAACACAAACACATTCGTGCATGCATACGTAAATTATTCCAACTATTAATGAAATACAGATGCATAAGAGTTTAAAACATGGGCCATCCTACAATAGCTACGGTTCAAAAAGCATGCAGACAATAAAATATAAATAATAAAAAAAGAGAGAACACAAGCAGACATTTATGTTATTCTCAAACCTGGAACATAACACATAGCATGATTTGGGATTGAGAGGGCTTCAGATAGCTGCTGATGTTTGACTGAAAGCCTGGCTCTGCTCCTCAGATCGTGTTTTACGAGGGCCGCTGCTTCACCGGCCGCAGACTGGAGGTCTATGGAGAATGCGATAACTTCCAGGACCGCGGCTTCATGAACCGGGTGAACTCTATCCGCGTGGAGAGCGCCGCCTGGATCTGCTTCGATCATCCGGACTTCAAGGGCCAGCAGTACATCCTCGAGCGCGGAGAGTACCCCGAGTTCCAGCGCTGGAACGCACACAACGATCACATGGGCTCCTGCAAACCAATCAGGATGGTGAGAACACCTCGGCCATCTTCATCTGACCCTCCAGCTCTAGCACGCTCTATTCATTTATAACTACTTAGAAAAAGAAAAAAAAAAAAACTCTAACTCTAGCTTAATTTTTCTGTTCTATTTGTGTATGTATGTGTATATGTGTGTGTATGTGTGTGTGTGTGTGTGTGTGTGTGTGTGTATATATATATATATATATATATATATATATAATATTATTATTATTATTATTATTATTATTATTATTATTATTAATTTTTTTTTTTTTTAACTTGAGACATGCGACACATTTATGAGGCCATGCATTAAAACATAGCATGACACCCTATGATTTATTTACTATTTTAATTTTTAAAAACCTTTGTACTATTTATAAATACATCATATATATATATATATATATATTTTACATTATAGCCTTTAAACATTATATATTAATTTATCACTATGGAAAATTAAGTTGTTATTTTAGAATATCGTATATTTTTGTAAATATTTTAAATTAGCCTAGTATTTATTTTTAGATTTTTCCATTTTCATTTTAATTTCATAAATTTTTTTAGCTAGTAATCTTTTTGTGGGTTTTTGTTATTTATAGTATTTATTTTTTTTGAGATCGTCTATTTTTAATAATTTTAATTTTAGTAAAGAATTTAATAATTTTGTTGTCTTTGTCATTTTAGCATGTTTCTGTTTCTATTTTTAAAGAATTTTTACTCTAGTTTTTCCGTTTTAATTTTAGTTCTCAGTTAAAATGTCGAAATGTTGGCAAAAAGCTGACAAAAAGTAATTTTATTTTATCATTTATTTTATTTATTTTTTTTAGATTGGGATGTGGTAGGCCTGTATCATTCAATATTGTAGCCTATACTTCATACTTTAGAAATATGTGAAAAATTTGTCATGAAATTTTGCTAGAATTTTCTAGCAAAAAACACTCCCTGTTATAAGGACTTAATAAGAATAACAAATGTTTATGTCTAGTGTTGTATGTTTATATTTCTGTTTAACTATGTCCTGTATGACCACACACACACTATCAAGGGCTTGAGTGCACTAAACACGACAGGGTTAACACACACACACACACACACACACACACACACACACACGCACGTGTCATGATTGGTGTTCTGCTTGTCTTCAGCACGGCGAGCAGTACCGCATGCAGCTGTTCGAGGGCTGTAACTACACGGGTCAGTGCATGGATCTGTGCGACGACTGTCCCTTCCTTCAGAGCCGCGGATTCAACACCAACTGCATCAACTCCGTGCGAGTGTTCGGAGACGGAGCGTGAGTCACTCGTCACTCCTGCACTAACGAGACCCTCACACTCATTCAGAGTAATTAAGATCACAGATGCTGCAGGTGCTCCAGTCTCTCACCGTTTGTGATCGCTTTAGTGTCAGATGCGCTTATAAAAGTACACATGTGACCATACAAACTTATACAAGTTAAAAATAGTTTAAAGTGCAGCATTTCTTCTAGAAAAACAAATTAGTGATGAACACCATTGTTATTTTAGTATTATTTATTTACTATTATAGTCTTAATATTTAGCTTAATTACTTAATTTAGTTTTTATTTTAAATTAAGTTTTAATGATGTTGTGAGTTTTTATCTTTTTTTTTTAAAATTTAGTACTTATTTTGTAAACGTAAAAATTTGTAAAAGTTTTACAAGTTAATTTTTTTCATCAAATATTAATTCTTTACTATATTACTTTATTTAAATGACCAACATTTAGTTTTAGTTTTTTATTTTGAAATTGTTATCTCTATTAGTCTGTTATATTATTTCTATTTAATTTTTATTATTACTTTAGAACTTACATTTTTATTTCAGTGCCAGCAACATCTCTTAAAGTTTGTTTTTCATCTAATATTCATATTTTATTTCAGCAGTATTTCTATTTTTATCTTATTTTTAGTTTTAGTTTAAGTTAATACTTGTTGTTATATACTTTTGTCTTCTTATTTTTTATATATTTCTATTTAGCTATATTTTTTGTAATTTTGGTGCTACAATTTTTTGAAGTTCAAGTTTCCCTTAATATTCATATTTTATCTTTTTTTTTTTATTTCACCTTTATTCCAATTACCATCTCTTTTGTTTTAGTTAATGTGCTTTTTCCATTTTTATTAGTTTCTTTTTATATTTCTATTTAGCTTACATTTTTATTTAATATTATATGCTTTTGTCTTTTTATTATTTTTTAAAATATATTTCTATTTAGCTTTATTTTTTATTTTTTAGTAATTTTAGTGCTTTTTTAAGTTTAAGATTTTCATTAATATTAAATTTTTATCATTTTATTTTATTTTTTTCGTAAATATATCAAAACTCCATTTTTGATTAGTAATATGCATCGCTAAGAACTTCATTTGAACAACTTTAAAGGTGATTTTCTCAATATTTGGATTTTTTTGCTCCCTCAGATTCCAGATTTTCTAATAGTTGTATCTCAGACAAATATTATCCGATCCTAACAAACCATACATCAATGGAAAGATTATTTATTCAGCTTGTGTCAGCAATGCTGTATAAATCTCTATCTATAAACTCTGTGGTATGTGGTCTGATCTTCAGGTGGGTGATGTATGAAGAGCCGAACTTCCGCGGCCGCATGTACATCGTGGAGCGAGGTAATTACTGCAGTCATAACGAGTGGCAGGCGCAGAATCCCAACATCCAGTCCATCCGCAGGGTCGTCAACTACTTCTAAACCCTCCATCCTCCCGTGACCCCGTTTCTCACTCAATATGTAAAATAAACTCTCAAAACCACAGTCAAGATGGTATTTTATCACACAAGAGTCTCTGTGTCTGTCTCTGGACTTCATCACACCGCCATCAACATCAGTTCAGCTTCACATTTATAAACACTACTCTTCAGACGCTTGGGTTCAGTCTGTTTTTCTTTAAAGAAATTAATACATTTATTCATAAAGGATGCATTAAATTGACCAAAAGTGTCATTTATAATGTTACACAAGATTTCTATTTCAAATAAATGCTGTTCTTTTGAACTTTCTATTCATCTGTGAATCCTGAAAAATAAAATCTTTCACAGTTTCCACAAAAATATCGTGCAGCACAACTGTTTTCAACATTGATAATAATCAGAAATGTTTGTCGAGCAGTAAATCAGTATATTATTATGATTTCTGAAGATCATGTGACACTGAAGACTGCAGTAATGATGCTGAAAATACAGCTGCGCATCACAGAAATAAATTACAGTTTAACACATATTCACATAGAAAACAGCTGTTTTATATTGTAATAATATTTCACAATTTTTACTGTATTTGTGATCAAATAAATGCAGCCTGGGTGAGCAGAAGAGACCAATTTTTTTTAGAAATATATAAAAATTCAATTTTGAATCACTCTTTTACCTTCACTAGTTCATTTTAAATGACAAATCTCAAATAAAATAATAAAATCACAATTTATATATATATATATTTGAAAACTACACTAAAAAAAAAATATTGAGTAGATTTACTCAGACACAATTTTCACATTACTTGTTAATTTCACAATTAAATACTAAGAAACATATTCCAATGATCTTTTTTCTTATTCACAACTTGAATTTTTATATTTTAAAAATGCAGTGAGAATAAAAAATGTGGACACCGTCAACGTTCACAACGAGCGAATCTTTATTGCATGTTCAACAAACATTATAAACCGGAACAAAAGAATCAGAATCGAACTGAAAGGAATGAAAGCTGAACTGAACCGATCATGAAATTAGTGTAGAATCACCATCAAACCAAACAAACACATTCCCTTCAGCCGATCTTTAAATAAAAATAAATCAGTCGTTCTTTGACATACATCATAAATCAAGCTTCAGAATATTACACAAGTTATTAACAGATATTACTATTATTATCATTGTATAAATCCAAGGTTCTCTTCTTTTTTGATCGAGTGTTATCTGAAACAAATAAAATGGCACACATTCTCAGCTCGTTAATGAACGCGGAGCAGGTTTTATCCGGAGGAGGAGCTCTGTTTCTCCAGACTGGATCTGATCTGCACCATCAGCTGCTTCTCCTCGTCCAGCGTCAGATCCAGATAATCTTCTTCATGTCTGGGAATGTCCTCCAGAACCTCGTTCACCAGCTCCTCGTCCAGACGACTCGAGCCGGACGCTGAACACAAGCACAGCTCGCACCGATCATCATCATTATTATTAGATAAAACAATAATAAATTACAAAAATAAATACTAAAAATAATTGTTTATACATCTTAATTATTTGTAAATAATACAAATAATAAATTTATATATATAAATTTATTATTTTATACACACACACACACACACACACACACACACACACACACACATATGAACTGCATATTATATACATAATATATAATATATATTTTTATACATTTTTTTAAGTTTGAATTTATTGTCATCTTTATTTGTTTTTTTTATAAATTAGAATAATTTATTATTGTTTGGGAATAGTTATATATATATATATATATATATATATATATATATATATACACACATATTGATTGACAATTGATTTTTATTACAAATAAATAATGGCATTATATAAATCTGTGTAATTATAATACTTTTTTATGTAGTTATAATATGTAAATATAATATGTATGTATTTTTGTATTTTTTTTAGTATTCATCTAACTTTCCTTTTTTGTGTTTTTTTAATATATATATGTCTTATTCAAATTTTTTTCTATTTAAAAAAAATCTGATTTGTTTCTGTTTCTTGACATTATTGTGTTATATATATATATATAACAGTTGACATATATTTACATTTTTAAATATTTATTTTTATATTTTATCATTTTTTTGTATTCATTTTTTGTTTTTAATCTGTGTTGATCATATATTATGTGTGTGTGTGTGTGTGTGTATATATATATATATATTTTTTTTTTTAAATAATGTGTTTATAATGTTTTTTTAAACAGTCTCTTTTTAAATATCCATATTTTTTTAATGTAAAAAGTTTTTTTAAACACAGAAAAGATTATATTTCTGTAAGTTGATCATATATTGTATATTATGTTTTCACTGATCACGTGAGCGTATGGAGGTCTCACCGGTGGAGTCGGAGGAGGTGCTGGGCTCCTCGGAGGAGGAGGATGGAGGTGATGGAGACAGGAGGTCCGGAGGAACCACACCCTGGTTATCCAGCAGCATCTGTGTGGCCAGAGCCAGATCGTCTCCCATGATCCTCAGCGCCGAGTCGGCCATGTCCCGCTGAAAGCCCAGCGCCAGCAGCTGCTCAAACACACACAGAATCATCAGCATCATCCGCGTCTCACAGCTGGATTCACGCATGAACACACACACAGGAACACACCTGATCCAGGTTAGTCTGTGTGTCTGAACTCTGAGCTTCAGCTTCAGCTTCAGCGCCGTCCAGCAGAACCTGCAGAACAAACACCATTCAGTCTCAGCACGGACCCGTTTATAACACTGAGTGTTTGCTCGGCTGCAATACGTCTATAGCATGTTTCCTTTATTAGATGTCTTCAAGATGTTTATGATTTCATTTATTCTGTATTCATCTATTTTTTTCCCTTCATTTTTTCCTATTTTATATAAAAAAAAAAATTATATATATATATATATATATATATATATATATATATATATATATATATATATATATATATATATATATATATATATATATATATATATATATATTTTAGAAATTATCAAAAGTTTTTTTCTGTTTGTTGATCATATATTGTGTCTGTTTTCTCTTTTCATTCAATATAAACCTGAACATTATTTATAAGTATGCATAACTGAATGAATAAATTAATTCATTTATTAATATGCATAAATTCAAATAATTTATGCATATTAATAAACCCTTGCATTAATTTGTTTCGTTTCTTTTGCAAAATGATTTTTTTTTTTAAATCTGGCAAAAAAAAATTTTTACACATATTTTTTCTTTTCATTCACTATAAATGTAAACAATAAAATACTGAATATTTTATACATATGCATATTAATTTTTTATTAATTTGTTTTAAACTTTTTTCTTTTTTTTGCAAAACATTTAAAAACCTGAAAAGATGTTTTTTTTTCTGTTTGTTGCTCATCTATTGGGTCTGTTTTATTCTGTTCATTCAGTAAAGTGTTCATTGTGTGTGCGTGTGTGAGATTGAGAGTGTGTGTGTGTGTGTGTGTGTGTTCTGACCCCGTAGGCCTTGTCCACGTCTCCTCTGGTCTGATGGAGGGCTCTGGCGGCGTCTCTCTTACTGAAGCCCAGCTCCACCAGAGTGTTGATGTCCTGCAGACGGCGCCTCCTCTTCTCTCGCTCTCGCACCTTCAGCTCCTTCTTCTCCTGATGAGACAGCAGCTCATGTTTAACTCACGTGAGGAAAGGCTGTGGTGTTTTATGAATATGTTTGCGCTGCAGCACCTTCTTCTTCTGCCTGATGAGCTTCTCTGCCTCCTCCACGTCTCCTCGACAGGCTCTCAGACCCAGACGAGCCTCCTGCTCCGAGAAACCCAGAGTCATCAGCTGGAGCATCTTCTCAGGGTCCAGACACAGCTGACCATACAGCTCCTCCACCTGACCAACACACACAGATGAGTCATACTCTAAGAGAATCAAACGAGTCATATATAGAAGAATCGAACGAGTCATATCTAGAAGAATCAAATGAGTCATATCTAGAAGAATCAAACGAGTCATATCTAGAAGAATCAAACGAATCATATCTAGAAGAATCAAATGAGTCATACTCTTAGAGAATCAAACGAGTCATATTTAGAAGAATCAAGAGTCATATCTAGAAGACTCAAACGAATCATATCTAGAAGAATCAAATGAGTCATACTCTTAGAGAATCAAACGAGTCATATCTAGAGGAATCAAGAGTCATATCTAGAAGACTCAAACGAGTCATATCTAGAAGAATCAAACAAGTCATATCTAGAAGAATCAAACGAGTCATATCTAGAAGAATCAAACGAGTCATATCTAGAAGAATCAAACAAGTCATATCTAGAAGAATCAAACAAGTCATATCTAGAAGAATCAAACAAGTCATATCTAGAAGAATCAAACGAGTCATATCTAGAAGAATCAAACGAGTCATATCTAGAAGAATCAAACAAGTCATTTTCTATAAAAATTCAATGAGTCATATGATATAAGTACCAAATGAGACATATTCTATAAGAATCAAATGAGTCAAATTCTACAAATCAAACAAGTTGTATTATATAAATATGAAATGATGTATACTATAAGAATGAACTGAGTCATATACTAAGAAACAATTCTGAAGCATTTTATTGTTCACCTGAAATGTCTTTCTGTTGTTTAGAAAACCTGTAAAAGTCTATATGGTCAGTTAAATGTATTTAAAATAATGTTGCAATGCAATGCAAAAAAAGTTCTAAAAATACTTTAATTTTCTTTATGAAAACATATATTCATAAAGAAATTTATATTATATTATAATCAAATAATACATATAAATATTTTACTTTTTTTTTTTTACTGGGTTTAAATATATATATATATATATATATATATATATATATATATATATATATATATATATATATATATATATATATATATATATATATATTAAAATATATTATTTATTGGTAATATTTTTTATTTTAAAAATAGAAAATAAAATACATTTGATATGTTTCATAAAATGAGCTATCTATTTTTTGTATTTATTTTTTTATTTTAAATTTGTTTATTTATTGGATTTTTAAATAAATTTATTTATTTTGTATTTTATTGTTTAGAATAAACCATTTTTCTTACTATACCTCTATGATTTCTCTATGGACAATTAAATATATAACATTTTCATTAAAATATAAATAAATAAAATTAATGAAAATGTACTTAAAAAAATTTACATATTTTTTTATTTACCAATTTTTTTTTTATTTGATGGTTTTTTATATTATATCTATTTTTTTTATTCGATTTTTTATTAGCATTATTTCATGAACAAATGTGTTGGGCGAATGATTCAAAGATTCGTTCCAAATACTCCATCTACTGGTGTATCACTGAACAATTGTGAACGAGTCTTTTTGTTGAACAGAATCAAAAGATTCAGATCACTGGGATGAATCTCAATCTGCAGTACTAGCACTTGATGCTCTTTTGAGTTTGGTAATCAAAGTAAATAAACAGTAACAGAGACAGAATAATTAAAAATGTAAGCATTTACGTTTCTGAGCTTGTTTAACGCTTGGTTCTTCTTGCCATCATGATAGGCCAGCAGACTCTGGAGCAGATAGAGCCTCAGAAAGAGCACGTCCTCGCCTCCGGTGTGACCCTGAGAGCCAGAAACACATGACATACGCTGTAAAACACACGCGTGTGTGTGTGTGTGAAGCTCAGCGTTCAGATGCTCGAGGTGTTTCTCAGACCTTGATCTGCTGCAGACGGCTCTGCTGCTCTCCGTAGCATCTCTTGAAGCAGTCCTCGGCTCGTTCCAGACGCTCTCTAGCATCGTTCAGACAGTCGAGCTGCTGCAGAGCCTGATAACACCAAACCACATCCAGCTGCAGAACAGCGTAGTTATCCACCGTCCTCAGCAGCGCAGAGTTACACTTACTGCACAACACACACATTAACAAACATCAGCAGATGCATTCAAGATAATGATCACAGCACAGCACTGGATTAACACTCCACAGGTCCTAAACCAATCAAATCTATCATAGTCTATTAGAATCAAAGGTGTCGTATTCTACAAGATTCAAATGAGTCATATTCTAAGAATCTAACCAGCTGTATTCTAGAGGAACCAAATGTGTTATATTCTACAGGAATCAAAGGAGTTGTGTAATATAAGAATCAAATGAGTCATATTCTAAGAATCAAACAAGTCATAGTCTACAAGAATCAAAGGTGTCACATTCTACAAGATTCAAATGAGTCATATTCTAAGAATCTAATCAGCTGTAATATTCTACAAGAATCAAAGGAGTTGAATCAAATGAGTCATATATTCTAAGAATCAAAAAATCCATATTCTACAAGAATCAAAGGTGTCGCATTCTATAAGATTTAAATATAAGAGTCGTATTCTAAAATCAAACAAGTAGAATTCTAAAAGAATCAAACGCACCATATTCTATATCAAAAGAGGTGTTTGATTATATTATAGAATACAATGCATTTGATTCTTTTGCAAGTCATTTGATTCTTAGAATATGACTCATTTGATTCTATAGAATCCAATCAATGAAATGAGTCATATATTATAAGAGTCAAATGATTGATACTCTAAGAATCAAATGAGCTGTTTTCCAGAAGAATCAAAGGCCTTGCATTCTGCAAGATTTAAATGAGTCATATTCTATAAGAAGACGATTTCAGCTATAAAGCAGCTCAAAAAAAGACACTAGAGTCATTATTCAGCTCAGTATGGTTCAATGTTGATTCAATTCAGTTCAGTTCAATAACAGTGTTGATATTTCAAAGTTCATCAATTCTGAAACAGATTCGAATTAGCTATAAAGCAGCGCTTCAGAAGACAGCACTGATGTCACTGTATTATTTGCATACTGAACTGTAATTGGCGGTTTTTCATGCATTTATTTACATACTGATTGCATAATGATTGCTCTTTGCTTTTTTGCAAATATACAGCCAGAAAAGAAACCTGAAGCTGGAACAGTGAACAGTCATGATTGATTCTAAGGTTTGATTCTTTTATTCCGCATGTTTTCTCATGCTGTCGGTAGTGTTTGATAAAGTCGTACTTGAACTGTTCGTCGGCCTGCAGCAGGTGAGAAAGAGCAGCGCTGTGGTTCCTCTTCTTCATCAGAGCTCGACCTTTCTCGTGGAAACCCATGGCCAGGATCAGAGCCTGACCAATACAAGAGATCAGACATTAATGCAAGCGACACAAACTAATAACGCTCTACTAAAGCAATGCATTAAGAGAAAAAAAGTCCCACTAATGCATAAGGAGATACTGTATGCACACTAAGGAATTCATCTCATCTCTGTGAGGTTCAGAAGACTGGAAGACACATATATAGGAAAACTCTTCACAGTAACATGAATACAGTGGGATTCACCTTCCTCTCGCTGTCAGGGATCTGCAGCGGATTTCCCTTCTGATCAGCGATCTCTAAGAACGGGGTGGTGGCTGGATCTTCACTCCCGTCTGATGGATACAGAAATGATAATAAGATATAATACATATATGTGATCCTGGACCACAAAACCAGTGTCAATTTTTCGAAATTGAGATTTCTACATCATCTGAAAGCTGAATAAATAAGACAATATTTGGCTGAAATCTGGAATCTGAGGGAGCAAAAAAATCTAAATACTGAGAAAATCGCCTTTAAAGTTGTCCAAATGAAGTTCTTAGCAATGCATATTACTAATCAAAAATGAAGTTTTGATATATTTACGGTAAGAAATGTACAAAATATCTTCATGGAACAAGATCTTTACTTAATATCCTAATGATTTTTGGCATAAAAGAAACATCTATAATTTTGACTCATACAATGTATTGTTAGCTATTGCTACAAATATAGCTGTGCTGCAGGGTCAGATATGTGACTTCAAACAGGTTTGTAGGATCAGTCCTACAAATATATTTTGTGTCTTATCAAAGATTTTTTGAAACTTTTTTTATGTTGTTGTTAAAAAAAAATAGGAGCAGAAGAAAATGACAAGGACAAAGTTACAAAAGAAATAAAGAGCGCAGGTAGGTTTAGCACTCAGGTTCACAAAACACCACAGAAATTGAATAATCAAACGTAAAATAAAACCCTGCACAGTCTTTACTGTATGAATTAAACATACTAATCTTTATTAAAGCTACAGAAGCGATCAGTCAAGAGCAGAGACTGATTTTCTCTTTTATTTTGTTGTTTGATTACCATTAATGACAAAGACAGCAGCAGGTATATTAGGCTGCTGTCACTTTAAGAGCTAATGCATGAATCCAACTGATATTTTTATGGGAATACTGGGCATTTTGACTTAATTTTGGTTGTATTTGACCATTTAAGCGCATCATAAGCAGCTTTCTGTGTGCGTGCATCAGTTAATCCGGCTTATTGCACTTAATAACTCTTAAAATTAAGAACGTTCTGCACTTTTTTTCTTTCATGCATTTTCTTTAGTCAGTAACTTTAAATGGTGCTTTTTTTGTGATTATTTTGCAGTTAAATGACGAATCCAACATAAAAATCGGCTTATTGATTTTGCATCACAGATCTGTGAGGCGCTGGAGAATGTCTTGTGACTGTATCCTGAAGGTTCACCTCTCTCCGACAGGATCTGGAAACCCTTCTGCGTTCTCTGCAATCCTTCATCCTGCTGGCGCGTCTTCTCCTCGTTCTTCAGCATTTCAGTCTTCTCCTGCTCCGAGCACACAACCAGCACCATGATCTTACTGTTGGTCTTCACATTCTGTTCATCAAGCCTCTTTCCTTAAACGAACACGGATCATGTTACAATGTGCAGTAATTAATACATCTGTGAATAAAGGCTCTAATATAAACACTGCGTATTTACCTGGAGACAGTGTTTTTCCCGTCAAAATCAGATTAAAGTGTTTGAATCCATACTCTTCACTGATCCTTTAAAGCAGAATAAGTTTAAAATTAAACACAAAGACTGAAAAAAATAAAAATTAAAAAAATTAAATGAGTGAATCGCAACAGAAATGTATAGAAGCCCATTTTTGGCATGGAATAAAAATGTAAAAATGTTAATTGCAAAGTTTTTATCTCACAATTTGAACTTGTTTCTTGCAATTCTGGAGGCGAAAAAATGGATAAACACATAATTCTGACTTTTTTTTGCCATGGAATAAAAAACAAAAAAGGGTAATTGCAACTTATTATCTTACAATACTGACATTTTTCTCAAAATTTCAAGTTTATATCACAATTTTTCTCTGAATTCTGAGTTTGCATCCTCTGTTTTTTTTTTTCCCACCAGAGAATCAACATTTTAAAAGGTAATTGTGACTTTTTATTCAGACTTTTCTTCTCAGAATTGCACTTTTTTTTTTAGAACTGCAAGAAAAAAGTCAGAACTGTGAGATATTAATGTTTTCAGTTTATTAATAATAATCTTTGTGCTAGTAGACAAATGAAGCAATAGTGTGCTCAGCAGTGTTTTAGCCATCTTAGAATCTTCAATTAAAAAAACAAAAAATGCCATCAGAGGATCTAAATGATCAAGAATAAATCAATGTTCTTGATAATAACAGAACACAGTTGATATTTTTGAACAGCTCCAAAGCATACGGGCCACTGATGCTGGTGCAAGCCCACAGCGATCACACGAAGGGTCTACATCTGCAAATATCTTAAAAATGTCACAATAATATATATATATATATATATTTTCTATTCCGTTGCAGAAACAGGCCTCCAAAGAAACGGGCTTCAGTCCAGTTTTAAACTTACCGTTTCTTCAGCTCTTGCGTGGTGATGTCCAGTTTGGTTTTTAATTGAACTTTCTTTTTCTTAATCTTAAAAAAAAAACAATAAAACAACAACAAATCATGAGTTAAATTAGTAAACGGTACATGCAGAGGTGGACATAGTACGGATGTACAGATACTGCTGGTAAAATACTACTCTGTAAAGACAGATAAAAGTACAGAAGTACTTGCTTTTAAAAGTACTTAAGTACCAAAAGTAAATTTCCTTTTTTATGTCAACGCACTGCTTTATTATTGTTGCATGTAAAACTTCCAGTACCTTATGCCTCGTATATCTCTGGAATCAAGAGCTTTAGAATGTTAAAAAACTATAGAAACATTTACACAGTTTTGCAAAATCAGACAATATTGTGCCTAATATATACCACAATATTAACTTCTTCTTATAAAGTATAAAATATGTAAATAAATATCACATCTGCAACTAGTTAGTGTTCAAAAAATGCTGATTACTGATAGAAAAAAAAAAAAATCAGACTTTCAAAGCTGCTACATAGTAACGACTTTCTACTTCTAGGACCTTAATAGAAATGCAATGGAGTGAAAAGTACCATATTTGTCTTTTAAATGTAGTGAAGTTAAACTCATAAGTTTCCAGAAAAAAATAACACTCAAGTAAAGAGCAGATACATAAAAAGTGTACTTAAATACAGTAATCAAGTAAAAAAAGTACCGTGTTAAGTGTTTTAAATGTGCACAGTCTTAAGTCGCTGGGGTATATTTGTAGCAATAGCCAAAAATACACTGTATGGGTCAAAATATTACTAAAGATATTTAGTAAATTTCCTACCGTAAATATATCAAAAGTTCATTGTTGATTAGTAATATGCATTGCTAAGAACTTCATTTGAACAACTTTAAAGGTGTTTTTCTCAATATTTAGATTTTTTTGCTCCCTCAGATTCCAGATTTTCAAATAGTTGTATCTCAGACAAATATTATCCGATCCTAACAAACCATACATCAATGGAAATATTATTTATTGTATAAATCTCAATTTCAGAAAATTGACTCTTATGACTGGTTTTGTGGTCCAGGGTCTCAAATGTGATCGTTGGTGCATTCTACCAGTATTTACCATACACTCAAAACAAATATTAAAATAGGAAAAAAACATGCAATATGAAAAAAAAATTCAGTCCCACTTTATATTAGGTGGCCTTAACTACTGTGTACTTACATTTAAACCAATAATTTGGTACAATGCACTTATTGTGTACATACATGTTTTTACATTGTACTTATATTTTTAAAAATACCTATATGTACTTACATCTGTAATTAATTCCTGTAATTACATTTATAATTACACTGTTGACCCATCCCTTACACCTTAACCCACCCTTAAACCTACCCACACCACCAAACCTGCCCCTAACCTTACCTGTATCCCCTCTCAATAGCAGCAGGAGTGTTTTGCAATACAATATGAACACAATAAGTACATTGCAATTATTTTTTGATGTAAGTACATAGTAGTTAAGGCCACCTAATATAAAGTGGGACCAAATATTCTTAATAAAACAAGATTTGGTTTTCAAAAAGCCTCTAGATCTTGAAAAAGGGTGTTGATCTTATATTCAGGTGAATGCGGTGCTTCGTTACGGTCCGTGTAGAGCTAATGAATGTCAGTGCATCAGTACCTCTGCTGTTTTGGGCAGGTGGAGCTCCAGCGAGGCCACAGCCGTCTCTTTAAACTGTTTATTCCCTTCATCTTTCCGGCTGGTGTCTGCTCTGATGCTCTCCAGAGTCGATATCACCTCCTCCAGAGTAAACTCAGTGGCTGACACGTATTTCTGAGCCAGTTCCTGAACAGATGAAGTCAAATAAACACGCTAACAGCCAGTGCTGGGAACTAACTGCTTACATGCAACTAAATTACAGAATTCAATTACAAAAGAAGGTTACACTTTATTTTAAGGTGCCCTTGTTACAGTGTAATTATACATTTAAGTACTGAGTAATATTAATTAATTACATGTACTTATATATGGTTATAGTTAGCATTAGGATTTGGCTTAGAGTTGCTTGCATGTAATAATTATGCATAATTTATTGTTATTATAGCAGCGAGTAGATGTAACATGTGTAACAATGACACTGTAAATAAAGTGTTACCCAAAATACATGTAATTTGAGGAATACTGTATGGTTAACATTATCTGGTTTACATGTACAGTTGAAAACATTATAAAAGTAATCAAATGTAATCAGTTACATCACTTTAATAAAGTAACTGAAATAGTTTCAATACTCTGCAACCTATTACATTTCCAAAGTGGGTTACACTTTATTAAGGTGTCCTTGTTATTGTATAATTATGCATTTAAGTACTGAGTAATATGAATTAACTACATGTACTTACTATAGGGTTACTTGCATGTAATTATGCATAATTTATTATTAGCATAATAGTAAGTACATGTAACATGTAACAACAGCAGCGTAAAATAAAGCAAAGTAACCATGGTGTTATTATAGTGAAATTGTAGCAACCATGTTTTTAGGTGTATTTACTACCATTTGTATAACTACAGTTTTACTATAAATACCATGGTAAAACTGTGTTTAGTGTTGTAAAACCATGGCTAATGCTTGGTTACCACGGTTTAACTGTAGTAACCATGTATTTCGGTTGTATCTGTAGTAACCCCAGGGTTGATCGAGTGTTATATGTGCTGCTCTCACCTGGATCTTCTGCTGGTCCGAGATGAAGGGTTCTGTCCACAGCTGGACTCGGTCCTGCCTCAGCAGAGCGATCAGCACCGACTGCATGTGTTTCTCCTCCATCTCTAAACACCTCCAGAGATCTTCTGAAGCTCAAAGCGTCTGGAAGCGAAAGCGAAACCCATCCGCTCTTGAGTGGAAATCCCCTGAAAATACTGCGTTTATTATCATCGGACGCGTCACAAAACAGCTCAACACATTTAGACGCTTTATTATTATTTCTGTATATATATATATATGTATGTGTATGTGTTGTTAATGTGAGACTCATGCGCTGTGTTTAAATATATTGTTAAAAGTTAAGTACGTCTCACCGACTCTGCGCTGATGAACACGTGATGTTGTTATTGTTTTCTTCCTGATTCGCGGTCACTTCCGGTTGGACACGTCATGTGTTTTTTTCTTTTCTTTTCTTTTTTTTTTCTTTTTATCTTTTTGTGCTTTTTGCACCTCCTACTGGACTGGGGATGAAATGTTTGCTGTATTATATATTTTATCTCTATTTTATATTTTATCTATATAATATATTATATTATATATTTATAAAATAGAATGTGTATAAAAATATTAAAATTTATATTTTTGATAATTGATTAATTTTTATTCATTTAAAACTCCGTTTTACCTAAAGCTACTCATAAAGGAGGAAAAATGCAAATACAAGTGCTTGTTTCTCAGATTTCACATGACTAACTTGACTAATTAGGGAGCTGTAGAAGTAAATGTAGATGGATTGCATTTTTGTGGTATTGATTATTTCTATGATTTTTGCTCCAAAAACAACAACTATTTTTACTGAAAATATATTGTCTATTGATCAATTGTTTTTTCCCTTTGGTTGAAAATGTATTAGGTTTAATAGAAGGATAATAATTTTGATGCATGTATTATTCCAATGAATATTTAATTTAATTTAATTTAATTTAATTTAATTTAATTTAATTTAATTTAATTTAATTTAATTTAATTTAATTTAATTTAATTTAATTTAATTTAATTTAATTTAATTTAATTTAATTTAATTTAATTTAATTTTGGTCCCACCACAATTCATAAATTTTCTATGGATATTTTTTTATTTTTTTAATTAATGATCGGTTGTTATGTACACTTTGGCATTTGTGGGTATACATTTGTATATTTTTGTATACTGTTGTTTTAAAAATCTAAAAAATACTTGATTCATTTGATTTTTATTAATGAATGTGAGCTAATATATACCATATATATATATATATATATATATATATATATATATATAATGTGTGTGTATATATGTGTGTGTCTATATATATATATATATTACAGAGAGATCAATATTTATTTTATATAAATAACACTGTTACCTAAGTTACACAGATGGATTGTGTTTGCATTATATAAACTGAAAAAAGCTGGTGTAAGATTTATTTTGAAACAATTTTCACTCAGAAATTGCTAGTAAATATCACAAATTACAAAGAGACGGCGAGTAACACATTAAATTAAACAAGAAATGTTGAAGTTGAAAGACTGAAACAGTATTTTTCTTAAAATACTCCAATAATCTTTTTTTATTTTATTTACAACTTCAAAAAATGTTTTTGTAAATGTACATCAAATATTGATCTGACAATTAGTGATTGTGCAAACTATGCAAACGAACAATTAGTTATATGATGCAAATGCAACCAATGTCTCATGTTTCATTAATTGTCAAACACAACCGCTTATTTGTCAGTGTCATAATAGAAAGCCATTAGAAACAGCTGGTGCTTTTGTTTTCAGCTCATTTTGGTCATTACAGAATACTACTTTTGTAAAAAAAAAATAATAATAAAAAAAAAAAAAATTGTATTGATGTGAATTAGACAGTAAACGCTATGGGATGCGAAACAATTTTTGGAAGAAATTCCAACAATAAAGTGAAATTGAATTGAATAGTCGCATACAAAATAAAAGTTTTTGTTTGCATAATAGGGTACAACAGGGCTAAAGGCCCACCTTAAGAAAAAATGTGCTGAACATTAATGGAGCAACAGATTTTGTGTGAAAATAAATCATTCAAGTTGTTTATTTTGTTTAAAAATCGTATAAATGTGTGAGGTGGTAAAAAGCACACGGTATTCATACAAATACTTCAGCTAAAATAATGTTTTTTTTTAAGTAATGTCTAAGTTAATACTTGTTCAAAACAATCACTTTAGCAAAGTTTGTACTATTTTCTGCTTATCTTGAAAAAATAAAGAATGCATTTTGCTCAATAAATGTACTGTGATTAAAATATGTTAATATAAAAAATATATTTTAAAATGCAGAAATAAAATCATTTTAATAAGTAAAGATTCTGAAAGTATTGAAGGAGATCCAATAATAATTGAATATACATATATTTACAGTAGTAACAACAAATGATATTTATTGTATGATATGATTAATATCATGTTTTTAAATATGATGGTTTCATTCTAAACATGGTGATTATCTCTAATATGGACACCCAACATAATATATGATATTTACATCTGAATCTAACCATGTCAACAAATGGAAAAGTCAGCCATCTATTAATTATCATGTTAATTATGGTGCGCAACAGCAGGGGCGCTTTTTACCCCAAATACCATACTTTTACATATTCTTGCACTGTTTAAAAACTGTTGCTTTAATTTTCTTAAACAAAACTGAAAATCATAAAGAAGACCTTTGTCTCAAAATATATGCATTAATTTGAGTGATTCTCATTTGCTACTTAAATCTACAACATTTTAAAAATCTAGATCAAGTAAGCACAGAATCAAGTCGCGTCAAGGTTCAGACAAATTTGCATGTGCATCTTGAAAAGCGGATGTTTTGGAAAGTGCTCATGCATATCTAGTGGTTTAGATGAAAATAAATATCAAAGGTGCCTTTAGCCCTGTTGTACCCTATATGTGTGTGTTCTGTATATATTTATTATGCATACATAAATATGTAAAAAACACTATTCATAAGTTTAGGAGGAAGTTTCCTGGTTATTCAGTCGTATTTCCTCGTTAGAGCGAGGCGTAGAGCCCCAGTCTCCTGGCCGTCTCTGATTTCCTCAGGGTTTTCTTCTGAGGAAAGGGGTAATATTTGGAGCCTGCAGGTGTGGAGCGATAACTCCCGAGGCTCAGCTGACGGGACAAAACCGCCGGAGCTGAGAACTTCCTCGAGTTCTTGATCTTCAGATGAGGTTCCCCAGGGTTCGAGTCCTCAGAGAGCCGCTCTGACTCTGAGCTGGTGCTGGAGGCTTCTGTAGACGCAGCGCTGTTATTTCTCTGCTCAGTTTCTTCAGTCGTGTGTTTAATGCGGTGCAGGTCCAGGTGTGAGCGCCACAGACCGCTATCAGAATCCACCACACGCTCAGACCAGGTTTCTGGTGCTTTTGTTGAAGGAGAGCGTTTGATCTGACACACGGGAACCACGTCCACTAGACTTATGCCACTTATCTCTTCATCGTTTTGTGCTGTAGATGAACAAAAGCTCATTAAACACAACATCACATGATTAAATACAAATGTAAATCATGACAATGCATTCAAAAAAGTTCCTTGCTTAAAAAATACATATTTAACGCATAACTGGGGCTAGATGTCACAGAGTCAGTATCTCAGTTATAATAAATAATGTCCAATTAATAACAATAAACCACACTGACAATTAGGACAAGAGTCAGCTACTGTATATAATGACGACTGAACTGAAGTTGAACTCAGGACTAGAATATTTTACATAAATATCAAGGCGGGGCAAGTTGTCACATCACCTTTGATGTTTCCTTTGTTATATTTTATGAATTTTGTTACATTTTTTCAGGGTAATAATAGTGGAAATGCTCATTATTTTTATTTGTAGTATGGCTATTTTAGTATAATATTATAGTTTTTATTAATATTTTGAATTAGTCTTTGCATTTTAATTTTTAATTTAAATTTTTAGTATATATATATATATATTATGTAAACAAAAACTTTTATTTTGGATGCGATTAATCGCAATTAATCATTAGACAGCACTAATATATATATATATATATATAAGAACTAATATATTTAAGTTTTTATTATTTTAGTATATCAAGATAAATGAAAATGAGAAATGTTGCCTTGGCAACTATTTGAATGAAATTTTATTTTTAAATATTTTATTTTACTTTAGTCAAGATTTATTTTAATTCAAAGTACCAAAAATTATTTATGATTTTAGACTGACTTCAAAGAAAGAAAAAAAAAACTCTTAAAAATAAAAAAATATTCAGTCCGTGAGTGAAATGTGTGACAAAACTTTAAAATACATTTTGCTACATATTAGCAAATACATATTAACTACAAAACATGTAACTCACAATAAGATGATTAATTAATGCAATTATTCATGACCTTCCATTGTTTTTGGAACATATACATCTAATCCAAGCTAACAAACTATGTTTTGCTAATGATATAAAATTTTTATTTCTGTTCTCTGAACGTTCAAAAACATTTAAAAAACATTTTTCTTTTATGTGAACTTTAGAGACAACGTTACAGGAACATTGCATATGCCTATAAAATTTTGCCTATGAAAATGTTTCAGAAAAACATTCCATGAATGATGTATAAATAACATTTTTGAGTAGTTATTAACTCCCACAAACACTCCAGTGAAAGATTGTTAGTTCATAACTTTGAGAGAACCTTCTGAGAACGTTTCCTGTTCGCTGGATTCTTTGATGAATTCTAGAGTCTAAACTTCACTTACAAACCCAAACATCATTTCTTACCTTTCCTGAAGCATATGACCTGAGTTTGGCGTCTCTGTTTCTCTCTGATGGAGCTGTATTGCTCTTCTAAGAGCTCGATGTCCATCCTGACGCTGCTCTGGTCCTCCTCTTCTGTCCTGATCTCTCCCCACACGTCTGCACACACCAGATATGAGCAACAGCACAGCCACATCCTGATAACATCCAGAGAAATCTGCTTTTATTGCAGTATAATCATAAACGCAGCTTGATTTGTCCATCTGAAGGCTCTCGTCTCATGTGCATGTGTGCTTTGTGGGCATTGCCAACGAGAGTTGCATCAAAATGCAAACAAAAGAAGGCAATTCAAGGTTGTTCTGCAGGTTGCAAAGACAAAGGCAAGAAGGAACAGTCATGCAATATTCATGTTTCAATATTAGCATGTTGTGCAAAGTCTAGCTAAAATAACTATAGAAAAAAAGAGAGAAAAGAAAGACATTAGAAAAATAAAACAGTGCAGTTAAACTCATTAATCATGTAATTCGTCAGAATGTTTGCTCAGTATTGTTGATGCAATGGGTGAGGTGAACTTTCAGAAGCTCAATCATTTTGTATGTTAGTTACTTTACTGTGTTGAAGCTGAAGTGTATTATTGCAGGCGAATTGCTCCCAACATTAAAATAATACAACATACAATGCAATTTTGTAATGTGTTAAAAGCAGCAGTTAATATTACTGCACAAATACAATCTTGGGTTGTTTGACCACAATCCAATTCGCTTTCATAAAGTACTATTTAATACTATTTAATTGAGCTGAGATTGCTTGGCTGCTTTATTTTACACATGCACATAAAAAGCTTTGTTTTTACACGTGCGTGTTTAACTTCTTTGCAACTTCCATGAATTGTTTCAGACATCCTTCAGCTTCCTGTTTCTAAAATGTGCTGAAAACTCCACTTCCTTCTATTATAAATACATATTTCTAAAAAGCACGGCAATAATTAAACCTGTAGCATGACGGGGTCACAGATTAAAGCTCACTAAGTTAAGCAAACATGTTTTTTAGGCGATGCACGCACAGTTCCTTTAAGTGCATTGAACGAAGGTCTCTGTTTATATCACGTGCTCGCTGGATCATGAATATTAATGACATTCGCTGACATGATTGGCTGACGGTGGTGAGTGGGCGTGACTAAGCAAGGTGAAAGAACGAATCCTGCTCTGGTGAGGGGTGCGCTTATGAATATTAATTAGGTCACATGACCGTCGCTCCAGGAAGTTAACGTTAGCGTCCTCATGAATATTAATAAGCCGAGTCTTTGCTACAGTAGCGTTTGATGGCGGGATGTTTGTGATCTAAATGGCTGCAGGAGCGGATTCTTGTTTTCTGGGGTTCGATTTCAGCACGCAACAGGTAGATAAATACTCATATCAGTGAGAGATAATGTTACGAAGTAGTTTTATGGTAGAGTACGCTTACAAATAGTGCTATAGTGATATAGTGAGATGGAAATATCTGATATATGCCATGATTCTGATTTGTTTACAGTGATATTTACACGATACTGTTTTGTACTGCACTGTGTGGGGACATTGTTTTGTTTCTGACACGCTTCCAAAAATGTCCAGTGATTTTCTGATAGATCTATTAGTGTCAAAAAGCTCATTTAATTTGTATTTTTATTTAGTTCTGTCTGTCTCTGTGTGGAAATCTGTGCATCAATAATAAGATTAGCTGGCTTTTTTTTTTTTTTTTTTCAATGAGCTTTGGTCTTCTCTAATCTTGAATATTTGGTAACCTCTCTGTATCAACACATTCACCATTGTGATGCATTACCTAGTGCTCAAAATATGAATTTAGAAAGTCATTAATTGGTGTGGGCTCATGGACACACACAGTTTATTTAATTAATAACATAAAACTTGGGGTCAGCTCTCAGGGAATGATAAAATGTGAACCTGAATGAAATGTGAGTGGACAAATGCAAAAATAAATGTAAATGAAGCTGTTTTAAACGCACTGTAATGCCCTTATTTTTATTTCTGAAGCTGAAAGTGGTCGCTGTCGATGGAAATCTGGAGGTGATTCTCCAGAGCAGCGTCCAGTTCGACAGCGAGCTGCCCGAGTTCAGGTAACATCACTATTATATTAATATTGCTATATTTATACTGTTCAGGCTTCCCACACCTTTTGGTCAAGTAATTTCAATGACTTTTGGATAAGGAATTATCTTTAATAATTCATGAAGAGCAATTTCTGGCCAATAAATTATTTTAGAGCAAAAAAAAAAAAAAAAAAGAAGTAAAAAAAAAGAAGAAGAAAGAAATGCATATTCATTAATACAATATATTTTGTATAAAATTTGTAAATATTTAAAATACACAAAAATGTATTTTATTCAGTAATACAGATGTTTTAATATATTTGTATAAATAAAATGTGTTTGATATACTATGATTATATTGTATGGGATTCCCACACTTTTAAAGCAATTCTCATGATTTCTGGATAATGAATTATTAGTGGTGTCAAATAATTAATCGCATCCAAAATAAAAGTTTGAAAAAAAAAATATATGTGTGTGTACTGTTTATATATATATTATGTGTATATATAAATACAAACACATGCATGTATACATTTAAGAAAAATATCTTTCAGATTTCAAATTTGTAATGTTTATATATGAAATATGTTTAAATATAATATAAGTTATATTAACATAAATACATAGATGTAAATACATGTAAATATTTTCGAAATATATACTGTATGTTAGTGCTTTTATATATATATATATGTAATAAATATACACAGTACACAAACATATATTATGTAAACAAAAACTTTTATTTTGGATGCGATTACTCAGTTGACACCACTATGAATTATTATTAATAACTCACAAAGAGCAATTTCTAGCCAATAAAGCATTTTTAGCGCTGAGCATAACTAGAAAAATGTTTATCCATCGACTGACTTTTCAAATAGTTTTCCAGACCTGGAATTCACAATTTTAATATTCTCTAATTATGATTTCATTTGACAATGTGAATTCTTTTTGTCTCGTTGTGTTTTTGGTCAGGACTCACGGAGGAGTTCATATCCACGATGATAAACTGACGGTCACGTCTCCAGCGCTCATGTGGGTGAAGGTAAAGCTCATTCATCCCATCACTTCTCTCATAATTCACCACACCTGCAGAAAAAAAGCACCTAGATATATATATATATAAAGTGGAAGTGCATAGTGTGTAATGTGTAATGATTCCTGTTTTGTTTTGGCAATTATAAAATGGAAAGTATATCAGTGCATATCATTATTAATTAAGCAATCTTTGTGCTGTAAATTGTATTTATTAACGTGATCTGTAACTGTGTGACTGCAGGCGCTGGATGTTCTTCTGGAGAAGATGAGAAACACAGGTTTTGATTTCTCTCGGGTCAAAGCCATCTCAGGCAGTGGACAGGTGACTTTTAGCATTTATTTATTATTATTTATGTATTAATATATGCTATTTGACTCTCCGAAATTAATTGTGTTTTTATTTTTTTTGGAACAGTATTTTTTTAAATGTGAATTTTGAGCATTTATTTTCTGAGGAATTTTTTGTGGATTATTTTTTAAACCTGGTTAAATGTGTAAAATAGAGCTAGTCTGTTTGCTAGCTGAGAGTATAATCAAATTAGCAAAAATGCTTATTAATTTGATGTTTAAGACAGTTGTTTAGAACTTTGAGTCCCAGCAAAAAAAAAATAGCCTATATATTTTCAGGTATATTTTTAAAAAATATTTCAGAATACACATAAATGCCCAAAACGTACACTGTAAAAAGTGCTAAGTTGACTTAACTTAAAAAAATTATTAAGTAAATAATAATTTAAAAAAAACAAAAAAACAGTTCACTTAACTTATTTTTTTTAATTATCATTTACTTAAAAATGTTAAGGCAACGGGTTTCCTCAATTTTTTTTAAGTTAAGTCAACTTAGCACTTTTTACAGTGTATTTAGCTGATATGGATATTAAAACCAATTAATAAAATTATATATGCATATAAATATAAAAGACATTTGAAGCTTTAAACTAAATATATTTTACATTTATAAAATATATTTTCTCCGTATATTTTGCATGCATGTTTATCACATGTGGTTTATAAAAAGCAGGAGAAAATACACACACACACACACATATTTATTGTATATTTATTTATGTATATGTGTGTGTGTATTTATGTATTTTTGCCATATGAAGTTTATGCTGTAGCATCGAGTTTGTTCTTGCAGATTCAGTTTGGGTCTGTATGTTAATGCTTCCTTGCATTGATGTAATGTGTGTGTTTCAGCAACATGGCAGTGTGTTCTGGAGGAAGGGTGCGAGGCAAACCCTGAATCATCTGAACCCGCAGAAGCATCTGCACCATCAGCTACAGGTGACAACAGCAGCAGTGCATAAACACAGCAGTTCCTCTCTGTCCTTACGCCGCTCACACTGTTTGCTGAGAGTCTAACGTCCAGCGTTAATGGTTAATACTTCACCTGATGTGTGACAGAAGCTGATTCATGGAGTATCTGCTCTACAGAGCAGTAGAAAACATGATTTCATGCATGCACCTGTGGAAGTGCGAGCATAAAATGCACTCACAACATACGAATGTCATGCATTTTATAGTTGTATCACGTGCGTACTGCTTCTATATGTTGATGTTTATCTGTATACTCGGTGGGTTGTGTGTGTAGGAGTGTTTTGCGGTGCAGGACAGTCCGGTTTGGATGGACTCGAGTACATCAGATCAGTGTCAGTGTCTGGAGGCGTCAGTAGGTGGCGCTCAACGCCTCGCAGACATCACCGGCTCACGAGCGTATGAGGTGCGTCCAACCTCGTCATGACCTAAAACACCCACAAATAAATGAATAATTACATTCATCTAAGTTCAGAGTCTCTTAATGTTTGGTGTGTTTGTTCAACAGCGCTTTACTGGAAATCAGATTGCCAAGATTTATCACTCGAAGCCGAATGAATTCAGTGAGACGGAGGTGAAACTCAATATTCATATAAATTTCTGATCAATTAAATGCTCTCTAGATCACATAAAAGCTGTTTAAAAATATATGGGATAATAATAATGATCCCAAATTCATGTTTCAGTAGAAACTTTGCACTTCAAGCCATTTCATGGGGTCTTTAAGACCAGTTCAGCAATTAACATATGTATATATTTAAATTTATATAAAATAATATTATTATTATTATTATAATTGAATATTATGTAATAAAAAATACAATTATATTAAATTATGAATTATTAAATAATAATATATATTTATAATAATATATAAAATTTATATAAATGAAAACATTAAAATTTGTATTACCTATGTTATATAAAATATTTAAAAAACAATTACTATAGATTTTAAAACAATGATTTAAAAAAATATATATTTATTTTATTTTTAGTTCAGACATAATAAAAAATGAGTGCTTTGGTATTTTCCGTCCCGAATTCATATTTCAGTGGGAAATTAATCAACACTAATAAACCTTGCTTGTCAAACCCTTTTATGAGGCATTCAAGTCAGATTAAAATATGAATGCATATTTAAATGCAATAAATTACTATGAAATAATTAGTATAATATCATATAAATCAATAAATTAAATGTATAATAATTTACTAAATATATATAATAATTTGCAACATTTACTAATGTTGTTTTATTATATATATATATATATATTAATTATGTATACATATATAAGCAGTTGAAGCAGCTGTATGGCTTCAGTAATGAATTCATCATGCGTTTATTTTGCTGAATTAAAGAGTGTTTAGTCCGACGCACTGAAAGCTTTCCTGCCAGTAATTAAAGCTCAGCACTAATTAGCCGTGTGAATGAACTGGTGAAACAGACGAGCATCAATATTTGCGTTA
>CM071961.1:25737054-25739554 GCA_036784905.1 Acrossocheilus fasciatus | reverse complement strand
ACCTGTTCTGGCAACTTTTCAGTGCATTTTTTTTTTCAGTAAAGTTGTATAAATGTTAGGACAAAACATTCTTAAAGTTATTTTTATGTAACGTTCATATTTGATGAACGTTGTCATAACAATGAGAGAAAACCTTCTGAGAACATTCTCAGAACATCCTTATGATGTTATTTGTACTTGATAAATGTTCTTGTAACGTTGAGAAAACAATCTTAGAATATTAAAAATAATAACGTTAGTAGAATTTTGCAAAACACATTTTAGGAACCTTTAAATAAAATTATAATAAGGGCAAGAAAATTGGACATTTTAACAGACTTAGAATGCTTAAAAAAATGTTCAAGTCATATTATTTTGGGTAAAAATAAAGTTAGTAATAATTCTTAGAATATTAAAAATAAATGTTCAAATAAAGTTAAATTTTAGGTGAAAATAAAAGTTAACAATGTTATAAGACACTTTTTGTAACTTTTAAATAATGTGTTAATCATGAAAAGAAAATTGGACATTTTATGAATGTTTTAGAATGTTTTAAAAAAAATGTTCAAATAATTCTAAATAAATATTAAAAAATAATGTTGTATTGTGGGTGAAAATAATTTTAGTAGAATGTTGCAAAAATGTTTAATGAACCTTTAAATAACATTATAATAATTTTTAGAATATTAAAAATAAATGTTCAAATAAAGTTAAATTTTAGGTGAAAATAAAAGTTAACAGAATGTTTTAAGACACTTTTTGTAACCTGCTTTAATCCCGAAGAGAAAATTGGTCATTTTAACGTGCTTAGAATGTTTTAAAAAATGTTCAAATTGGGTAAAAAATAAAGTTAGTAATAATTCTTAGAATATAAAAAAAAAATATTAAAAATAATGTTGCATTGTGGGTGAAAATAATGTTAGTAGACTGTTGCAAAAAATGGTTTATGAGCATTTAAATAACATAATTCTTAGAATATTAAAAATAAACGTTCAAAAAGTTTTATATTTTAGGTGAAAATAAAAGTTATGAATTTTATGACACTTTTTGTAACCTTTGAATAATGTTCTAATTATGAAAAGAAAACTGGATTTTTAATTTGCTTAGAATATTAAAAATAATGTCGTATTGTGGGTGAAAACAAAGTTAGTAGATTGTTGCACAAATGTTTTATGCACCTTTAAATGACATTATAATAATTCTTAGAATATTAAAAATAAACGTTCAAATAATGCTTCATTTTGGGTGAAAATAGAAAGTTGTAAGAAGCGTTTTTTTGTAACCTTATAAACATTTCAACATTTTGGAAACATTTCAAAGCAGTATTCCCACACGGTGGTAACCGCACGTGTCCGCTGGGATCTGTGTTTGGTGTTTGATGTAGTTCTGGTTTCTGCAGGTGAGTCTGGGAACCAGCGACACGGTTTTCCTGTGGATCCGGGACCCCAGACCCAGCGTCGAGGGCCACATCTTCTGTAACCCGGTGGACTGCAGCGCCTACATGGCTCTGATATGGTAAAACACACAGTTACCGGTGTAAACCGTACCTTACTCACCAGAGCTCTGCTTACTGAGAGATACACTTGTTTTATTCTTGCAAAAATGCTCAAGATGTTATTTCATTGATTATAATTTATCTTAAAATCAATTAAGGAAGTTAGAAATTGTTTTAATGTAAAGAAAATTAAGATTTTTTTTTTTTACTGTAATGAGAAAAAACTTCATTCTTATTAACAATGTAAACAAAATAAATAAATAAATGAGTCGTATTGCATTTAATTAAAACAATCAAGATTTAAGACTTTTTTTGCATTGTGCAAATTTTGCTCAAGTCTTTTTACTTTAATGAAAAGTATTGGTTGTATTGCATTTAATTTATTCTGATTAAAAAAAAAAAGTTTATACTGTAATTGAGTAAATATAAAATAAATAGTGAATAAATGGAAACATTTTTATTTTTATTTTGATGTGAAATATTACAAGTTCAGATAAAACACTTATGCTGTCTTTATTTTTTGTTTATATAATAATAAAAATGAAAGTATTCATTGTATTGCATTTAATTTATTCTAATTTAATGAAAAAAATGGTATATTAGTAAATAGAAAATAAATAGTAAATAAATAGAAAATAGTCATGAATATCATGAAAAATCTGAATGCATTACAATAATAAGAAACTGAGGGCAATAATTTAAGCAAAATATATTTATATTAAAATTTTACATTTTTCTTTTTATTTTGATGTGAAATATAATAAGTTCAGATAAAACACTTATGATATCTTTCATTTTTATTGTTATGTCAACAAAAAATAGTAAAGTATTTGTTGTATTGCATTTCATTTATTCAGATTTAAATAAAAATAATAATTGTATAATCAATTTTTATCGTGAGTAAATAGAGAGTAAATAAATAGAAAACAGAGCAAATAGAGTTATGAAAATTATGAAAAATCTGAACACATTACAGTAATAAGAAGTCAAACATAAAAAAGAGGCTTAATTTCCTTTAATTTAAAT
>CM071961.1:25722054-25732054 GCA_036784905.1 Acrossocheilus fasciatus | reverse complement strand
TTATGAAGCATGTAATTTTATTATATATTATAAATGTCTTCACTGTCACTTTTGATAAATTTAATCCAATTTGCATCCTCATTGGATACAAAATAGAAATTTCTTAAATTTCATTTTTCTGAATTCTTTGATGAATAGAAAATTCAAAAGAACATCATTTATTTGAAATATAAATATTTTTTTTATAAATTATAATATGTAAATTATATATTTTATTATATGTTTAAATTCTTTACTGTCACTTTTTGATCAATTTAGTGCATTTAGTAAGCATTTTTTAAATATAAATGAACACTTTTATTCATCAAGGACGCGTTAAATTGATCAAAAGTGGCAGTAAAGGCATTTATAATGTTACAAAAGAATTCTATTTCAAATAAATGCAGTTCTTTTAAACTTTCTATTCATCTGTGAATCCTGAAAAATAAAATGCATCACGGTTTCCGTAAAAATATTGTGCAGCACGACTGTTTTCAATATTGATAATTATCAGAAATGTTTGTTGAGCAGCAAATCAGCATATTAGAATGATTTCTGAAGACTGGAGTAATGATGCTGAAAATACAGCTGCGCATCACAAAAATAAATTACAGTTTAACACATATTCACATAGAAAACAGCTGTTTTACATTCTAATAATATTTCAGATTTTTAAATGTATTTTTGATCAAACAATTGTAGCAAATAAAATAATAAATAAATAATAAATAAAAAATCCAAAAATCTTAGTCCAAACTTTTGATAGGTGGTCTATATATAAATATATATAGGTATTGAGTGTTTGCGGTCCTCTAATAACGTCAGATGAAAGTTTCCTCCAGTGATATCCGTGTCTCTTCCAGCAGGATTTGACGTATATCCGCATGTTTTCTCTGTTAGCCGGAGGCGGCTTTTATCAGACAGGTTCTCTGCGGGTCGATTTGTGCTGAAGGTGTTTGCCGCGGGGCGACGGCTGAGTGAAGGTCAGCGGTGTTCAGATCAGGGTTTATGCCGGACAAACGTCCTCCATCAATACTTATTAATAATGCACTCTTCTGTAGTCAACACAAACATCTCCGTGATGCAGCTGCGTCTCAATGCGTTACACATTTACATTATTGATCATTCAACAGCCACGCAGTTCATTCTGTGACCGTCCTTATGATTCTCTCTCTCTTGATTTTTATATATATATATATAAATATATATATAATACATGGGCGGAGATCTTACTAAATTCATCTTAGTGTTGAAGGATATTGATACTGGAATTATTTACTATCTGTTATGTATTTCAGTATCAAATATCTCATATAAAAACATTTATTCTTTAATGAATATTTAAAAATGTATAAATCTTAATATAGCCTAATAAACCCTCAATGCGAATTGTAATGGTCAAAATGTTAATTATAAATCCAAATGGGAGGCATCTCTAATTCATATTTAAATGATGCATATTTTAGGTTTACATTTACATTTATTTTTTAATTGATATGCATCTTTCTTTTTTGCTTTCATGTGCTTAAAGTTATATATTTATATCTACATTTAGAAGAAATATTTAAAATTAATGTTTGCATATTATTTTGTTTTTATATTTCTTAAAATTTAATGAGTGGAATGCAAGTAGACATTTGCATTTTTAATTTAATAATTTTTTTTCTTTGGTTCTTTGTTTCTTTCTTGTTTTTGTTTTTTATATATAAAACCTATGAGTATATATACTTATTTAAAGGTGACATATCATGAAAATTAGATTTTCCAGGTTTTAAGTGCTATAATCAGGTCCCTGGTGCATCTACCAAACAAGGAAAGAGGAAAAAGTTTAACCCAGTAACTTTATTTTGGTAAGCCTTTTTCTGCAAGCGTCTGAAAGGAGCGCGTCTGATTTCGCTCCCTGAGTGACGTTGCAAAGGTATCTCATTATAATATTACCGCCCTTAATCTGTAAGTTTCCACCCACGGTGATTTAGCACGCGACAGCGGTGTACCAGTTCTAACGCCATGGTGAAGGTTTGAGCAAAACATGCTAGCGGTTCTGTCTCTGGCTGCACAGACGAGCACTGAACACTGTTTAGAGTCCCAGCCTCAGAGACGACAGAGCAGTGCATTTATTGATTTATTTACTTTATATTGCTGCTGCCACACAGATCTAAAATAAACATGCAGTTTCTTTCTCAGCTGTTTACTTTCACAGACATAACCGACTGTTTTTGTAACTCGTGTGTTTTTAATGTAAACTTGTGTGTGAACGGGAACTTAGTTTAGTACTCACATGCTGTGACAGCCGCTTTCTGTGCGTGTGCACTCAGAAAACACTATATCAGAAGTTTAAACTAATATGGTTTAAAACGCGTGATTTCAGCGCGATAAACATGATAATCAGAACGAAAACAGATGTTTTTTAGCAGGTCCGAGCTGTAATGGCGCAGCTCTATTCTGGAAAAGGGGGCGGGGAGCAGCAGCTCATTTGCATTTAAAGAGAGAGGCACGAAAATCAACGTATTTCGGCTTCCACTCAAAATAGGCATTTTAAAAATGATATAATAAATGATCTTATTTTTTAGCTTAAACTTCACAGACACATTCTGGGGACACCTGATGACTTGCATTACATATTGTAAAAAGGGGCATTATATGTCTCCTTTAAATTTGTTTATATATTTATTGTATAGAAAAATTAGACCTTTCTTTCTAAAATTAAAATTAACAAAAATATATATTTAAAATATAAAAATTGATTTACATTGTTTTACTTAATATTTTTAAGTAAAAATTGCCTTGCCTTGCCTATATATTTATTGTATAGAAAAATTTGACAATTAGACTTTTTCTTTCTTTCTTTCTTTCTTTCTTTCTTTCTTTCTTTCTTTCTTTCTTTCTTTCTTTCTTTCTTTCTTTCTTTCTTTCTTTTTCTAAGGATTGCTGTTTTGTTGATGTGTAGGAGTCATCACAGTATCTGCTGATTGTCGTGTGTGTGTGTGTGTGTGTGTGTGTGTGTCAGCAGCACCTGTAGGTCTGACCGTGTTTTGTGTGTGTGTGTGTGTGTGTGCATTAATAGAAAAGAGCCTCATGAATATTTAATGAATGCAAATGAGGCTGATCTTAATCATTCCATCAGTCTTTTTATGCAGAGGATGTGTGTTGACTGCATGTGTTTTCTGAGCATTTCAAGTGTTTTTAAGTATATATATAATGTAAAGTCTGATTATCAGGTTCTTGTTCTTTATTAAGATGCTGTTTACTGATCATAAATCTGTTTTTCATGATGAATTTTACAAGTGCAGTAATTTTATGCTTTGGATCTGCAGTGATTTTCCTTTTTATGTGCCATTTTATTGCATAACATTTGTTTTTATGCTTCATGCAGCCTGTATTATGCATTAATTAGCATAACATAATGTTTTATGTCTCATTGTGGCCTGTGATGGCAGCGTTAACATGTTTGATGTCTGGCGTTGAATCATACGAACACATGCATAGAGAAAATCAGCTCACAGCTCTTCTGTTATTCTAGGGTAGACCGGGGCTAGTTGTCACAGCTCTCAGTAAGTCTGGTTTATGATGATATACAGTATAACATGAATTAATCTGTTTTGTAGTTGCGGGTACACGAGTGCTGGCCACAGGAGGAGCGTCATCCAACAAGGACATTTTACAGGTATTTACAGTTTTTTGCAAAACAACACTGAGATTTGCCAGATTTATATAAATGATTTTCTGACTTAGTATTTTTGTCTTGTTTTATAGTATAAATGTCTAAACATTCTTGAATCAAGATGCATTGACTTGACAAGTAAAATGACTTAAAATATTAAGTCTTGTTTTCTGAAAAAAATATCAAAATTTTGTAAGCTTTTGCTTAAAACAAGCAAAAATATCTGCCAATGGGGTAAGAAAAATAATCTTAATTCAAAGGCTAAAAAGGTTATTATTCTTGCCCCATTTGGCAGATATTTTTGCTTGTTTTAAGCAAAAACGAACAAACTTTTGATATTTTTTTCAGAAAAGTAGTGCTGTCAAATGATTAATCGTGATTAATCGCATCCAAAATAAAAGTTTTTGTTTACACAATATATGTGTGTATACTGTGCATATTTATTATGAATATATAAATACAAACACATGCATTTATATATTTAAGAAAAAAATTATATAATGTAATATAATATATAAGAATATGAATATATAAATGTTTATACACACGTAAATATTATATATATATATATATATATATATATATATATACCATATGTGTGTGTATTTATATAAATGTACACATACATATATTCTGTAAAAAAAAAAACCTTTTATTTGGGATGCGATTAATCGCGATTAATCATTTGACAGCACTAAAAATAAGACATAATATCTTCAGTAATTTTACTTTTACTTTTATTCAAGAATTCTTAGTATTTTTTCTTGTTTTCTAGTATAAATATCGAAGTAAGAAAATATTTTTTTTTTGCAGTTTGCCGTTTCAAATGTAAATATATATTTAAAAAACTAACACATTAAATGTAAATTTTAAATCTTAATATATATATATATATATATATATATATATATATATATATATATTTACATGTTAGATTTAAGTTTTATACTTATGTATGTAAATATATATATATATATATATATATATATATATATATATATATATATATTTACATGTTAGATTTAAGTTTTATACTTATGTATGTAAATGTATTTTTAGTTTAAAGATTTCATATTTGCATTTATATTTGAAAAAAACTGATTTAAGATTTATATGTAAGTGTATTTTATTTATTTTTAAAAATATTTATTATGTGCATTTACATTTGGGAAAAAAAATGTTTATCAAAATAAGTTATTGTAAGTATATTGTATGCAAGTATAATGACTGAAAAATTGTATTTTTAAATGTTTTTAGAAAACCAACACATGTGCACGCTTCTCCTGCAGCCAGATGATTGTAATTGTGTGTTGATTATGTTGTAATGCTCCTTCAGGTTCTGTCTGACGTCTTCAACGCTCCGGTTTACACCATCGACGTGACGAACTCGGCCTGTCTGGGCTGCGCTTACAGAGCCTTACATGGTAATAATAATAATTACATTATCAGATAATCCCACAGAGACCAACTATTAACCTCTGTTTACATGACAGCACTAGATCTACTAGAGAAGCCAGATTCACATTTAAGATAAACTATTAGCATATTTAATGTGAATGTAATTTTACATTTTAATTTAAATATTAAATATTTTGTAAATCTGTATGTTGGAAAGTGTAAAAAAAAAATTTATATATATATATATATATATATTTTTTTTTTCGTAAGGATGTTTGGTTTAAAGATTTGAAGATTTTTGTTTAGATTTAACATTCTGATTTAAAGTTAGATTTAATATTTTCATTTAGACAAAAATTGACTTAAGTTCTATATGCAATGGTTAATATTTTTTTGTTTTATTTTATTCGTGACATATAACTTTTATAATGTGTGAAAAATACTTTAGACTATGATGTATGAAATTTCAATTTAAAAAAAAAAATTATTTAGGTAAATCTGCCAAATTTGGCTTGCCTTAAAGTATTTTTTGTTTATATATTTTGAGTTAAAGTTAGATTTACTGTTTACATTTGGACGAAAGAAATTAAGATTTGTAAATGAGACAAATGAATATTATTTCATGACATGAAAAAATGAGACAAAAATATTATTTATGTAAATCTGGCAAAATAGAGCTGTTTTGTTGACTTTATTTCATATTTGGCACCTGAGACGGTTATGAGAAGGACCGAAGCGATGCAGATTCTGTGCTTCAGTTCGGCGTCAGCGTCTCGATCCGCATCGATCTGATCATACAGACGGAGCGCTAATGAAGTGTGTTTGCTGCGAGTGTGTGAGACGCACGGGTCTGATCAGGAGAATATGATGGAGAGGCTCGTTTAACAGCAGTGCAGCAGTGAAATCTGAAGCATCCCGTCAGAATCAAACACAAGCGGATGAGGCTTTAATCACGTAATTAAAGATCAGGGCTCTTTCTTTAGCAGATGTGGAGAGTGACTTTCTGAAGGGTTTACAGATGATTCTTATTGTGCATTAATCCTGACGACGAGCTGCTGTTAATTAGGAGAACAGACTCAGACTGGCTGCATCTCTTTGCTTGAGATGCCGCTCGTTTCCATAGAGACGGACGACACAGCAACACGGACCCACAGAAAACAGTGCGGAGATATCAACAAAAACTTAATAATAAAATAATACTTAAAAATAAATATATATCTTTAAAAATAAAAGATTTTAAAAATCATGTATTTTAAACTTTTTAAATGTATAATATAATGAATATTTAAATTCATTAGATTAAATTTGGAATGATTAGATTTACATTTGTGGATTTAGCAAATATACATAAATTGTAAATTTAAAAAAATTAAATGTAAATACACACACACACACACACACACACACACACGCATATATATATATATATATATATATATATATATATATATATATATATATATATATATATACATACACACACACATATATATATATATATATATATATATATATATATATATGTATATGTATGTGTGTGTGTGTGTGTATATAAAACTTATTTAATATATTTAAATATATATGTGTGTATATATATATGTATATGTGTGTGTGTGTGTATATATGTGTATATATATATATATATATATATGTGTGTGTGTGTGTGTGCATATATATATGTGTGTGTGTATATATATGTGTATATATATATATGTATGTGTGTGTGTGTGTGTGTGCATATATGTAAGTGTATTCTGTATATATTTAAAGAAAAAATGTAATATTTAAATATTAAATATAAAATGTGAAAAATATACATTTCTATTTACTCTGTAAGTACCAGATTGATTTATTAGCTTTTTATGAATACGACTATTTCTATATGTGTGACTACTTAATGACTTCATTTTTATAAAATGTATTTGCTGGTTCTACTATTATATTTTTTATTATTTATTTATAGTATTATATATAAATAAAGCTAAGAATAGTAGTAGTAATAATAATAATAATAATAATAATAATAATAATAATTATAATAATAATAATAATTTATTTATTTATTTTGGACAATCCAGAGAATGAAATACGTTAACAATTAATTTAACAATTAATTCTTTAACAATTTCACAATTTAATAGCTATTTGCTATTTATGTATATATTATGTATATATAAAATCAAAAATAATGTAATTTATTTATTGTGTGTGCCTGTGTTATTATATTATAAATAATATATACACACACGCACACACACAAATAAATTATATTATTTATGATGTATAAAATTATTTTTTTTAAAGTGCATTATGTTTACATAGTTGTTGTCACATTATTATGTTGTATTTGATGCTCATCACTTGAGTCCTGTATCTGTCAGGATCAGAAATCTATGATATATGAAATTCAGATGCACATCTCTTCTCGTCTGGTTCTTGTTCTGTAATCTGTACTGGATGCTGACCGTCGAGTGGACGTATAGTTCCTCCGAGGATGATGCAGCGGTCGCGAGCTGAAGGAGAAGCTGATGTAGCTGCTCTAAAACCTCATTAGTCTTTCACACGAGATGAAGCAACTTCAGTGAAACAGTAAAACCCTGCGGATCTTCTGTCCATTTGTTCACTGAGTTCATGTCTGTTATGCTGTTATACTGGCAGAGCGTGTTTTATGAGGCCTTTATTCACCATATTTTGAAATCTGTTGGCTTTTGTCTATGATTTAATAAGACCTTGGATTTCACACGATGTCATGCAGCCGGTCGGGGCTTTTCATTGCATCTTCTCAGAAGAAATCGCTTTTATTTCAGTGTCTGGGTTCAATAAGGCTTTCATTATTCTGCTGCTTTTCACCGCTGTAATGCATCCGCTGGATTTCACTGCTGTTTGGTTCACAGTTCATCTGAACATTGTGTAGAAGATGAGACATCAGGTCACTGCTGCTCTGAACCTTGATATTTACCTGTTTAAATGCTAATTAAACTTCTCAGAAGAAGCGTTTTTAATCCTCGCTCAGTGCTGATCATCGTCACACCAAAGCTGTGTGTTAGACCCAATTTTTTTTATAACATCTTATCTACATGTTGAATGGATGTTTGTGGAAGAAACCGATACATCTCATGCGGTTTTTGGGTTCATCAAGTACTTTGATTTCAGATATAAAGTGCTTTTCTTTTATATCAAAGCTCTCAGTGGAAAAGCAGAAGATATTCTTAATGAGACACATGGATTTATAAAAGTCAGAGAATTATGGATTTCTCCAGTCAACTGAAATGAAGACACATGAGATGCAATTTGCATGACTTTCTTAAAAATATTTAAATAAATAAGTAAAGAAATTATTTAAATAATTACATTCATTAGTTTATAAAAAAATAAATAAATAAAAAATTACATTCATTAGTTTATTAAAAAAAAATATATATATATATATAATTATTATTATTATTATTTTTTTTATATATAAACTAATGAATGTAATTATTTAAATAATTTCTTTACTTATTTATTTAAATATTTTTATTTGTCAGACCTGATCTGTTTTATAAAATGATTGGGATTTATAATTACAAGCTTTAAATTAAATTTTCTATAATTTTATTTTTACATTTATTTTATTTGTCTAAGCTGCTCTATTCTATAAATGGAATTTAGATTGTGATTATAATTAAAAGCTCTGAGAAGAACAAAAAAGAAGATGGATTTATTTGTTTATTCATTTTGTCTGAGCTGCTCTATTCCATAAAATGAAACTTTGATTTCTAGTTAAATTCTCTAAAAAAGGACAAAATAAGCACCATAAATGTACAACAAAAGTGACCTGACACATGAAAAACATAGCATTTGGCATGAGAGCGAGTCAATGATAGAATTTTAATTTGTTGGCTGAAATATTTCCTTAAACTCTTTATCAAACACAAATGTTTGTAATATGTACACTCTTAAATATAAAGGAGCTTAAAAGGTTCTTCACAGCGATGCATAGAAGTGGTTCCACAAAGAAGCATTCAGTCAAAGGTTCAGAGATAATGGAGAAAGTTGTACTGGCTCAACTACAGTCTTTCTTGTGAGATAACTCTATTAAAGAAGTCTTTCAATCAGGATTTAAAGCTCTACATAGCACTGAATCGGCTCTGTTAAGAGTCTTAAATGACATATTTCTCACGACTGCTTTTGCGCAGCTTTTGACTTAGTCGACCACAACATTCTTCTGTCACGCCTGGAGTCTTGTTTAGGACTTTCTGGTATGGTTTTACAGTGGTTTCGTTTGTATTTGTCAAATGTTTTACTGTTCAAATAGAGCATTGCGTTTCTCCTGACATTCCTCTTGGTTGTGGTGTTCCCCAAGGTTCGGTCCTTGGGCCTGTGTTGTTTTCAATGTTTTTGCTCCACCTGGCTTCTATTTTTTAAAAATATGGTGTCTCCTTTCATCTATATGCTGATGATACCCAGCTTTATCTTCCCCTACAGCGTAATAATAAGTATTCACTTCAGCCATTGTTAGATTGCCTAAAAGAACTTAAGCTATAGCTTACAAACAGTTGCTTACACCTGAACGAATACAAATCAGAAATGATTTTGTTTAGTCCTAGGGAAAATGTTGCTTCCAATTTTGATCTTGGCTTTCTCACTCCATACAATACACAGTGTTCCAGGAACTTGGGCATTTTATTTGACTCCAGTTTAAAGTCAGATTTCAGCTCATGTTTTTACCAACTTCGCCTTCTCAGTAAAGTTAAGCCCTTCCTACCTAGAAAAAAATCTTGAAACAGCTATCCATGCCTTTATATCATCTCAGCTCCTTAGTTTGTTTCCTGTTTTTTTTTTACTGTACTCTGCTGATCTTATTTGTCTGTTGATTTCCTTGTTACTCTTATTTTATTTGTCTCTTATCCTTTATAAAGCACTTTGGTCAACCTCGGTTGTGTTTAAATGTGCTCTATAAATAAACGTTGTTGTTGTTCT